>JARWLC010000011.1:32201423-32781423 GCA_033318265.1 Phyllotis vaccarum | reverse complement strand
TGTAATGCACATGCATATTTAACATGTTTCTTTGAAGATGATAGAAGAAATAGAAATATACAGTGTAGATAATGGCCATGTGTTACAGAATTCTAGAGGGAAATAAATTAAAAAATGTCAATAGAGTACTTTATGAAGTTTCTAGTAAAGTAGTAACACTCATAAATGTCATCTCTTCCAGTTCTCTTTTTTGTTCCTTTTATTCCATTATATTGCAGTTATATATGTGAGAATTTTGTCTCTCACAGTGCTTAAACAATTTAGCTATGGAGGATGGGTTGTGTGTGCAGGAGTATATAGAGTTACATAATAATGTTCAATATAACTCATCTTAGATGATTTATGGTAGGATATCATAAGTGAGAGATGATAGCAACCGTGTGGTAGAACTGGTATGGTATGAAGACCTGTCATTTCACAGAGGGGCAACTATATAATGAGGACAATCACATGGCATTTATTGGATACTTTTTTCTGGTGTTTTTCAGTTACAACCTAGATATAGACAGAACAGTCAGGTATGAACTCTTGAAAATATAAAAGGAAATAGAAACAGGAGACACTTGAAAACCAAAAGAAGTTAGTGGACTCAGGTACACAAAACTCTGTCAAAATGAGGTGTAATAACAATATATGACAAATATAATTGTGTTGGCACCACATAAGCTTACATTAATATATGCTTAATCATGAATGTCAATGTCATTTCAAATTTTCCTATGGAGTAGTCAGTAGAACCTTGAGGGTAGGTATTAACCAAGGGTCCCCATACTGTTAAAATGTCACTTACCAGTTTTCTCTTATAATTAATCAGCTATGCAATATGATTTTCCTTTTGTTGTTCATTTTTTGCAAGTATTATTAATAACCTATTATGGTTCTGTGACAATCAGTAGCATACCAAAGCCAATGTATAGCTTCAGTAGATTTGGAAAAAGGTAGCCCGAATGTGGTTCCACATTCACCTTGTTCCTTGTTTTCTGGAGCAAAGAGGCAACAATTATGGCATATGTTGAAGACCCTGATTTTGAAACTAGTCTAGGAGCAGACTATGTGTCCTAGAAATGATGAAATACTCAATTTCTTGGGGATTCCACATTGTAAAAACTAATAAGTGATCAGAATCCTAATACATTTGATAGACATTAAATTTTTAAAGTTCTGAAAAAATAAAATTAATAAACAAAGGAAATGATCCTTTTACTTAAATTTTAAACATTGATTTATAGTCTCATCTATAATCATCTAATTCTCAAAGCTCTTGAACTCTTCCTATTAGGCTATTCTCACCCATCCTAAAACTTACCATTTGACAAACAGGGCAAACACTGACATGTCCAATACCTTGGGCTCTCTGCTGCAAGCAAAGCTGTATCTTCATGAGTGGCTTCTCATGGTCATTCTGAAGAGCCACCAACCCAATACATGATATCATATCTTGAGTGCTCTCCATGGCCCCTTCAGGCTTCAGAGGAAGTACCATGAAGAAGACACTTATACATGGCCATGATCTGCTGCCAGCTTGATATCCTGCCAGAGTCACCATGGACCACAGCTTCTGTTCACTGACCCAAAAGAAATATATATCGGGAAATTTCTCCTGATGATGTCATTGTTAATAACAGCCAATTATTCAGCTTCAGCTCACCAACAACTATTATGTCAGTAGGCTGGCTGGCTAGCTTTTTGTCAACTTCCTACAAAGCAGAGTCATTTGGGAAGAAAAGATTTCAGTTGAGAAAGTGCTTTCATCAGCCTGAAATGTAGGTAAGTCTGTGAGGCATTTTCTTGATTAATGACAGATATGGAAGTTCCAAGCCATGTGTAGGTGGTGACACTCCAGAGCAGGTGGTGCTAATTGGTATAAGGAAGTGTGCTGAGTAAGCCATGGAAAGCAAGCCAATTAACAGCATTCCTCCATTGCCTCAGTTTTTACCTCAGCTTCCTGCTTGATTTCCTACCCTGACTTCCTTCAATGATAGACAGTGATGTGTAAGTGTAAGCCAAATAAATGTTCCTCCCCATTTAGTATGGGTCAGTGATTTTATCATAACAATAGAAGCCTAGCCAAGACACCCAGTAAAACACACAATGCTCCACTCCCAGAGATTCTTAATCTGAATGTTACAGGGATCCCCCTGAGAGAGTCTTTGCTTCCCTATTCAACTTCACAAGCTAATCCTCTACCACCCAAACTTTTATCAATGTTATCATCTCCAAAGTGCCCACATAACAGCAACATTTTATGCTCTGAGCATTAAATAAATTTCTAGACCAAAGTTTCCAAAAACTTTCATAATCCTTGCAAACCACACGGTCAGGCACATCTCAGTTGTGTTCTGCTTCCCATTGTCACTTCCTATTCTGGTTTGCTTTCTGATGCTATGATGGAACATTCTGTCCAAAAGCAAGTAGGGGAGTAAATGGATTATTCAGCCAATACTTTAAAGTCACAGTTCATCACTGAAGAAAATGAGGGTAAGCACTCAAGCAGGGCCAGAGGCAGGAATCACACAGGCAATCTGATTTCTTGCTTGCTACCTGGCTTCTCAGCTTGCTTTCCTGTTGCTTCCCAGGACTAGGCATGACTCGTACTGCCCACAGTGGGAGGCACTATCCCACATAAATAATTTTCAATCATGAAAATTCCCCCAGAGACCTGTTCACAAACCAGTCTGATCTAGGCAATCCCTCAGTTCACTTTCAATTCCGATATGGCTTTATGGAAAGTGTTACATTGGCAATAGACTAACCAATACAGATGCTATTGACAAGGTGATGTAAAAATGTCTTCTATATGCTGTAAATATCAATCTTTAAATAAAGGAGCTGTTTTGGCCCATGACAGGCACCATAAAAAACATAAGAAAAGAAATCAGAGCATAGGTAAGAGAAGTAGGGTGGAGTCAGACAAATGTGAAGCCCAAAAGAGCAATATATAAAGAACACAGGTGAGCCACGGGCCACGTGGCAGACAGATTAATGAAAATGAGTTGAGTTAAGATGAAAGAGCTAGCTAGCAATGTGCCTAAGCCATAGGCCAAACAGCATGAAGTTAATATAAGTGTCTAAATCATTTCTAAGGGCCAAAGCAGTGGTGGGGGGCTATGGGTCTGGAGCTATAGATCTGTGGGTCTGGACCTCTGGCTGCCCAAGACCAAAAAACCTCATTACAACAACAAAGTTCTGAATAGTTTGAAAAGATTGTAAGAGTATTATAAATACAGCCTTTAAAGCAATGGAAATGCTTAAAAGTTATAAAAGAAATGGAAGAAACATATAAATATAAAGTGAGTCACATTTGCAAATGTATGAAGTTCATCATCCCTTTGGGCTTTATTGAATCAACCAGGATAGGCAACATACAGCCTTTAAAATGGCTTTATCATAAAGAAAGGACATTTTTTGTCTAGATGAACCTGATCACATTTTCATTATGTTACATTGGAGTTGTCTTAAAAATGATTCATAGTATTTGGATATATCTGAAGAAGAATAATTTTTATTTTTGGAATTTTATTTATGAGTAGTCTATGTCATTTATATTCTCCCTCTCATCTCTATACTTCATGTTATGCTCCCCATCTCTGTTATATTCATGACTGCCGCTTTCATAATTATAATTGTTATAATATATAAATATTTGTAGGACCATGTGAGCATGTTTCCTGTAGCTCTTACGTACATGCATTTAGGGTCAGACACTTTCGATTGGCAAAACTATCAGGTACTCCTCTTCAGAGATGACCAACTTTTCTCAGTAACTATTGTCTGTCTATATTTCTTCAATATGGTGTGGCCATGTGAAATTTTCTTTATTCTTGTTGAATTATTAATTTCCTTTCACATACATACCTAACCTCAGTGTCTGTCTTCTATTTAATCTCTATAATTCAATACATGACAGGCATCCTTTACTGTGTGTCTATAGTGGCCCTCCAAAGAATGCCAATAGATTTATGTTAACCAAATAAAGGAAAAATACATCAATTTCCCCCCTTAGTTATGCTTTTCAGTGCCTCATGTCACACCACTAAAACAAAGTGATATTTTAAAAATAGTAAAGCATTAAATATTTTAGTAAATATTTGAGTTTAATGTTTTCTTATCCAATATACTCATATCTGCTGCCTAAAAAGGTACATTGTTTGAAATTTGGATCGTGAGACCTTTTCCTTGGCACTGCATCTCATCCCAACTATACGCAGGAAGACCCTTGATAGAAAGAGGCCAGAAGTCAATGTAAAGTCAGTGAATGATCTTGTAGCTTTAGAATTTGTCTTTCTGGATATAGTGACAGTCTCCCCAAATAGTTCAGTCATGAGAAAATAGCATTGTGGATTACTTCTGTCACACTTGAACACTGAGGCCACATTCTCCCCCAGAAGCAGGTTAGACACTGGCACCAAAATCAGTGTCTGCAATGGGAGAGAAACTAAAGTGCCATCTTCTCTGAGATTACTCAGAGTCGCCTTGTTACTTACTGGAAGCCTTGTCTGTTCACAGTGGCCTTCTTTGTGCACATTGATATTTTCACTGGTGAAGAAAAATAAACTTCTTTCACTGTGCAAATTTATCTAATTAATTGTATTTATACAAATTCAGATTTTGAAAAGACAGTGACTTTCTGAATTTTTCTTGTAGCTCCCTACAGTGCTTCTGAATTCTTCTAACATTTGGTTGAGCCAGGATAAATGCTTTAATGTCTTGAGGGTAATATTTTTTTTTTAAATTTTCAGCAACTCTGTAATCATGAATTTGTAATATTAGCTCAATATCTAATAACATTTTGTACACCTATGTCATAGGGAGAGCACAGCTTGGGCATTTGCTTCTTATTCAATGTTATCTCCTAATAAAAATAAACATATAACTTCAAATTTACTGAAACTGAGGATGAAGAGAATGACGTGAAAACCAGGATGGCACAGCCTGGAAACACTGACTTGACTCCCTAATAACATCCATTTTATCATCCAAAAGCATGTTAAGTTGGTTTTAAAACCACAAATTTAATGTATAGAAAAGTTTAGACCCTTTATGATCATAAAACTATGATGATAAACTGGCCTATAAAGTTTATGTGATTTTCATAGTTTTAGTCTTGCCATTTGATGCAGCAGCACACTCACACTTGGGACTGTGCACCTCCCCTGAGGTCCTGTGATGCTATATATAAAGAACAACACTCTGTTCTTAATGATAGTATAACACTGGCTCTGGGGTCATTATTTTATTATATTTCTCTGCTTTGTACAGTATGCATTCAGACTATTTATTTATTTAGTTTTACTATGAGTAGTATTGCTATCCCATCAATTTATTTTCACAAATGGATTCGAAACAGAATTCTAAAATAGCAATAATTTGCTCTTTCAAGAGGTTGAAAGAACCAGCATGTATGTACAAAAGGAAAAAAAAATCACTTAACTTTAGTAACACAAATTTAAAAAATTTCTACTCCAAAGAAGCTTTGATAAATGCAATTAGAGATGCAGAACACAAAATTACAGAATTAGAAAAATGTATTCACAGAAATATTCAAAATAATAAAAATATAAAAATTTGCATATTTTACAATATATTCATCAGCCTCCTAATTTCAAATTATTATAATTATTTTTGGAAAACTTCTCTTGCAGAATGTAAAATTTCCTTTCCAAAGTTGTTTTATGCATGAGAGTTATTTATGCCTAATGTGTGTGTATGTATCAAATCCATTTATCATCTGAAGAATTTTCAGAGTCTATGAGTAGTACAAATTGACAAATTATTCATAAAATTAATTATGGTTCTTACCAATTCACTTTACTTGCAAATAATATCAAGCAAATAAAGCCGTAAATAGACCTGTCTGAGGAATTATGTATTATGATGATCTTTCTATATGCTTTCCAATGCATCTCTTGGTTACTTTTCTATTGCTGTAAAAAGACAATGTGACCAAGGCAGCTTGAAAAGAAATCATTAAATTTAGGGCTTCTTTACAGTTACAGAGGGTGAGTCCATTATCATCATGGAAAGGAACATGACAAAAGGAACACATGTTGCTGGAGTAGTAGCTGAGAGGTCACATCCTGATTCACAGCTTGGAAGCAAAGGGAGAAACTGGGCAAGATGTGGGCTTTTGAAACCCCACAGCCTACCTCAAGTGCTGTACCTCCTCCAACAAAGCCATGCTATCTAATCCTTTCCAAAACAACCTACCAACTTAGGACCAAGATTTAAATAAATTCACCTGCAAAGACATTCTTATTAAAGGCACCATAATACTCACTTTAGGTAGTAAGTCAAGACATGTACCACAAACCACATCACCCCCACTGAGTGCCTTTGCCACTTCATCTCTAGGCAGACAACCTAAACTCCTGTAGTCAGTTCCATCTACTCTGGCCAACTCTACCCATCTCAACTCTATATTCCTGGCTATTTCTCTAGACAAAAACAAAAGACTCATGTTGCCAAGTCTTATAATCCATCCCTGAACTCTAGGACCATGCATCTCAAATTCTCACACAACAATATGGAAATGAGAGTTTCATACAAGAAACATCACCAATGACTTAAGTCTAAACACCTAGGCCCATCACAATTACACAAACTTGCATAGACAAAACAATTCTCCACTCAAAATTAGTCCTTCTATAATAAGGTCCCCTGAGAAACAAACAGTACTTAAATAATGTACCAGAGAATGGATTAAAAATAGCACTAATAAACATGATTAAGGAAGTCATAGAAGATAGGAATAAGTTTCTTATGAAGAGCATTATACAGATTGCTAGATAAAATAATATAGAAAACTTCAGATGAAAATTAAATTTGATAAGAGATAAATTCTCTGAAGGAAAAGTAAAGTGAAGTACAACACGAAATGAAAATTTCAGAAATTGAAAGAAAAAATCAAAGGAAAGTCTTACCAATAGATTTGATTATATAGAAGACATAAGAATTTGGTCATATTTTTCTCATATGTGTAATAGTAGCTAGAAAGTCTATTTCCATTCATAGATACTATATGTTCAGTGCTCATGGATAAGTACATCTCTGTAGTCACATGTAGAAGCCTCTGGATATACAATCAGGAGTGACACAGCTGAGTTACACATTAGAACTATTCCTAGCTTCATAAAGACATTTTTCAATGATTTCCATGATGGATCCATGAATTTACACTCTCACATTAGGATACCTTAATGGTGAATATACACCTTTGACTTAAATGTGGGAAATATCATTTCAGGTCCTATGTCTCATAATGAGTAAAAGACAAAAGAATCAGGAAAGCAGCATTCACATGTCCTTGCTTCTTGATTTAGAAGCAATATGACTAACTACCTCAGCTTCTTTGCCATGATGAACCGTGGCTTGAACACTATGATATAGAACATACTCTTCTGGGCTACAGTTTTATTTGTCAGGTTTTCACCATAGCTGTGATAAATGTTATAGGTACCCACAAGTCATTTGACTTTCTAATTTTGAGCCACATTCATAGGACCACTGAGATGCCTTGATATAAGCAGCTACCATTGCTTGGACTGGCTAAAATTAACTGTGAGACTGTTCCTTTTCTCACTGTAGAACTGTGTCTGCTAAGCTCCAGGAAGGATGTAGGATTGGTGAAGATCTCCCATTCTGTAGGCTGTTGTTTTGTTTTATTGACAAATTTATTTGCCTTACAGAAGCTTCTCAATTTCAGGAGGTCTCACTTATTGATTGCTGTTCTTAATATCTGTGCTACTGGTGTTATATTTAGGAAGTGGTCACCTGTACCTGTACAATGCATTTGAGGGTATTCCCCACTTTCTTTACTATCAAGTTCAGTGTAGCTGGGTCTTTAATCCACTTAGACTTGAGTTTTGTGCAGGGTGATAGGTTTGGATCTATTTGCATTCTTCTACATACTACCATCCAGTTATGCCAACACCATTTGTTGAAGATATCATTTTTCCCATTGAATTATTTTTGACCTCTTTGTCAAACATCAGGTGTTCATAGATGTGTACATTAATGTTGGGATCTTTGTTTTGACTCCATTGATCTACAAGTCTGTTTTTGTACCACAACCAGGCTGTTTTTATTACTGCAGCTCTATAGTGTAGCTTGAAGTCAGGGATGGTGATTCCTTCTGAAGTTCTTTTATTGAGCAGGATTGTTTTGGTATTCCTGGGTT
The DNA here is from genome assembly GCA_033318265.1 of Phyllotis vaccarum. Lineage (NCBI taxonomy): Eukaryota > Metazoa > Chordata > Mammalia > Rodentia > Cricetidae > Phyllotis > Phyllotis vaccarum. Next base: position 32,773,247 of record JARWLC010000011.1, on the reverse strand, counting down.
TCCTGTTAATCCATATGAAGTTGAGTATTGTTCTTTCAAGGGCTGTAAGAATTTGTGTTGGGATTTTGATGGAGATTGAATTGAATCTGTTGGTCTGATAGGAAACAAAAGGTTATTCTCAGGGTCTTCTACACACAAATATTTAGTTATTACATCGGCTTGCAATTCCATCAACGATCAGCAGGGGGTTCTCTTGTATCCTTGTCAGCATTTTCGATCAACTGTTTTTTTTTTTTTACTCTTTTTTTTCGTTTATTTACTTAAAAAGTTTTTTCCATATCTGCTTCTCTTTTACCTCCCTTTTCTTTTCGCATTCTCTCCTAGTCTTCCCTCAGCCTCCTCCCACTCCATCCCCAGTCCATTTCCCCAAGAAGGGCAAAGAGACCCAAAATGGTTCAATTCAGTCTGGTATATCCACTTGATGTAGGTCTAAGTCTTTCATCCCAGTATTAAGGCTTTTGTTAAAAGTCTCCCAAGCAAAAAATGCCCAAACCATATGGTTTCAGTGCATATTTCTATCATGCATTCAAAGAAGAAATAATACCAATACTTCTCAAACTGTTCCATACAATAGAAACCAGAGGAACATTGCTTTTTATGAGGCTACAGTCAACCTGATACCCAAGCCCTCAAAGGTATAACAAAGAAAGAGATTACAGACCGATTTCCCTCATGAACATTGATGTAAAAAATACTAAATAAAGTACCTGCAAACTAAATCCAACAACATATCAAAAAATATTCATCCACCATGATAGAGGAGGCTTCATCCCAGAGATGCAGGGATGGTATAACATATGAAAATCTTTCAATGCCATCCATCATTTAAACAACTTGAAAAAATATATGACATGATCATCTCGCTAGATGCTGGAAAATCCTTTGACAAAACACAACACATGGAGAAGTCAGAAATACTTGGAAAATACCTAAACATAATAAAAATGTTATACAGCAAGCCAACAGCCAACACCAAACTAAATGGAGAGAAACTCAAAGTAATCTCAGTAAAATCAGGAAAAAGACATGTCTGTTCTCTCTCCCCTTATCTATTCAACTGTTTCTTGATCTAAGGCATAATTACTAGGGTGAAATAAGATTTTAGTTTTATCTTTCATGTCCCCAATTGATAAGAAGCTTGACTACTTCTTATGATATCTTTTTTTATTTGTAATATGGTCTTTTGAGAAATATCTGTTTAGATCCCTAACTCATTTTTTTTGTGTGTTTTATTTTATTGACTCTTTGTTGTTGAAGTTCATTCTGTATTCTGAATATTAATCCTATTCTAGATGTTTACTTGGCGGATTTTCTCTTACGCTATATACCTCCTGACTGTAGTACCCCAGTAGGCCAGAAGAGGTCATCAAATGCCCTGGATCTGGAGTTGAAGATTGTGATTTGCCATGTATGTGTGTGTGTGTGTGTGTGTGTGTGTGTGTGTGTGTGTGTGTGTGTGTGTATTAGACACTAAAACTTGCCCCTCTAAAAGAGCAGACAATATTCTTAACACCAGCTATATGACTTCCCTGCCATGTGTTCTAAAAATATTATTTTTTTGTGGCATAGTTCTTATGCTTTATCATCAAGTTCTGATATTCTTTTTTCTACTTGAGCCATCTACTTGTAATGATTTCTGTTAATTTTTAAAAAATAGGTTATTGAACTTTTCAATTTATTACTAGTTTCAGCTTGAGTTATATTGAATATCTATATATCTTCACTAAATTTAAATATCTGTATTTTCTGCATCATTTTATTCATCCATAATATGTTTTCTTTGAGATTACTCAAGCCTTTATTCCTATTTCCACTCAGTTCATTGAACTGTTTACTGTTGTCACTCATAAAGTCTTCAAATTATTTGATGGAATTTATGATTTTTTAAGTTTTGTATCTTTTGTTTCATTTAGGTAATTTTCATTGGAGAACATTTCTATATGATTGACGGATTGAGGGAGGATGTGCTCTCTTTGTCTTTCGTATTATTTATGTTTTTATGATGAATCCTGAGCATGCTAACATATTTCCTTGAATATGTGCCTTCTTTGAGAGTCCAAGCTATCTAACATTAGGTTAGTGCACAGTCTATGAGGCAAGCATTGTAGTTTGGCTATGGTGCTGGCAGATGTGTTCTAAGGACTTTCTCAACTGATATATACATAGACATACATCAGGGACAATGCCTACAGGTTGGATTTAGTGCAGGGCTATGATTTGGGAAGCTCACAGGTTAGACTTGTGCATAGAAATTATAGCTATGATAGCTATGGCTAAGTCAGTGGGTTGGGGATTCATGCAGTGTATTAGGTTGCAGGGAATTCACCCCACTGAACCAAACATAGACTGTACCCCCAGAAAAAACTGGAGTAGACAAAGAGAGCTGGCAGAATTCATGTAATCTACCTCGGATGTACCCTTATCTTAGTTACAATGTTTTAGCAGCAACCAGGAAGCACAGGGCTGTGGTCAGTGGTCAATTTTAGAGGAAGGGAGGACAAACTGAGAGAATAGAACCTAGATTTTATTGTCTGTTTGTTAGTGTGTATGGATGTCTATTTGTGCTCTTGCTTATGTTACATGGAAGCTAAAACAGGCCTGTAATGTGCAGGATGGGCCAACTACCCAGGAAGCAAACTGAAAAGGATGTGGAGGGATGATTTGTGTAGTTGCTTCTTTATTTGTATTCTTAAACTTTGACTTACATTGTTACAGATAAAATTTCTAGCATTGTACTTTCAAGAGTAGCTATGTCAAAGTATAGTTACCCAACCGCACAAAACAACTTAATATAATGTAAACATTGCTATAAATAAATGTCTGGAAAGTCAATGAGTCTCAAGATGTTCATTGCCATGGAACATCACATAAACTTTTGGGTCTCATATGCAGTTATCTCTATCCCAGATTATCTTTGATTCTTGTTTAGCATAAGCTACATTACAGAGCTGAGCTCAGTAATTTGCATTCCCATGAAACTCTGACACATTCAAGGGAGACTCCTGGAATACAGACTTTCATAACTTCTCATTAAGTTCATACTTGTTCACATAGTGTTATTTGCTAAACTATAAGGATAATCAATTCTTAGATTTTCTGTGTTTCTGTTGGAATAACTATTGTTGTCATTCTCTTTGAGCAAACTGCTTGAATGACATGCAATCTTCATGGAAATCCACAGTGAAAAAAGAAAGAAGTCCCATTTTTTCTGTAAAGAGAATAGTTTGTATATCCCAAAATATCAAGAGCTAGTCTTTGCCTATTCTGTACAACATGCAAAGCTCTACTTCATTTTTTTTAGAAAGTTGCAAAATTTAACTAAATGTTACAACCACGCAGAGAGCTTTTGCCAATAAACACTCGATGATTTGACCAAAGTCATGACACATAAATAAAATTATTTTATAGCTTTATTTTCAGTTATTGCCAAATTACATCCCTGGTAATAACTGTTTAAAGCACTGGAAATATTTTCAATTTGATGGAATAAATTTAAGTAGGAAGCAAAATGGAATTTGATGTTTTCAAAATCAAATATCTTAGCTAAGAATTATACACAATGTTGAATATAAACTTTTGGCTTTTAAGAGGGAGTGACTGAAAGATAACAGACATAATATTTCATATGCATGCAAGAGATAGTGGAGGGGTTGGTAGACTAGTTTGGGACATTGTATTTTCAAATATTCTGTAATAATAAAGTCACAAATATTAATTATAAACGCCAAGCACTACAGTACCAACCTGCTCACTTTTTTGAGTATTACCTTAGAAGCATTAGTATTTCTGTTTCATACTTCCTGTCCTTTTTTCAGATACGGTTGAAACCAAATATGCTACCCAAAATGCTATGGACATTATTCCTCAGTTTCCCTGAAGCATCTTTATCACTTCCACTATACAGATTCTTGCTAAACTCCATAGCTGCACCTGCTAGGTTCCTGAACCCTAACAACAACAATGTGGCTTTTCCTTTTCTAATTTATCTTCCTTCATGTCACTGCTGAGAACCACAGCTTGTCTACCCTATTGTTTTTATTCAAAGTTTAACAGAATTGCCCATGAGCTTGACTTGCTTTTGGGTCCTTAAAGTATGTCATGCCTAACATCTATTACTTCTAGAGTATTTGTTTTTAATATACCAATGGTATATATAGACTTGGTATTAAGTCAACCACTTAACTTCTTAGACTTTGTCCTTTCAAAAACTCAGCCTTTATTTTTATTTTAAAAGAAGTGATCCCTTATATCAAACATGCATTCAAAAGGGAAAGATCTTAAGTCTCACAACAACAAAAGACTCAGAGATATCTCATATAAAGTGACTTTGTTATGTTAGTGAGGGTTTTCAAGGAGTTAGTGACAACTCACAATCCCAAAGTGTGAATCTTTGGTAATTTTTATAGAAGCATATAAGAAGCTATAGTAAGTAAAAATACAAGTCTTTTCAGTATGTAACTTCAAGGATGGCAGCCATGACAGGCAGGGTAGTTCTTATTTTCTCCATTCTGAATCTGAAACTGATTACCAGAAGGAGAGTTAGTAAAGTGTTAAATATATTTTAGTAGCTTTGGTGAATATTCATTGTAAGTGTTAAATATGTGTGTGTAAAAAGATTGGGGGAAAGTGATATTTATTAAACACACAGAATACAAAATGAATAAAATATGCATAGGATTTCTGCATGTATACCATAACAAAATATTTTCTTATAGGATCTGACAGATATCCAGCAAATTACTCCTTGATTTTAGACATGATTTAGATAGAGTGACAAACAAGAACTGTATCTATTTTCTATTCCTTTTACTCAAGGAACGTTTCATATTCTCCATCTCTTAACTAGTCTTTGTGCATTATGCATTCTAATATTCCACCATTTCTTTCCTTATTTCATCCAATAACAGTTATACATCCTAAAACTGAGGCCCAATAACAATTTCACATGATTAAAATGCCAATAATAAAAAGATGACTAGCTAATGTCACTGTTTGTTTTGTGTTCATAAGGGGACTGTTTGAACTGTTTGGTCCGTGATCCCAGGATTTTAGTTTCTCTTCTCCCTGAAGAGTAGAATACCAGCATCTTATGATAGTGGGTCACTTATTTGCATAATTACATTTCTTTCTTTGATGCATTTCAAAATTCAGCTATAATTGCACAGGTCATCACATTAACTCATGAGAAAAATAAGAGAAGTGCAAGCCGACTGCTTTCTTGGGAAGAATGTTCCTAGTAATCCGTAGAAGTATTAAGTTTTTCTCCAGAAAATATCTGCCCTTAGAGACAAGTAAATAAGAAGCTGCATGCAAGCACTATGATTCAGTTATCAGATGGTACAGAGGCATAGTCCAGACATTCAGTAGTCTGGGCACCAGTCTCAGTAGGGCTCGTGACTAAGAAATTAGAATTGAAACATTAAAACTAAGGAAACAGCATTTCAAGGAGTTCTTGTTCAGAAAGTCTGTAATACAATTTCCCTTGGCAATCCATATGCATATTTAAAAAATGTCTTTGAAGGCAATAGAGGAAGTCAAAGTATAAAATGTAGCCCCTGGACTTGTGTTACAGAATTTTAGAATTTCAGAAATGTCAGTAGAACGTGTTATGAAGTTTCTAGAGGAAGAGTCACACTCGTGAACATCACTTTGTTCAGTTGCAGGAGTACATGGAGACACATAATAATGTTAAATATAAATCATTTTAGGGAGTGAGATATGATAGCAACTGTGTATCAGTGGTGGCATGGTATGAAGAAAGACCTGTCATCACACAGAGGGGCAGTTGTAGGATGAGGAAAACCACATAGCATATATGGGATAAATTTCTTCACATGTATTTCATTCAGTTAGGACCTAAGAATAGACAGAAAAATCAGGAATGAACCCATAGAAAGAGGAAAAGAAATAGAAGCAAGAGATACTTGGAAGCCAAGAGGAGTTGGTGAACTAGTCAATCTAAAACTCGGCCCACATAGGGTGCAATAGCAACATATAAGAAATATAACTGTGTCGCCATCACACAGACATATCAACATATATTTAAACACAAGTGTCATTGTCAATTCAAAGTCTCTTTGCTACAGAGTAGGAAGTTCAACTAATGGTACACCAAAGCCACTGTTTGCCTTTAGTATACTTCAACTAATATAAGTGAGGACTGTCAGATCCATTCAGCTTGTTCCCTGTTTTCTAGAGCACAAAGAGAAGTGTGGCATTTGCCAAGGATGATGTCATTGAATTCTCATCTTTTGATATGTGTTGCCTTCTATAAATATTGAAATACTCAGTGACTTAGGGATTGCAAATTGTAAAAACAAATCAATGATCAGAATGCTAATGCATTTGATAGATACTTAGTTGAAATGTTCTGAAAAATAAATGTAATGTACTAAGTCAATGACCTCTTTACTTACATTTCAAAACCTCAGTAGTTTCATGTTAGGTCTCTAATTGTGAACTTCTCAGACTCCTCCTAGATGGCTATTGTCAGCCATCATAAAAGTTATCATTTTGCAAAGAGAACAATATCCTGGGTCTCAACTGCAGCTAACGTGCACATTCATGAGTAATCTCTGATGGCCATTTTGCAGAGCCAGCAACATATCACACATTGTGAAGCCTTTACTCTTCATGACCCATTCATGCCTTCAACAAGTACCATGAAGGACACTCTTTATTTAGCCAGCTGGAGGTTCAGCTTAGGCCACCTTGCACAACAGTTTCTGTTTGCTGGCCCAAAAGAAATACTCCCTTGGTTTTCCCTCAGTGATGCTGAGTTTTCATTATTTACAGATTACTCTTCAACTCTTGCTGAGTAGCATCCATTTTCCCAGTGAAGTTTAATTTCAAGCGTCAGCCTAAAATAACATTCCTGAGAGATTCTTTGCTTCTTTCTGAAACTTCACAGTAAAAACCTTCATCAGCTGCCTTTTTGTATACATTTCCAAAACATATCAGGGAAGAAAGGTCTCTTAACCCCATAGACATTTTAGAGTTACAGTTTATCACTGAGGAAAATTAGAGAAGAAAGTTAAGTAGGAATAGAGATGTGAATCATGGAGGCAAGCAAGCTGCTTATTGGCTTGCTTTCTGACTCCTATTAAGTTATATTTCTTATGTAGGTCAGGATCAACTAACTGTCTATGAATTTTGCAAACCATGGAAGAATTGTGTGCCTACATCAATTTGCTATCAAGAAAGTATCCCACGTACATTCTCGCAAACAACTGATCTATTCAATTTTCCAGTAGTGTTTTGTTCTTGTGAGACTACATAACTTGTTTTAAGATGACAATAGAAACTAATCAAACCAAATTTTATGGGTGAATTTTTGATAGCTTGAGATTATTAGCATCATGATTTAGAACATGGCTGATCAAGAAAAAGCAACAGTAAAAAGAAATAGTATGTAAAAATGAGTGACAGGAATATACATATTACAAACATTAAACCACATTCTCACATGCCTTTCAGGAATGGAAGCCCATATCTCTTTCAGCTTCATTGACTTAACTAACATAGATAATATACAACCTTCAAAGTACATTTATCATATTGCTAAAAGATGATTTTTTCTGTCTATAAAAAGTAAAATAAAAGAGATTTTGTTATGTCATATGCCTTGAAATGGGGATATTTGAAGACCAACTAATATTTTTTTTACTATTTCTAAGAATTTCATACATGAATATTTTATTTGCACCATTTCAAGGTTTATGACCTCTTATTCTATAACTATTGTTGCCATACATATAGAAATATGTATAAAACTTTTAAGCCTATTTATTGTTGCCCTTATATACATTTATTTGGGGCAGACCACTTGGGATTAGGTAATCTACCTGAGATTCCTCCTTGCATAGACTAGTTCTCTGTCTCTCAGTAGTTGCTGATTTCCTTTAGCTTTTCATCTGGCAGTGAGACATTGTAACATTTTCCCTTTCTACATTGCATGATTAATCTTCTTTCTTATCCCAATCTAGCCTTCGTGTTCCTACTATATTTAACCCCTCAGTTCATCGCAGTGTAATTCCCCCATTTTATTGGTTGCCTACAGTTCCAAGTGAAGAAAGTCCACGGAGGTCTGACCATTAAGAGAAAAAGATCACCAACTCTCTCTCCCAGACATACCTTTTAGTGCTTGTGTAGTAAGAGTAAAAAGTGATAGTTTAAAATATAGAAAAAAAAACTGTTGGATTTTAAACTCATATCGTAAATTTTACATTTTTTGGTTCCATGTATTAGTAGCTTCTGTATTCTTCTACTCACAAAGGCATATGTTTTTGAAATTTGATCCTTATGCTTTCTCTTTCAGTCTACATTCACTCTAACCACTGGGATGAAAGTCCCCTTTGAAAGGAAATTGGAAGTAAGTGGAGTACTTACATATTCAGTGAAGGTGTGCAAACTTTATCACTGACATTCTCTGATAGAGGGATTGACTTTTTAAGCAGGTCAATCACAAGCACACATTGATCGTAATTCTCATCACAGGTGGGTGCTGAGGTCACATTCTCTCCCACAGGACAAGATTAGACACCAGAAGAAGGAACAATGTCCCTGCTCCCGTAGGGGAAAAAAGAAGCAATATAAGATCATATTCTCTTAAGTTACCCAAAGTCACCTTGTCAGTGGAAGCCTTCCCTGTTTGTAGTGTCCTTCTTGGCACAAATTAGTATTTTTACTTGTGTAAAGTAATAAACATCTCTACTGTGCAATTTTTGTTACCATTTTTCTTCAGATTTCTGGTTTTAAATGTGACTATCTGCATCATTTCTATCGCTTCCAGCAGTGCTTCAGCATTGTCCACACTCTTAGAGCTTGAGAGGAGTCAGGGTTTTTGAACAATTCTCTTTAAATAGTTCAACATCTTGAGGGAGTCTGCTGATTCCAGTAACAATGTCAGACATCCTACGGTGCTTCCCTTGCAAGGGATGTTAACAACCTCATCTCAACGAGGACAAATGCATCTGTTTCTACATTACCAAATACCAGGGCCACTATTAGGGTCCATGCCATGCTGTAAATGACCACAGTTCTCTCTACTTCATGAAGAATAAAGAAATTTTCATGTCTTAGGAAAACAGATACTTCTAAGGTCTTCATTTTTCTCCTTGTTTATGTATATTTAGGAAATCAGTTCGTAAGTGTTTGTTAAATTTTTGGTACTGAGTAAAATTACTTAATTGTTTCCTGAGCAGAGGAACATAAAACAAGAACTAATCACATGCTAAGAATAAATGAAAATATTTTTTAAATGTAGCATCCAATTTTCCACCATATTTTACATCCAAAATTAAAATAATCATTTTCATGTACTTTGTATTATACAATCATGATGCTTTTCACATTTTAGTCATGCTGCTTATGATAAACTTTACATATGTGTTTCACATCTTTACATATGAAGAATTTTCCAAGTCTAAAAGAACGGATGGAGACACATCATTTGGTTTTATATTTTATAAATACTTGAAAATAATTTTAAGAAAATAAAGACAAGCAGTAAAATAGTTTTTTTTTAATGAAAAATATATTTGGCTTGAAAGGAATTGTTAAATCTTTATAGATCCACATGCTAGCTTTGCCTACTATGTCCCTCAAGTTGAAAATATATTTAAGTTAATGGGAAATCTCTCAACTCATAGGTGAGAACTATGAACCAGGACATTCTATTTCCTTCCTTCTACATATATTCACATTTGAACTATGGGCTCTTACATTCTCAATGCAATCAAATGTCTCCTTTTGAAACTTTTTGAGATGTAATTTTTCATGTTCTGGAACCCATCTAGCCATTCAAATTGTGCGTTTACCTAGTTTCCTTCACTAGGAAAATTTTATACCCTCATTTCTACCTCATGCCAGTAAGCAATGGAAAATTTCTCCTTATAGATAGTTAAATGTCTCCAGTGTAAGGCCTCTCCTGCTCCAACCACTGGTGTGTTTTGAAGTTGCTTTCTACAGCAAATATTAGAAAGATCTCTACAACTTTGTCTAGATTTACTTCTTTGGTTATACAGATAGAATGATCACTCACTCTAGATAAAGCAAAGGTATCTAAGTCAGATTTGTTAAAATAATGCATTTTTAAAACTCTTAAGTGAATGAATATAATGGAGGAGAAACTTACAGAATCATCCTTGAGTGAAAGACAGCAGCATCTCCAAGGAGTCCAATCAGAGCTTTGTTAGTGACTCAAGAGAAGGGTCTTGACACAATTGTGCATTTAGTTAACTTCATTCTTCCTATGTATGCAATAAACAAGCTCACACACTGCTAGGGAGAATAATAATGTCTGGAGTCCTGTGAGCACTCCATGACTCTTCTTCTGTAGGAAGTTCATTACTCTGGGGAAAAATAGAGCTTTTTTTTTTTTTTTTTTTTACTATCTTACTTCAGAGTCTTACTGTGCTTTATGTCATGTGGTAAATGGGCATGGTTATGACTGCTTCATGAAGAATAAAGGTAGTTTCATGTCGAATGAAAATATATGTTCAAAATATTTAAGGATATATTTAAGACCTTCTTTCTTTTTTACAGGTTAGTGTATATATTTATGTTATCACTTCTTAAATGCTTACTAAAATTTGGACACTGGATAAAAATATTGTTTCCTGAGCACTGGTAGCAATCACATATTATAAGACAGTGGTTCTCAACCTGTGGGCCACATTGGGGGCTCAAATGATTCTTTCACTGGGGTCACATATCAGATATCCTGCATATTAGATAGTTACATTATGACTCATAACAGAAAATTGCAATCATGAAGTAGAAACAAAAATAATTTTATGTTTGGGAGTCAGCACAACTTTCTTGAGCTCTACTTGTCTAAAGAGTAGTCCTAGTATCAAAGAGGTCTACCAGAAATTGGTTTCAGTAAGAATTCCAATCATAAGTTGTAATTTTAGCACCGACTGTTTGTTTTTGATACTCATTGTAACTGCAATATATCCTCAAAATTTATCCAACTATTTACATATAATAAAATAAACAGTATCTGACCTGCTCTTTTCAGGTTTATCTCCTATCATCATCACGTATTGCAGTGTTGTCCCAGCTGATGACAAATATCTATTGTACCTAAAATGTAGAGCTACAGATTAAACTATATTCTGAATAAATAAATGAAAAAAGGCTACAAAGAGCAGCAAATGGAGGTAGTGCTCTGTCACATAAATTGTACATGTTCCTGTCATTTAACAAAACAAAAGCCAACAGTTGTCACTTTCTTATGAATAGGCACTATAAATACAAAAACCACACTGTTAGAGTTCACCAGGGACTCTTCCACCCATGAAAACTGAGTAACTAGACAGTGATGACAGCTCATAGAATGATCATTTCCAACAAGTAGCTATAACTTGAAAGTGACTGACAGGGGAAAAAAATCACAAGAGAATAGAATTCTTACCACCCCAAACAATGGGAACAGTAAAACAATGTTGAGCTCCTGCCTGCAGTGATTCTTAGCTGTTCCTGAGCACATTTGTCCATAAATCTGTTGCTTCAGTATCTAATTTGCTCAAAGATTAGGGAAATAAATTTTATTTCCCTAGAAAGAAAATGGATCACGTTGATTTATCCTGGACAAACATGTTCGGAGAAAGAAATTGATTTAATTCAATCCCCTGTTTCTGTTTTTTAAATTTATTAAAGATATATATATATATATATATACATATATATATTACATCATTCATACATGGGAATATAACAGAACCCTAAAGGAAAATTCCTAGGGACAAGGTATATACAGCAGCCCAGGTTGCCTCTAATTTTTTTTATACAAAAAGATTTTGTGGGATATATGATCTGTACCAATTATGGACTTGGCAGATATTTTTGCTATGTCTATTGTCTAATTGTCTGAGAGTAGAAGACTTCAACACCCTGTTAAAGGATTTTTGGTGTTCCCATCTATCAATATTTGACAAATCCGTTTTATGTGCTGCATCTAAGAATTAATAAAAACACAAATGAAGTAGGCAAACAGTCTTCATGTGTCTCTGTTTCCTGATGTAGAAGCAATATGACCAACTGCCTCATCTTCTTCGGGGGGGGGGATCAGTTGTGTCCCGTTGCAATAAGATACACAATAGACTCTTCCTTACCACATTTTCTTTTTTCAAGTTTTCTGATCATCACAGCAGTGATTAATGAAGCCTGCACACTTATTATTACCAATGACTTATTAGTTTTCCTCGTTTGTGAGACATCTACAGGACCACCTAGTTTTAAAAGTATAGTCAGTTCTCACTGCTTGGACTGTCCAGAGAAATTATGGGATTAGACCAATCCTATGTATAAAACTTTGCTATGTCATCTGAATTTATATGTCTGACTGGCTCCAGGCTAGCAAAATGTAGTCTGTTAGTCACTGGATATCTGCTAAGATATCCCAGAGAAACACTCTCATTTCTCACAAACAGGTTAGATAATTCACATACGTGGGTGTGCTCCAACTCTATTAATCACCATGTGTCCAAGTAAGACACGTAGTCCAAGCTTTTAATGTAAAATGTACAGTGTGAAATACTTTTTATTAACCCAATTATTTACTGCTCCTTTATGCTCATCATTTCACTTTAAACTATCCATCTCTCTATACCCTTAGCCTGCTGCTCAGTGTCTCTGATGAATTAAAAGATTGTCATGAGTTCTATTCAATTAGGCAAACACTTAACACACTAGAAGCACCAGCATTAGCAGGGGGCTGCCTCCTGCATAATTTTTAGTTTGAATTCAGTTACCAGGACTGTTCTGCAAAAGAAACTCCCATGGTGAGTCTCGGCCAGTCACATCTCCCTCACTGTATTTTAGCTTGTTCAGTGCTAACATCTCTACTTCTCCTCTCTTCAGTGGTGTGGCTTTCTGTAATGACCTTTGTCTACTATGAAAAAGGGCTCAGAGAGAAATTTGAGTTGCAATTATTGGTGAAAAAATGTATTCGTAATACAGTTAGAAAATACTCTGGTTTAGTGCAATAGCAGGAGTTAATGTTCTTATAGTAGCCTTGGGTAGTGGGTAATAGGCATGAAACAACTCCCATTGAGTGGGCCTTATATCCAATTAGCTGGTTGTTGGGTAACTCCAGGATATATGTGTCACTGCAACCCCTTTAAAGATATCTTGCCATCCTCATCATTGCTGTTTGTAGCCATTAACAGCTTTGTAGCACTTTTGACTGCTATTCTTATTTATCAGCTTAGCAACTTGTACCTTCTGGTACTCTGTGAGAGAGGGTCCTCAGGGAGGAAGCTTCCAGGTAATTTTTGGCTTCTTTCCTCAAAGTCTTGCATTCAAGATATGTGGAGTCTTCATCAGTTAGGCAAAGTGTCCAAATTCTGCTTCCCACACACCTTGGTGTTATAGACATTCAGTATACAGTATACAAAGTCAAAAAATACTTATGTGTGGTAATTAGAATTTTGCAGAAATAAATGAGTAAGGGATGTGGAAGGAGAACATGAGATTACTTGAGCCATTCGGCTTTAATATTGAGGAAGATGTAGCTTTAAGCAAAGTTAGTGTTCTGACAGCATCATCCATGTCTTTTTAAACTATGTTTTTACTTATAATCTGTCTTCTCTTCTCACCATGCATTTCACTTTAGTTAATTCATGACATTTTATTTCATATTTCATATTTCTGAGGATTTTCTTTACTCACTGTTTAGAGAAGCCCCAACAAAAATTATTAATATATGTTGTAAGAGAGCCTGAACACCATATTTGCCTTTAATGGTCTGAGAGTAAAGAAAGAGAAAATCATAGTTTTCTTAGAGGAAGAAACAAGTGAGCTACCCTTAGAAAATTATCTTTTTCCAGATGGAATAGAAAATCTCATATAGATTACTTTTAAGATCAACCAAAAGGAACAGATAATGGTATTTCATCACTTAGATAAATTTATACACATGGATTTCATTTTTTGTACTTATTTTATTCATTTTGTTATTTTATGTACATAGATATTTTGTTCTCATGTATACAGAGGCCAGTAAAGACCACTGAATTAATTGGACCTAGAATTAAAAATGGAGGCTATTCACAATGTGTGTGCTAGGAATCTAACCCAGATCCTCTAAAAGAATTGTCAGTGACCTTAACCATCTCAAGTCCCAGATTTTTCTTTTAAATCAACTGTAGGTGAAGGAAATTGAGAACCAAGAAGAGGAGCAAAAAGGATTTTCTGCTATTGCAGGATGTGATACAACTTTCTTGAGTGTTTATTGGTAAAAACCAAATTTTTGCCTGTTTCTTCTATAGTGCAGAAAGAAAGAGCAAATTGTAAAGGAAGATGTATATTATGTACTTCTAATAAAAAGACACGGAAACATATGTGTGTCTTGGGAAATCTTTAACCAATTGAATGATGGGGACACCTGTTACTCCCAGGGAATGCCGTTTGAATAGGTTAAAGAATGACAGGAGTTTGTTGCAATTGTTTGTTGCTGTCTCAGGTTTTATCCTTAATATTTGTCCTATTTTTTATATTTAATAAATGATAAAAAAGAAACCACAATAATTGGGCATCTGTCTTTCTGATTATGGAAGGTATTATAATTACTGTGAGAACCAGCTATTCAGCTATTTTCTACTGAGATCCCAGGATGTGAAGTTCTGAGTAAAAGACCTTCAAGAAAGGTGGGGTTTCCAGCATTTTGCTAATAGTGAGGCTTTGATATGTGTGGATGTGTAAATCTTTTTCTTGCAGGGCATTTCTTGTCACACAGGTCTGACTTAAGCATGAAAAATGATAAAAAGAGTCAGCAGATGTCACCCTTTGTGGAACATTATCTTTCTTCTCTTCAGGCTCCTTCTTTGTTGGCTTCTTTCCTTTCTTCCTCCCTCCCTCCTCCCTCCCTCCCTCCCTCCTTCCTCCATGCCTCCTTTCCTTCCTTTCTTCTTTGAATTCTTTTTTTCCAATCTTTCTGGTTTTGGAAAGGAGAACATCATGACAGACATTACAGTCATTAGATGGTACAGAAAGTTGTTCAATAGACTGTGTACCATTTTCAGAATAACTTTTTGCTAAGCATCTGTAGTTGAGCAATCACATCGAAGTGAGATGCAAATGTTAAAATAGAGACAGATTTTGTTCAAAGAGGGTAAAACAACCTTTCCCATTTGTCATTCCAATGTGTATTGGAAACATTACTTTGTAGATGATAGAAGTCTTAAAATTATAAAGTGTGCCATTAACCTTGTGTAGTAAAATTTATAGAGGATTAAGTTCAGAAAGGTCAGTAGAGTGCTTTGTGAAATTTCTAGAAAGTTAATGACTCTACAATAAGTCATACTTTCTTAATTTTTTCACTGCTAACTCTAGAGTGCAATTTTTCAGTGTGAGCTTTAGGCCCACAAACACTTTTGCCTTTAAAAAA
This sequence comes from Phyllotis vaccarum, assembly GCA_033318265.1. Taxonomy (NCBI): domain Eukaryota; kingdom Metazoa; phylum Chordata; class Mammalia; order Rodentia; family Cricetidae; genus Phyllotis; species Phyllotis vaccarum. Next base: position 32,757,853 of record JARWLC010000011.1, on the reverse strand, counting down.
ACATGGAAGATGGATTAGACATGTTGGGAGGTGGAAGAATATGATAGTGAATAGTGGTTGAGTTAAATTATCTTCATATGACTTACAATGGGGAGTCAGACATGAGTGATGATAACAATTATAAATTATATTTAGCATAATATGTAGTCTCATCATTATACAGGAGTGATGGCTTCCTGAGGGAGAATAAAATACAAAGCTTATTGGACTTCTTTCCCATGTGACTTTCAATTATGACACAGGTGAAGGCAGAGAAATCAATTAGGACTTAGCACATAGGAGTAAATAGGAATAAAACCACGAGAAGACTTGAATGTGAAGAAAAGGTGTGAAATGACCAGTTCTACAAACTGCTGTCAACAGCAGCCACATTAGCCACATATGGTAAACACTCACCATCAATAAACTCTCATTAATATATATTAAACCATGAATATAAATGTCAGTTTATACTTTATGTAGAATAAGTTACATGGGCTATTATCCACTGACAAATTTATAGATCAGTTAAAATATCAATTTGAAGATTTCACTTATAAATTATCATTGCTATTATACAACTTTATTGCTTTATATGCTAATATTTTTCTAGAGATATGATTGTATGCCTACTATAGTACCTTTAATAATCCAAAGTAAGGCAAAGCCAGTGTGCTGATTTAGACTTTGTGGTGAAGAAATAACCTGGGTGAGGACTCACTCTGATCACTGGATTTCATTCCTTGTTTTCTGGAATAGTGTGGAAAGAAGTGTGGCAGATGTTTAGGGTCCCATGAATGAATCCTCAGGTGCCCCTTCTGTATTCCGTTCTTTACTCTGCTCTCCCTAGAGAATCCCATTTTACTTTTCCAGTTTCATTATTTCCCTTTGATATTTTACATTACTGCATTCTTATCTACCCTCTTATATCCAAGTTTAACCCTTCTTTATTCATAATTTAATTTAACCCTTTATACCAATGAATTCTATCTCTCCTCCTTTGAAAGGCACTCCCTGTATCTCCTTAATAATCTCTTGAACACTTCATTAATTTCAGAGACCCAAAGATAATATTCCTAAATGATAGAAAATGTGATTTTTAACTGTCTGGGTCTGGATTTCTTGACTTAAAATGATTGTTTCCTGTTACAGTTGCTTACTTACAAACTTCATAATTTTCTTTTTCTTAAAAATTCAGTTGAACTCCATTGAGTAAATATGCCATATTTTTCATTCTAAATACATCAGTTTATGGACAACAAGGCTAGTTCCATTTTTTGTCTGTTGTAAACCAGATAGCTACGTGTAGACAATTTAAACCAGATACTTATTTGTCACCTTGCACAAAACTCAGCTCCAAATGCATCAAGGACCTCACATAAACCTGATACACTGATGCTAACAGAAAAGGAAGTGGGGAATATACTTGGACCCGTTTTCTTGCTTCATAAATTAGCAGTTGTCTTTTTTCCCTTATCAATTTTGGATCATGGTGTTTTCTCTTTTAAGATATGCTAGCATGATGGCTATTAGCATGGAGCTGGCAAGTTGGAAGAAAAGCTAGAAGTCACTGACATTTAAAAGTTCAATAAAAATTCCTTTAACTTGGAGACTGATGTGATAGTCAAAGTTTTTATCTGTTCAAACATTCCTTCAAATGACATCCAAAATTGGCCATCTGCTATAGCACATGGATACAGGGGACATACTTTGCCACAGGAGCAGTTTGGCACCAGGACTGGGGAACTTGCTAAATTAGAAGAGTGATTCTGAAATCTCTTGAATTGATTACAAGGTTACCAACGTCACCCTGTCAATGGAAGTCTTATCAAAGTGCATTACTTTGTACACTTTGGTGTATTTACATGTATAAGTAAGAATCACCTTCTGAGAAACATTAGGCATTATATTTTCATGTTTATATTCTGAAATAAGTTCTTGTCATAGTTATTATTATTATTATTATTATTATTATTATTATTATTATTATTAATACTATCACTAGTGCTCCTGTTTGTTTCAAATATTTGAAGATTACATTGGCCTGAGTGTTCAAATCACTCTTCTCATATAACGTAATGCCTCAAGGTATTCTTCTGACTTTCAGTAATAACACACTTGTTAACTTGTAACTTCAGTTCAATGCCTAATGTTAACATTTTCGATATTGAAGAGACAAAGACAGCTCAATTATTTTTCCTTTATGTTTATACCTTAGGTTAACAAATACACTATTGTTTGTTAATTCGTATGCATTACTATTTTGTTTGTTAATTAATAGTCTTTAGGATAACAAGAATAGTGTCATAAAATGATGCCACAGACCAGAATTGTCATCATCATGGTGATGTCACACATTTTGACCTCTTCTAAAATATAAGGACCATTTGTATGAACTTTATTTGAAATAAACATTTGAATAGGTATAGCATCTTAAATAAAGCATGGAACTGTGTTAATAAAATTGGTGGCTTTTAGAACATGTGAATTTCTTCACTACATTATTGTCAGTTTTAAGAGAAAGTGTGCCAGCACTGGGGACCTGGTACATATGTAGCCTTGAGTTTCTGTCATTACCTGCCAAGAATATCACATTGTCTTTGATGGCACAATAAAACTGAATATAGAAAGTTGGCTTTTTCTTCTGACTTTCCAGTTTTGAATTGCCTACACTTTTCAAAATTTTGACAATGGCTAATATTGACTTCCTTATTAATTCTCTTTTTATGTATGGACAAATACAGAGTTATTACATAGCAACAATTTAAACTCTCAAGAAAAGGGAGATATATTTCACATATGTCTCAGAATGAAAATCTATTTACCTTGAATGACACTAATTTGAACATTTTTCTCACAAAAAAGTTAATAAATGAGATTGAAAATGAGCAACAGAAAATTAGAGAATTAGTAGACATATTCATAGAGAAAACTAATTTCAAATACTAAAAATCATTAAATATACCCAGTGAACTATATAAAATACAGCATATCCACCAACATTTTACATGTAACATAAAAGTTATTATTTTCAGGTAATTCTTGCTATAGAAATTAAATTTTCATAAGCATTTCATGAATGTTTAATATATAAAGTATATCTTCACTTCCTTCACATATTACTTGAAAGATATTTTTGTAGTCTAAGAAGAGAACAAGGAGCTAATGATTTTGTTTAACACTTTATAAAATTGATATTATAGTTTATATTACTTTTAAAGTATTGTCAAGAAAATGAAGGCAAATGTTTGCAAAATGTACATTTAAAATAATATATGTATTAATTTTTACTTGTGCGTGCAGTGCATTTATGTGTGTATGCATGAATATATCAATGCACATTCCAATTGAGACCAGAGATATTGAATACACCTGGACATGGAGTGATTGGCATTTGTGTGCTGCCTGATATGAGTCCTATGAATTGAACTCAGATATTCTCTGCTAAAGAAATAGACACTTAACTACTGAACTTTCTCTCCAGCCTCCTGTGTTATATTTTTATTTTGAAGTGACAGTTTGTTTCAATGAAGTTACTAGAGCTGCATAACAGCACATTTGCTAGCTTTATTGACCATCTTCTCCTAATTGAAAATATAATTAAGTTTACTAAGTCAAACAGTTGTAGCAGAGAACTAGTAACTAGAATCTGCTACTTTCTTCTAAAGTTGTAAATATAACTCATATACTGTGTGTCCTTATCCTGGTAAACATCTCAATTTTTTTTTCTTTTTGAATAACACATTAATCTCATCCTTGAAAGTTTATGCAACATAATTTGACATATTCATTCTCCTCCCCCAAGCATCTTTCATCTGATTCACAATCTGAGAGGTTGGGGTAACATCAAAGTGTAAAACACCTGACCAACAAAAGCAAGACTAGATATTCACACACACACACACACACAAAAACCAACCACAAATTTGCTCATTCCAGATGAATAGATCTCATCTCAAAAATATAAATTTAAACAACCAATGCAAATTGACTCCTCTGGAAACTACTATGTCACCTGTAATTTAGCTGATATGTAAGACAAGAACTTCAAAATAGCATATAATTATTTTCAAGGGGCTCAAATAGAATATGGATAAATGACCAAAAGAATGTGGGAGTTCATAAGTGACTGTATAATGTGGATGAATTCCATCTCATCTCAAGGTCAGAAAGTCCAACCTTGTTTTATTCTTAAAGCTGAATAACAGGATGTTTGGCCAAAGAGTGGTTACTAGATGCCTTGCTTTTCAAAGCCAAATAACAGGATATTTGACCAAAGCCATGGTCACTAGATGTTTTGAGAATTAAGGAGATGTTTAAGCTTGTTTATTCATTGAGCTACGGTGTCCTTGTTGAGAGAGCGTCTTTTTGCCTCCTTGCTTCTGTATAAAAAGGCTCTGAAAATAAAACTCCGGGCTGGATAGTATTGACTGAGAGCCCTCTCAATTCAGTATTTTATCTTCTGTCTCTAGACTATTCTCAATCCTCATTCCCCTATTAAGGACTGTTTGATTGTTGGGCAAGATTCAGCAAATGAAGACAATCAAAACACAAAGAATTACATGCAGTGAAAACAATTCAATATATAAATAGTTATAAAATTTTATAAAGGAAGAGAATATCTGAAGAAAATATGAATTGAAATAAAACTCAAAATGAAAAACTTGGAAATTCAAACACCATTCTTAGAGAAAGGCCTCAACAGCAGGTCAGATCAAGTGAAAAAGAGTATCAGACCTTGAAGTCAAGGTACAAGAAATAGACCATCCAGTCAAAGAAAGTTTTAAACAAAACAGTTGAGGCAAAAATGTCCATGAAATCTAGAACCCACGAAGAGAGCAAACCCATGAATAATAGGAATAGAAAGAGAAGAATTTTAGCAAAAGCACAGAATAAAACTCCCAAATTTAAAGAAAGTGATGATCGTTGAGGTTCAAGGGGCAGACGGAACACCAAATAGACAGGGACAGAAAAGAAACTTTTGTGACACATATAAATCAAAACAATAAAACTACAGAGTAAGGAAGGATTTTGAAAGATTTAAGAGAAAAGATAAAGGCACAAATAATAAGAGTCCCATTAGAATAACATCTGGCTTTTCAGTGGAGAATGTGAACTCTAGAAGGACTTGAACTGATGTCCGACAAGCTTTGAAAGATCAAGTGTTTGAGACCAGACTCCTAATTCTAGCAAAGCTATCAGTCACACTGATATAAAGAAATATGATGATAGTCCATGATAAAAACAAGCCCAAAGAATTGTGTCTACCAAGACAGCACTACAGAGGATATGAAAAGGATATCAATACAAAATTACAGACAGAGATAGACAATAAGATCCAGCTTTCTGTTACAACCAGCAAACACATTTCGCCACTCAGGACATAGATCACTTCAAAGTAAAGGAACAAAAAATTTGTCTTAAACACAACTAAGAAACCAGCAGGCACAGTTTTCTAGCACCTGGAAAAATAAAATTCAAGTCCAAATAGTCAAAAATATAAGAAAGGACACTACATACTTTAGAAAAGAAACATCTACTCAAATTTATTATAATTCTATACATTTATACATCAAACATAGGGGCACTTAATTTCACAAAAGCTAAAACCCAAAAATAAAACACAAAATAAACACAAACAAAAACCACCACAAAATCTGAAACTACATATGGACTCTAACTTAGGGACAGTGGGTGCCAATCCCTCAATCTCACCAATGGACAAGTTATCAGATAAAAGCTAAATAGAGAGACTCTGGAGTTAAATGATATCTAACATCATCTATAAAACATTCTATCCAAACGTTAAAGAATATACTTCTCAAGTTTATTTAATTTTGAACTGTTTACATTGATCATTTTATGTTTGCAGCTCACCTCATTTTCTGTTATGTAAACACATATATTGTTTCTACCACTAGGTCATGTTATGGCTCTTCTTTCTTACCTTAGGTCAATCAAAATGTGCAAAATGTCTGCACAGTTTACATGTCTCCAGGGAAAGGAAAGTTTTTTATAACCACAGAGTCAAGAGTGTATTGTGCGCTTGTTTTTTTTAAAAAAAGTGATTAGAAAATACTTCTCAGCTTCTCACTGCATTAGTTCTCCAAGTAAAACCTAAATAAATGTCTATTCACTCCAGAGAGGCAATAATAACCCAAAATGTAAACTGTTCAAAACAGCATTGTGAACAATGCTACATCCAGATGCACTTAGAGGAACTTGGATGAGATTACCTACAAAAGCAAGTTGGATCAAAAACAGTGGCACGTCAGAGAAGTCTATCAAGAACCTAGATATTTGAAACACACAGAAAAGCTGGTCCTGTACCCCACTTGGATAGCACAATAGAGCTGACCCTGTAGTCAGAGACACAGGTGAGCCAGTCCTGACATGAGGGCATGAGGAACAGGAAAGCTGACCCCACTTACCTTGTATGCCCCTATAGCAATTGGGGCCCTGCACTTAACCTGGGCAGTATGGGTGACTCAAATCTGAGATCTGAGAGTTGGGAGAACTGATCCCATTCCTTGCTACAGACTGTATTTGGTGAACTGGCCAGGACAGTTCTGGAGAACTTTCCTGGGTAGTGATAATGAAAATACTGGAAGGCTGAGTAGTCCAGCTGCCACACATGTTTAGAATCAGGACTGTGAGTTGGCCCACCACAACAGCCACTGAATCTGTAAACTGCTGTGACATGTGAAGGCAACAAACCTATAGATCCAAACCTGCAGGATCTCCATTACACAGAACTACAATAGGGTATCCAAGAAGAGACCAAGTGAGAACATATTATTGGTGGCATAGCATAAACAGATCCAGCTTTCTGGATCTATCCTCTGTAGGACTGTCTTGGTAGACACAATAATTTGGGTTTGTTTTTATAATGAACTATCACATTTCTTTATATCAGTTTGACTGATAGCTTTTTTAGAATTAGGAGTCTGATCTTAAGGCCTCAAGCCAGACAAGTTGGTGTCCCAAAGATTAACAAGAGCCTCAGAATGAGCATAAATCAACATGATGGATTTAAGGTTTCTGTTATTAAAGGCAAAAAGGGAACAGAGTCAAAGAAAATTTCTTGGTAATAGCATTTTCTGAGAGGGTGGAACTGGATGGAGTCAGCTGCCATAGCCCAGCCTTTAATCCTAGCCACAATTTGGCAGATTAAAGGTATGGTCAGAAACAGAAAAAGACAAAAGATAAGAGATGTACAGTAAAGACAGATTTTTTTTTTTTTAAAAAAAAACTTCTAAATGGTTTACAGTGCATTTAAAAATACACATAGGCTTGAGAGAAAAAAAGAGAAAAAATAGAGAAAGTTCTTTATAAAAGAAAGTAAAATATGTTTAAGCCATATAAAGATGAAAACTACACAGTCTGGATTATGTATATTATTGTGTTTTATTTTAATTTTTTAACTGTTAATGAGCTAACTGCAAAAAGGCATTTGTTTAAAAACTGTACTAAGTTAAACCACCATATATATCCTAAAGAAATACTGGAAGTTGGGTCTAAGGACATGTTGCTTTGGAAAAGAGGGTCTGCTTTTGTTTCCACAGAAGATGAGAACCTTTGGATTGCTTCCTGGCTAATATGGTTTGATCAAGAAATATCCCTTGACAAATCTCTGATGATAAGAGATGGACGCATCAGTTTCAATGCTGCCAACTAAGATGATCCAGCCTCAGGTCTCCCTTAACATGGCCAGTGCCCCCAATGAGCAGGAAGTAGTAATAGCAAGCTACATCTAAATTCCCCAAATATTGTCTATTTTTGTTTATTTTCATTATAAATGTTAATGGTCATTGCCAATTGCTTTCTCTGGTTAAAAGGAATATGATATAGAAATGATAAAAAAGATTATTGAATATACTTTTATCAAAAACAATTGTCAATTTCACAGTATTTTATATTGGTATAGATTTTGTTTTTTGACACAAATTTAAGGTTAATTTTGTTGTACTATATGTATATTTCTACTCTTCTTTAAGATATTATGTTTATGTTACTCATTTAAAATTGTAATCTATAATTAAGGAATATAGGTTAATAGTTAATCATTTATGATAATCAAACCTATAGTCATGTTAGTTAGGTTTTTTGATATACAATGATATATTTTAATTAGATAGATAATCTTTAAAAACTTTAAAGACCTACAGAATATGGCATTTAAAATATTTTAAGAACTTATAATTTTCTGAACAATGAAAAATGTTTGCTCCTGGTAGCGCTAATCTATTTAAAGAATAAGATGGACATCAAAGAAACTCTATATGGAGTTTACTTTCTTTGTGGCAAAGGTTAGCTGTTGGACAAGAACCTGTTCTTGTATTGACTGCTTGACAGTGTGCTGTTTAAACTGGACATGCAGGACCCATAGGAAATTGACCTCTAGAACTTTGCCAGAACAAGCTGAGTTTGTCCTTCAGATTCCTGCTTCGCAGAGAAAAATGGCCAGACGTTCAGCAGGACACAAGAAGAAGTGACTGATCAACTGTGCCAGAATAAGCAGAACAGTCCTTCAACTGGCTTTCTTCACTGAACCATCTGCCAGAAACTATAGACCTGTAGGCTGAAGTTACAGTGAACTTAGTGCTCCAAAGTTACTAAGGAACTTTGGGTCCAGGCAACCAGATGTCTCTGTCACTTCTAGTTTTTGAAAGTTTCTTGCACTTTCTGTTTACTCAGGTAATGTTATATCCATCTTTGGTCTTTGATTTAGTTGAAGACTAGATAGTTGTAATTATAGTTGTCCTTGGTTATAATAGAACGTAATTGGATGCAAAACTTTGGACTCATGAGTATAGATATTTTCTTTAGTTTTGCTGAATACAAATAGACTAGAAATTGTAACTGTAATTCTTGTTTGATAGTGGTTTTGTTATTTATAATTTTGCTATGTTAAAACTGAAGCCTTCCTTTTTGACTAGACAGAAAAGGGAAAGTTATGTGGAATATCTATCTTTGTATATACTGTGAATAATATTTGACAATAAAGAAATTGTTTTGGCATATGGCAGAGCAGCTTAGAATTAGGCAGGAAATCCAAGCATAGATATTGGGAAAGAAGGGTTGAGTCAGGGAGATATAGTCCAACCTCCCAACAAACTCTATGTAATGGAATACAGATAGGCCATGAGACATATATCAAGGCAGATTAATAAAAATGGGTTGAGTTAAAATCTAAGAGCTAGCTAGCAATAAACCTGAGCCATAGGCTGAAGGGTTTATAATTAATATAAGCCTTTGTGTGATTATTTGTATTTATGACACTGTGGGTCTGTGAGTCATGACCTTAGGCCAGATGGGTCAGAAATTTTATACATCACTAACCCCCCTTTAGAGGCAGGAGGATGTAATGTGGAAAATCAAGGTAGGGCTATAATAATGTTTCTCTCTCAGAGTGTTAACATCTTCCTGATAACTAACCATGTGGTATCAGCATAACTCAGCTTATCTGAGGGTCATGACTAGGGCCTAATTACCTTGGAAATAATTATCTTTTCTCATAAAGCTTGGTCCTAGAACTCTTGCTATGGGTGGTAAGGGAATAAGGAAATGACTTTAATACTGAAGAAACAACAGGCACATAAGCAGAAAATCGGGTTTGCATGGGATGTACACACTCTCATGAAGTGGCAACAACAAGGAACCTTGGTACCTTCACTAAGTACAGCATCGGGGAGGGGGTGCGATGGGCTATTCTAGGTAGGACATGTTTGCAGGTGACCAGTCTCAGGCTGTAAATGTATGGGAGGGAGAAGCTGCACTTGTTAGTTTCTGTACAAACTGGTCAATTATTAATAAACTCTGGTACTTGTACCAGAGGAGGAAGGCTTTGCCAATTCCAAGCCCTACCTATACTGGGAAAGCTTTGCCCTTTTCCTATTGGTATGAGGAACTGGCTCCTTTACATGTGTCAACAATTCTCATTCACTAAGGACTTCATTTGCTCTTTGCTCATTCACTTGGTGCTTTCTCGGTTCCCACAAATAATGACAACTACTGTTCCAGGAAGATATTTACTTTATCCCATGGAAAATAACTATGTCTAAGACCTTCGTTCTTTTATTCAGTTTGCTGTATTTTTAAAAGCCTATTGCAAGATGTTCAGTGAATCTTGCATCAGATAATTTATTTATTTCATTGCTTTCTGAGCATTTGAACATAAAAGTACAGTAACAGTCATAATTTTGGTGCAGTTTAACATTTATGATTCTTTGTCAATATTCACTGACATGGTTGCTTGATGCTATGTATTAGACACCTTAGAACAGTGATATATAGGGTTTAAATACAGATGTACAGGAGGCCTTCTGGTAGACAACCATGTTCCTTTCACCAAGCAATATCAAATGCCATTTTTCTTGATGCTTAGGATGTCTCCACATCAAATTCTTAATGTAGCTCACAGTAAGTAATATAGGTTTTGTCAATGGAAATGGGCTTAAATGTAACACCAAAATATTGATGTTAATATATTCATTAAAATTAAATCCATTGGTATATAAGGTTTGGCTTGATAATTGTCCTTAGTGATAGTTGACAGCAGTAGTCATCCATTACTATGAGATCTTCTTCAGTCTTAGTTTAATTTCTACATATCAAGAAAACAAATATGAGGCATCTCTTTCTATAATCTCTTACATTTAGCACTGTTTGTATCCAATCCATTGGAAATAGCAGGTGTTAAAATGGGTGGCCAATGGGACTTCACTTTTGTATAATTATTATTCAGGTTATTTAGAAAGCTAAATAACCTGGCCTTGGGATTTTTCTCTTATTTTCTTTTGCTTTGAGGTTTTTTTTTTTTTTTTTTTTTGAAACACTTTATTGTATAGCAGCTCTGGCTGTTCTGGAACTGGGTTTTTAGACTAGGCTGGCCTTGAAGTCACATACATCTGCCTGTCTCAGACTCCTGAGTACTGAGACTAAAGGCATATGGTACGATTCCTGGTTATTGTGATTTTTTTCAATAATCTTGTGAATTTTACTTTTGTTCATTCCAACTATGCTTGATGTTTACTTTAGATTCCTAACTTTTGTCTTTAATTTTTCCTTTCACTTGTTTTCCCATTCCCAAAGGACATTACATGTTACCCTTATACAATAGAGCCTTTTATAGATGGTCATCAGAATTACTGAAAGAACAGAGTCCTCTGATGCAAATTGGAAAAAGTTGTATTGGAAACAAGTATCTTCTGGAATCTTTAAGAACGTAATAGCAACAAAATACGACCTTCCGACAAGAAGTAAAAGATCTTACTGCCACTTTCACTTATTTCCTCCAAAGAACAATGTCATATACAACAAAATATATTCCAGACACTACTATAGTTAGCTCTACAAGTACACTGTTGTTGCATTTAACATGCTCTGTCATCTGGACCTGATTTAGTATCACTCAAGACACTGTGATTTGAGCAGGAGAAGGATGAGGGAGGCGATATCAAAAGCTTGTCCTAGAATTTGGCAGCCTTGTACATGTCAATGGCTTTGTCATCACTGAAGATGCAATACTCGGGACTCCATGAGGTTTATGCCTCAAAACCAGGAGTGTAACATCTGTGGAGTCCCTACAATGAGATTCTAAAAGTTCATTGTGTGAAGTAATGATGGTACAGCATGAATGTTAGTAGAGACCATAGTATATTACAGATGTGCAGGCTATGAAATTGTCCATGGAGGAAACCTCTAGGCATCAACTGGAACCAGCCAAGGAGGGAGGCTATATGTGTTGCCAGCATCAAAGGTTGAGGGATTGGGGTCAAGCCAACCCCATAGAGCCAAGCTGATTTCACCATGAATTCCAGATGCCAGACACAGGGTTTCAGTATTTGCTGCTTGCACTGGAGGTTATTTCTTTAGTGGTATCATCCTTGATGTGCCTCATCTCTCCCTCTCAGAATAGGAATGACCTTTGTGATCTTGTATATTGGAATTGTGAATTGTGTTTTAATTTTATAGGATCTGACAGTTAAAAGTTTATTTTTAGTTCCAGAAGAGGCAGTAGGTTTATGACTAGTGTTCTGACTACAAAAGGCTATAGAGACCCAATGATAGAATCAATGCATATTGTGTTGTAATGAGTTTTTGAGCTTATTGACAAACAAGCAACACATTTATGGCTTAAAATTGTATGGCTTTATGTTATGTGAACACAGTTTAGATTTGTGAATGTCAATGCAGATTGACAACTTGATATGAATTAGTATCACTGAAAAGACAAATGTATAGATATATCAGTGAGGAAATTCCATACTTGAAGCTATAGAGGGGAAGGCCCTCGAACTGTGAATAATCCTGTTTCATGTACTGTATCTCTGAGTGAATAAGAAAGACAAAATAACAAAATTTCTCTTTTTGCTTCCTGACAACGTGAGCTGTGTGAACAGCTGTCTCACCTCACCTGCTATACCGAACTGTGTCTCCGTGCAATATAACACATAATGAACTCTTCCTCAACACAGCTAGGTTTTGGTTAGGTATTTGATCATAACTATGATAAGTGAAGTTAGTACAATTGTTATTAGCTATGAGTTAGTTTTCCTCATCTTGAGGCACATCTACAGGATCACTGAAATGCCTTGATAAAGGTAGTTCCCAGTGTTTGGGCTGATGTGAGCTAAGTGTGGGATTGAACCCCTCATCTTCAGAATTTCACCTTATAATGTGGTTCAGATGTGTCTGACTGGCTCCAGGCTGGCCCTGTGGCCACATCCTGTTTATGTCCATACCTGTCTGGTGATAAAGCCCAGGGCTCAGTGGACAATGTTCACAACCAAAAACCATCATTTCCCATAATCACATAAGTTTAATTCTATTTTATGTGTAAAGGTAATAATCTTGTATACTCCATATTTCTCAATAGGACATATATCATACTTTTAAGGATTATCAAATGAATATTTGGATTATATAATATCTTTGGTAGACATAATCTACTCATACCCTAATATAAATGTATCCTGCCTTATCTCTATTCCCATATCTACACACTCTTGTTCACTGTCTCTGACATATTTCAATCTTGTCATAAATCAATGCTTAATTATAGCAATATTTGTTCAAATAGAAGCATTTAGTACATATTTTATAGAACCAATACATTTGAAATTTAACAGTATGAGTCTAGTCAATGGTACTATGTGGCCACATATTTAGACACCACTGATCATTGCCCAAATAAGATGCCTGGGGTAATTTCTTCAGCAGAGACACTTTCTTCACTTAAACAATAGGCTCATGGGCCAGTTTCAGTTAATTATCTTCTGGACATTTCATTACCTTCTACATTATATTCTTCCAGATACCAAAGTGTTACGTTCAATCCCCTCTCAAGCTTTCTCTAGAAATCTGCTTTGAGCCATCCCACTTAAATTACAGTTCTCCTTTCTGCTGTCTTCTTTATGTTTTCCTTTGCTTGTTCCACATCAAAGCTGAATGACGCAGCAGTATCTGATACACAGATTCTCCTTTGCCACACTCATCCTGTGCTATAGTCTAGCGAACATCAGAAGGGTTCTAAAGATAAATGAAGTGTCTCTTCCCCTGCACCTCTTTTACTATTATCATGCTATGCTTACAAAGTTGGTGTGTTTAACAAGTACTGAGAATTTGAGAGCTGGTGCCTATTTCTGAATAAATGTACAACAATTATTACAAGAATGAATTAATGAACAGGAATTCTATCAGGATAGAAGTCTTGATGGAGAACAAATGTAGCTTACACTTTTTTAAAAAATATGCACGATATTATAATTATAGAGAGCTTTAAAATTTTGGGATATTTTCTGCCCAATATTAAAAATGTAGTACTTGATCCCCATTTATCACTTGCAGCAGGTTATTTCAATTCACTCAAAATTACTATATCTAAAATGTGGATATAGAGATTGACCTACAATTCGAATAATCTAATGCAAAAATAGACTACTTAGAACAAGAAATAAATTGCGTACTGTGTCAAGCAAAATTCAAATGTTTATTTTAAATTACCAAACAAGTCAACAATTGTACTCTCTTCACAAATGGGCATTAAGAACACAATATAATCATCATGTAGACTGTAAGGGCTGACCAGAACCTCTCAAATTCATGCAACTGAAATAATATTTGATGTGGGAATGCCTTTCTGTATGCTGTGAATATCAATCTTTAAATAAAGGAGCTGTTTTGGGCCATGACAGGCACCATAGAAGAAGTAGGAGGAAAAATCAGAGCATAGGTAGGAGAAGAAGGGCGGAGTCATAGGCAGATCGAGCAAGTCGTCCAAGGAGCAACATGTAAGGAACACAGGTGAGCCACAGGCCACGTGGCAGACAGATTAATAGAAATGGGTTGATTTAAGATGTAAGAGCTAGCTAGCAATGTGTCTGAGCCATAGGCCAAACAGCATGAAGTTAATATAAGTGTCTGAGTCATTTCTGCGGGCCTGAGCAGCAATGATGGTGGCTAAGGGGTATGGCGCCTCTAGCCACACAGGACCAAGAAACCCCCATAACTACAAGTATTATAATTGACAGAAAAAAACACAAATAATAAAAATCCTATATTCAAAATCAAAAGCCCTTCTTTTCTTCAACTTCATCTGCACATACTTGTAGGCAAATAACACATGCAAGTGATCAAATTAATCTCAAAAAACATCTCAGGAAATGGAAATTCCCTCCATTTCAACTACTAGGACCATTTAAACTAAGTTGAGTTCCTGGCTGCATTAAACTGAAAACTGCTTCTGGCCACCTAGGTATATAAAATTTTTGAATTAATTTTATATAACTAACCAAATATTTGGAAAAACATTATAAAACCAAATTGATTTGATGTACTATGGATAAACATGTTGAAAGAAGAAGCATTTATCTAGTTAAACCACCTCTCTAAGTACTCTTATGTTTTATAAAGAATCATAGATTTAAGATACATCATTATAGATGAAATGTGAGAGAATTTCAGTGGTGAATTTCTAGTGGCAAGGTGACCAGTTACTCGAGCCTTTTTCTTTATTCTCTTTTATATCTCTTTTATCTCTGTAGGCTTTATGAAATATGTTTCTTACCGAAAGGCTTGGCATATGTTTATTTGTTTGACAGTTGGGGAGTGGAATAGTCTTCAGTAATCTTTTGTAGGTATTTCTGCTTTCTCAATTACTGTATATGTGACAAATATACTAATCTGTTTTGTGTAAAATTTCAGACAGATACAGATGAAAGACAGGACTTCAGCGTTTGCTTTTAACATACCCACTCGAAAGCCAGAGTCAGCAAGGGATCACACATATAGTAGTAGACATTTTGCTTAATCTCAGAGCTTGTTATGCAAATTGGGTTTGTGAAGTATTTAAACTAATCAAGATGGTTGAAAAATAAAAGTAGACAAATATGTTACTAAAAAAATTACAATAGTTTTGGTGACTTCAAAACTTAGTTCTTTGGGAAATATTCATAGTTTGCCATTTGCTGTGTCCTAGGCTGCTATGGGTTAATCTTTTTCTACAATAGAAAGATATGTTACTCTGATTAGTTTAGTAAAAAGCTGAGCAGCCAACAGCTAGGCAGAATTTCTAGGCACAAAAGATGCTAGGAAAAAGAAGGGCAGAGTCATCGGACAGAAATAAAGCAGGATGGGGAGTACAAAGTAAAGGTGACCAATGAACATAAAAGAATGTATATTAAAAGTTATGAGTTTAGTTAATTTATAAGAACTAGCTGGGAACAAGCCTAAGCTATTGGCCAAGCTTTATAATTCATCTCTGTGTCATAATTGGGGAGCTGATTGTCCCTATAAAAAAGTCTGACTATACATGGCACCAAACATCTGGTCATATATAACCACATGAGAGCTGAGAAAGCTTAAAAAATAAATTTGAAGCATTTAGAACATGTAGTTAAGTGCAGATTCCTGGTGATCACTGTCTCTCAGGTAGGGTAGGTGGCATATAGAGATATGGCTACTAGCCATTGCCTGTGGGCAGGAGTCAGTAGTGAGTACCATGTGCCAGTGCAATGTGTTATGTTTGCTGAGTCTGGTGCTGGTGGCTGATATAGCAGTCTATGATTTGTCCCATGCAATCAGAGAACACTGTAGATGCTCAGTAAAAATATATCCAGATTGGGGGGAAAAAAACCTCTAAGTTGACTACAGTGTGCTTAACAATGTATGTAGGCATAAGAAAAATAAAAGGATGTAAACAGTCATAAAAATAAATAGCTTAAATAATAAAAGATAGTTTTTAAAGAGAGAAGTAAAGTAAAAAATAAATAGGTTATGTAAAAATGAAAAATATAACATTGGGAATTTGAACCTTATATGGTTTTTGTTATTTTTTAAAGTTAATGAACAGACAATATGCTGACTGACTTTCAATTGTGGAAGGGACTGCTCAATCAAACCAACCTAAGCATTTTAAAAGTATCTTAATTTCAAAATGAAAGTCAGTAATATGTTGCTTTGGTGAAGAGATTATTCTTTTGTTTCCACAGGAAAAATAGGATGTGCATTCATTCAAGGATGAAGATATCAGATTTGATCAGAGAACACTTCCTAAAAATCCTGGCTAGAGATTTAAAGAAATAAACCTAAAAAAAAAAAAAAAAAAAACAGCAAAAAAAATCAACAACAAAATAAAACCTAGACAAGACAGGTAAAATGTATCTTACCTGCTCAAATATAAAACAAAAATATCATTTTTGGCTGGCTTACGTACAGCACACAATCCAGTTCATACTTACACTAATGCAAAATATATGTATATTATCTTTGAAAGTTGATGTGGTTTTAGAGCAAGAAACCAGATATCAATGAAAACAGATGGCCCAGGTGATCCAACCTCTCAGAGTGCTTCTATCACAGTTTCCTCAGAGTTCTGCATTTAGAACAGCTTCAAGGCTGCTGGATGAGATGGTCCAGCCTCACAGATCATACTAGCGAGAACTTGACCATTATCCTAAGTTTCTCAGGGTCTCCCAAAAATGTCAACACATCCAGACAATAGAAACTGGTCTAGATAACATGACAACCACTCTCCCAAGAGATTTTTTTAAAAATCATTCTGTGGGATATGGACATTTGTCATTGTTTGTGGGGGAGTTGGTTACAAGTTGCTATTGGTAATGGTAGGGAAAAAGTTGAACAAAGGAGATTAGATCTAATGACCTTGTTTTGAAAAGAAAAGGGTAGATATGATAGGATAGCAGGGAAGATTATTAAATATATTTTTAAACCAAAAGAGAAACACTAGTCTTAAATATTTTACATTGGTTTAGATTTTTATATTTTAATACAAATTTACTTTTATTTTTGTAATACTGTACTTATGTTTCTACCCTTGTTTAAGGTATTGTACCTATGCAGCTCATTCAAAAATGTATATGAAGCTTTAGTCCTTGAAAGTTATTTAGGATAATAAATACAGGTTAATAGTTATCGATAACAATCACACTTATAGTCATATTAGGTATGTTTTCATGGTCATACAGATATCTATTTTAGATAGTAGATACTCAAACTCTCCAAAAACCTACAGAATATGACATTTAAAATGTTATAATAATATAAGACTTTTCATGACAGTAAGAGATGTCTGATCCTGGCAGCATCAATATACTCCAGAAAAAAAAAAATGATGGGTACTGAAGAACTTCCTATTGAATTTGCCTTCTTTGTGGCAATGCTAGTAATTCGAGCAAGATACTGACCTTGCTTTGACCGCTGTGAGTATGCTGTCCCAGCTGGGCAAACAGGACTGAAAATAAGGAATCTGCTGAACTTTACCAAGACAAAGTAGGGCATTTCTTTAAAAATTTCTGCCTCACAGAAATGTCTGTCAGATATTTTAGGCAGGTAGGCTAAAGAGAGGTGCCCGAAATTATAAAGAATTGTTGAATGACTGTCTAGGCAGTCAGCTGTTTCTGTCAGTTCGTTAGATTTGGAAGTTCTTTGCTTTGCACTTACTATAATAAGCAGGATTTCTAGACACAGACGATACTGAGAAGAAAAATGGAGTTGACAACCAGACAGAGAAGAAGCAGAATCAGGTAATCAAGGTTCATAAAAGAATGTACATGAAAAGATATGGGATTTATGTAAGTTATACAAAGCTATTACCTGAGCTTTTATAATAAAATATGTTTCCATGTCATTATTGGGGGATGATATTTCAAAAAAATTGACAATATTGGGCCTCTGTTCAGAACATGAGTTAATTGGAGATACAAGAAGTCTAAGTAGTGTTCTCCTGCCTAGGTGGCAAATGCTGGTACTTTCGTGAATGATATGTCGAAGAAAACCAATTCATAACAATCCTGAAGTAACGTTTGGAGCACTAATCAGCAGTGGATGTGTTTAGCACTGGAGGACTGAAAGTGAAAACGATTTAGCATTTCCTACATTGAGAAATTATCTTGTCCAAGATAGTTCACAGTGAACTTCGTCCAGAAAAAACAAAAAAACAAAAAAAACAAAAAACAAACCAGGAATGAGTTTGCAGCTAGGACTTGGTTATATACAGTAGAGTTTTGCCTGAAGGGATGAGATTTAAATATAACTTGCTCTTTCAAGGAAAGGAGTACCTTGGAAAAAAATGCTTTTGACCTAACTTGAGACCCACTTAATATAGAAGTCTGACCAATAAAGTGACAATTGGTTTGGAGTAGTTTAGAGGTCGTAAGAACCTATAGGTCTTCTAAAGAAAAACATGAAGTAAAGGAAAGATGGGCTTGTTCTTCACTGTTCCCTCCTGGGGGCAGCACTATGAATTCCTCCCACATTTCCATCTAGGAAAGGCACATGACTCACAGATAATTACAGCTCATTAAAGAGAGATAAATATGTTAATTACCATTTCCCTGTTATATTCAACACTGACCATTTGAGAAAATTATTGAAATAAGAAATGGAACACAAACATTTTCTCTCTTTCTCTCTCTCTATTTGATTATATAAATACATATAATATAAATATATCAATCCTGGCTGTCTTTGTGGAACTTAGTACTTAAGCCATAATGTCCAGTCCTGGCTGGGAACATGGAAGTACCCCCGAGATTGAGTCAAGGAAACTGTAAAGGTGGGTAAAGGTGGTTATTGATGCTAGGCCTTGCCCTATTACCTGCACATATGCAAATTATAACCAGAATGAAGTGGAAAAGGCGTCCAAAAAAAAAAAGATTAAAGAGAAAGTTATGAATCTGAAGGACCTCTTCATTGTCAAAGAGTTGTGACCCACGTGATTCAAGGAAAACTGATAAAGGAAGTCTTTTAGACCCTCATGGATCTGATAATTAAGAATGTGGATGTGCGTTTTATGCACTGGCAAAGGGACTTCAGACAGGAAGAGTTATTTCCCAAAGATGATAAAGGCAATGTTCTTACCAGTTAAAATAAAGTTCTTGGATGCCTGGGAGGTGATGAAAGACTTGTGTATGAATAGTTAGTGAAAGCCCTGGAGGGCCTGCCTATTGCCTGACACAGTGAACATAGAATATGCCTACAGTGCAGAATATTGAAGTTAAATCATTTGATAAGACTGAAGGTGGATTCCTTCTTTGCTGATAGAAACCTCCCTCTTCCTGAGTTTTATTTATGATAAGACTGTCTGATATAATCCTCCTGTGGCCTTGCAATAGGATAAAAATCTAGACAATGCTTTATATAAATCCTCACTTCCAAACATCTGCAGACTATTGCAGGACAATATGACAGAGCAGCAAGTAAACATTTCTTTTGGTAATTTGGTCTGACCAAGTGTTTGTCAAATAACAGGAACTCTGGTAACATTTGAGAATATAAAAGTTAAATAATAGTTACAGACATTTAAATAAATGGAATCTTTTAAAAATAATAATTATTATTTTACTTTATTTGAGAATTTCATACTTGGCTACACTATATATCATTTCCACCCCTCTCTTTAAGCTCTAATTTTTCCTTTATGCTTCTTACTATGCTCTCTTTATGCTCTTTTTAGCTCGTGACTTTTTCTATAATTGTTTTTGTCACACACACACACACACACACACACACACACACACACACACACACACACATATATATATATATACGCACCACATACATTCCTACCCCTCTTTAGTCTTAGGGTTTGACATGTGTGTGTGTGTGTGTGTGAGAGAGAGAGAGAGAGAGAGAGAGAGAGAGAGAGAGAGAGAGAGAGAGAGAGAGACAGAGACAGAGAGAGAGAGAGAGAGAGAGACAGAGAGAGAGAGAGAGAGAGAGAGAGAGAGAGAGAGAGAGAGAGAGAGACAGAGAGAACACTTATAACTGAGCTCTTAGGATTGATGAACATAACATGCTTTTCACTGAAGAGAACTGATTCTCTCTTAGCCATTGATTGTTTATAGGTCAAGGGTCCATGCCTTATAAGATTTTGCAAAATGCATGTAGGTTGGTATGACTTCATGTAGGTCTTGTGCAGGCAATCATATTGTTGAGAGCTCACAGGTGCTGCATCCCTGTCATATATAGAATATACTATACTGCAGTAGTCACCCTAGTCCTCTGACTTTTGACATCTTTCTTACCCTCTGTGAAGTGAATCTCCCCTGAATCTTTAGTTCAGTAGTGGTTTTTTTTTTTTTTAAATTGCTGTGAAGAGACACCTTGACCATGGCAGCTATTATAAAAAACAAACATTTAAATGGGTGACTTGCATACAGTTTCAGTGGTTCAGTCCATTATTATCATGACAGGGAACATAGCAGTATACAGGCAAACATAGTGCTGGATACATCATGGTCAGAAGGCCTCATGAAGTGGACTATCTGTCATACTGAATGAAGTTTGAGCAAAAAAGACCTTGAAACCACCCTTACAGTGACAAACTTTCTCCAACAAGACCATATCTACTCCAGCAATGCCACACCCACTCCAACAAGGCCACACCCACTCCAACAAGGCCACACCCACTCCAACAAGGCCACACCTACTCAACAAGGCCACGCCTCCCTTGGGATTATGAGGACCAATTATATTCAAACTAACACAGATATGTACACTTTATTCTCTGCACCTTGATCAGTTGTGATTATCTGAAGCAATACTTGTCTGCTACAAAAGAAAGCCTTTTTGGTGAAGGGTGAAAGATACAATTACAAATGAGCATAATAATAAATGTTTAGGCAGTTGGATATGGTATCAATTTAGAAAAATAATAGCAGAAGATTATCCTCACAAGCTTTGGTGGTCTATGCTTACAGCATCGAGCAAGAGTTCTCTTCTACTAAGAAACCTTAAGTCCATTCAGGTAGCTGTTGTGTACTCTCATGATTTTAGTGCCACTATTGCCCCGTTAGTGATATATTGCCAGGCTGGTCAGTGTTTGGACTTTCAGTTAGGTATGACTTTTTGTTAACGCCTCTTCCTTAGAGTCATGCATTGTTCCTTTTGATTCTGTGAGAGCTGTATTGTAGGGCAGAGCTTCCGTTAGCACCAGTCTGATTCTTCCAAGTCTTACGAGCAAAGTATGTGGGGTCTTCAGCAGCATGAAATTACCTGATATTATCTGACATATAACCAGGAACAATGAGAATAGATGATTTGTTTTAGAGATGGGTCTAGTGGACCTCCTAACAAACAAATTGAATTATTTTCAGCTGGGTAGAGGCATGAACGTCTTCCACTGTATAATATCAGCTTCTGAATGTTTAGAATTGTTGTCCTGGGCTTTTAAATTTTTCTAATCTTTGAAAACCTTTCATTATATTTTTATTGCATATACTATTTCATAGCTAAAACAACAAAAGGTGTTGTAAAATAATAAATGTAGCAGATGAAAATTTGAAGAAATAAATCATATATGAGTAAGGAAATGGCTATGCAAAGGCATGAAGTTGTTAAAAATATTTTGCTGGTTACCTTCTAAGATAAGACTTACAGCTGATGGTAAATAAAGAAGCAGAGTGAATGCAAAGTACCAGGAAGGAGACATCATGTATGATAAAAGACCTTCTCAAAGTATCATGGTTCTATTGACTAAGCAATTGAGTTACATATATATGGTGGAGCACGCCGGTAATAACAGAAAGACAAAAACATTAATGTTGCAGAATAATTTTATAGTATAAGTATTTATGTGTTCTACATTTTTCATTCCCCGGTAATCACAAGCTTCAAATTATTTGATTCCTCAATATTTAAGTTAAATAAATAAAACTCTAGAGTGAGGAGTGCCACCAGACTCATTCATCTGTACTAATATTACCTTGATACTAAAAATAAACAGGGGTGCAACAAAAGGAAACTCTAAAAAAATTCTAATGGAATAAGTTTTTAATATTTGAAACAAAATCTGATGAATTCACTTTAACAAAGAATAGAAATCACTGATGATCATCAACTTGGTATTCAGTATTTAAAGTTTGTTCAATGTATGCAAATCAAGAGATCTGTTACTTTAAGTAAATATAGATAAATTACATGAATAATCTATAGGTAAATAAATAATTTGACAAAAATTAACATCTTTTATGAAAATTATGTTGAAAATCTAGAACTAGAAAGAAATGCACATCAATATTAACAGCTATGAGAGGCAATTTTATAAATTACATTGTAATAGAAACTGAACTAATGCAAATATTTATTTTAAAAATGGAAATGGAAATAAAGAGGGTCCACTTTGTAATTTTATTTTAGTTATTCAGTGAAATCTGAATGAGATTAATATCAAGGAGAAAAAGAGACACAAATATGGAAAGCAAAGGTCATATTATCCCAATTTCATTTGACATTACTGTATATTGAAAAGACACTAAGGACTCCAAAACAAACTCTCACAAGTGAGAAACACATCCAGAAATGAGCAAAATGTCTGTAGAAAAAATTGTTAGCTTTCCAGATAGCAATATTGAACTTTTTGGGAAACTAATCAGAAAAATTCCATGTATGATATCTACAAATAAAAATTAAACAACTAAGAGTAAGCATCAACAAATGTTGACTATGCCTTAGCCTGACTATGACAGAATAAACAAGAAATAAGTTGAATTAGACACTAGGAGAAGGCATTTTCCCATGATCTTTAAATGACAGAACTGATGTTTTACAAATATATTTATTAAAAACAATTCCATGTATTCAATGTAATTCTCATTAACATATACCTTCGATGTTTTGTCAGTTCTAGAAAAGCAAATGCGAATAGCCAAAGCAATTCTAATAAAAATAATCAGTGCCTATTGCATCAATAAACAATTCTGAAGTTAAAATATCTGAGTCATAGTCACATACAAACGGTGAAAGAGAGGGTATAACTCAATAATTTTTAGTACAAATAGAGGCATGTTTATTGTGGATAAACACAGAAGAAGGAGGAGGTAACTCATGCACACTCAACCACTTTATTTTCAGCACATAAATCAAAATTACATGCAGTCTTTCCAATAAATGGTTTTGGAAAAATGTGTATCTGTATGCAAATAAGCACTATTATAATATTTACTAAAAAACATTTGAAATAAAACTGTTGGAAAGCTAGAGCAAAAGAACATTTAGTAGAAGACCCAGGTAATATTGACAGAGCCAAGCAAAATGCCAGGCGTGGTGTCAGATGCTTGTAATCCCCAAAGTAAAAAGACAGAGATAGGAGAATACATAGGCCTTGATAGCCAGCTAGGCTAGCAGAATTTGTGAGCCTTGGGCACAAAGAAAGATCCAGTATCAAATAACTGATTGATGATGCTAATAATAATTAATAATAACTGCATTGTGTAGTACGAGGCTTCTGGCCAGGAGTTTCAGGCCTAACCTCAAGGTCTAGGCTCACAGACCTGAAGACCCGCAGACCTGCAGTCCCACAGTTCCACAGAGACACATAGATGCTTTCAATAGTTTTAGGCTGATCGACCTAAGGCCCAGGCATATAACTTGCTAGCTCTCTACCCTTCATCTAACCCATGACTCATCCTGTTCAGCCATGGGGCTCAGTGCCTTTTCTAACAGCAGCATGGTTGTCCTCTGCTTCTTCCTGCTTCTCTCTGGCATTTCTGCTCTGTGTTTCCTGTTCTCAGAGTTTTCTTAGTCTGGTAGGCCTGCCCACACTACCTCCCTGTCTTTGGCCAATCAGTGCTTTTTATTAAACCAGTGGGTGGGACAGTTATTTACAATGTAACAACATAATCTCCCACAGCATTGTATTTGAAATCTATATGAATGGGAGAATACTTGTTTTGCCCCCAACCATATTGGTATACACATATAAAGTCATATACACCCTTACCACACACACACCAACACATAGTCAGACACTGTGGGAAAGACATAACATGTCAGTGACTAAATAGAACAAATAATAAAATATTTAAATGCTTTATTAAAACCTGCTTAGATTTCTTTTTTGGTGAATTCTTTAGAAGTTGGTAAACAAAATCAACCTATGCAGCAACCGTACTCAAATATTTTGTGTGGAATTTGAAATTCACTGTCTTACATACTTGTAATACCATTTGAAAGAGCTGTAATTATATTCATTGTAAACTTGAAGTAGGTAGTTAAAACAGGCAACACTAAAACTGTGAGATGACTGAAAAATTCTTAGGCCAGCTTGATTCCATATTGGTTGGCACTAAAGACTTGACATTATTGTTGGTGATGCATGCCAGAAATAAAATGCAAAAGCTTATTTAGAAGATATATCAAGTTCATTTTACAGAATGTGGAGGATTCCTGCTGGGATTATTTGGAATTTCCTATGGTGCTAATCAGCTTCTATAGTTCCAGATATCAATATACTAGTAAATGTTGTGATGTATCAGTGTGGGCCTGCTTATTCAAAGATAATTCAACATCGAGACAGACATTATGTAATCAGTAATCCAACTGTGGTAAAAATATGAAACAGGAAAGCACTGTCCCATTCTATTTGATTCTATCTCTCTAGTAGAACTCATGTTTTTCACTCTAAGCTAGTATGAATATTTGTGACAGGGAATGACACAGTCTCCAATATGAAGTTCACTATGAGCATTTTGTTCAATGTATGTTGTTATTAAAATTGCTTTATAAGCAGTTTATTGATATTACTATGTTTAGTAGCAAAATATTACTGGTTTTATATGGCCAGTGTAGTGTGTAGGAACTTTTTACAGTGATCCATAGATACATGCAGAGACTTATGAAGATTAAATTTCTAAGGATAAGTGTCTGTGGCTGTGGAATTGTAGTTGAATATTCAGAAAATAAAGTATACATATTGCAAAATCAATTTTTATGTCAACTTGACACAAGGTTTTGTCATCAGAAAGGAGAAAACCTAAATTAAAATTGTCCATAAGATCATGTTGTAGGCAGCCTGTAGGGCAATTTTTTTTATTTCCCTTTTATTAATCACAGATTCTTTCTCATACAATATAATCCGAGTACACTTTTCCCTCTCTCTTCTCCTTCCATTTTCCCATCTCCTCTCCCACCCAGTTCCATTTCCTTTCTGCTTCTCTTTAGAAAAGAACAAGCTTCTAAGATGTAACAACCAAATATAAGATATAACTGTTATATAGTATACTATTATGTGTACTATTATGCACACTTGGCTGAGGACTGCAGCACCACAGTAGCCCGTGCCTTCTTACATGTTTTAGTGACTAAGAAAATGCTCACCACCATGGCTACAAGACAG
The DNA here is from genome assembly GCA_033318265.1 of Phyllotis vaccarum. Taxonomy (NCBI): domain Eukaryota; kingdom Metazoa; phylum Chordata; class Mammalia; order Rodentia; family Cricetidae; genus Phyllotis; species Phyllotis vaccarum. The sequence continues at coordinate 32,732,235 of JARWLC010000011.1, read as the reverse complement.
TTTAACTTGTACAATTTTTCAATTGAGGTTCTGACTTAATTGGTAACCCTGAGTGTGTGGGGCATCATTATTAATAACCGACACATCATCTTGGTGATGTGTATAAAATGTTCTTTTGTATCTCTTTTCATTGATTTTCAGTTGAAGTCTATTTTGTTAGATATTAGAACAGTTATACCAGTTTGTTTCTTGGATGCATTTGCTTAGAAAGCCTTTTTCTAGACATTTATTCTGAGGTATTCTCTGTCTTTGATATTCAGGTGTGTTTCTATTTGCCTCACAATATGTACACTTTTCCCGTATATTCTATTAGTCTATGTCTTTCTATGGAAGAATTAAGAACATTGATATTGAGCGTAATAAATGATTGCTAATTTCTGCTATTTTGTTTGTTGTTGCTGTTTTGGTGTTTGTTTATTGCTGTTTTCTTGTAGTTGTGGCTGGTATGTGGGCATGTCCTTTCTTTTAGTTTTGCTGTTGTAAGATTATATATTTCTTGTGTTTTCATTCATATGTTTAATTAACCTTTTGGGGTTGGTGTTTTTCTTTTAGTACTTTCAGGAGGGCTTCATTTATGGTTATATTTGTTTTAAATTGAGTTTATTATGGATAGCTTATTTTCTCTATCTATTTTAATGTATCATAGGGTATAGTAGTCTGCGCTGGCATCTGTGGTCTCCTAGAGTGGAGACCTTTTGGCTTTTAGGTTATCGGCTGAGAAGTCAGATGTCTACTAGGTTTACCTTCATATATTACTTGGATTTTCCCCTTGTAATTCATAAAATTCTTTTTTCTTTATGTTTAGTATTTTAATTATCATGTGATGAGTGGAATTTCTTTTCTAGTCCAATCTATTTGTTGTTTTATAAGCTTCTTGTACCTTTATAGGCATGTCCTGCTTCAGGCTAGAAAATTTTCTCCTATGGGTTTGTTGAAAATACTTTCTGGGAATTTTTAGCTTGAATTTTTCTCCTTCTATTCCCACTATTTTTAGCTTTAGTCCTATCATAGCATCTCAGATTTCCAGATGTTGTATGTCAGGAATTTATTAGATTAACATTTTCTTTTACTACTCTATTTCTTCTATTACATATTTAATTCTTGAGTCTCTATCTTTCATCTCTTACATTCTGCTGTGATGCTTATATCTGTAGTCCTGCTTAATTCCTTAGATTTTTCGATTCTAGAATTCCTTTAGTCTGTTTCCTTTATTGATTCATTTCCAATTTTAAGTCTTGAACTGTTTTATTCATTTCCTTCAACTTTTTATTTCCTTCTCGAAGAGATTTACTCATTTTCTACAAATTTTTGTTTACCTTCTTTCTCAGTTTTTTAAAAAGGAATTTATTAACTTCTACTGTAAGGACCTCTATCATCTACTCTGGTGGTGACATATTGTCTTGGCTGTTGTCGATTATATTTTTAATTTGACATCTAGGCACTTGGATTTGGGGGATTATAGGTCTAGGTTCTGATTTCTGAGTTTGTTATATAGGTGTTTTATGTCTTCATTTTTGTTTCTGTTATCTTCTGCTTGTACAGCCTATGGTTGAGAAGAGGGTCTCCACTCAAGTTGGAAGCTGGACTTCTGATGCCCAAGATGGGCTCTAGTCAAGCAGTAGTTTTCCACTTGAGTTTGAGGTTGAAACATGTGATAAAGGCAGATGGGATATTGAGGGGGCAGAGAGGGTGAAGGGTCCATGGGCAAGCAGCCTACCTGGAGTTCTGCTGATCTGCATGACCTCTGATCATATCTCTACCTGAGTTGGGGGTGAAGCATGACCATGAGAGAAGAAGCAAGGCTGGAGATAGGGTGGAATTTGCACTCAAAGTATAAAGCCCTTAGTGGGTGGCCTACCTGGGCTTCTGGTGGCTGGTCTGGTCTTTGGTCAATCAGGCTATCCACCTGATTTTGAGGCTGGAACATAGCATGAGTTTGAGTAGGGTGTTCAGGCAGTGAGAGAGTTGAGCTGGTCTGCATGCAGGCAGCCTACCCAGAGTTCTAGTGGTCCGAGTGACCTCTAGTTGAGGAAGGGTTGAAATCTATATTTTTACCACTAAAAATATTCTTTATACTTAAAGATGAGCCAGCCAAATCATTATCTTCTTACAATGTAGAGGTTTCCGTACCTGAATCTCACTTCTCTATAATAGTGATAAAAGTCTACCAAAAATGAATAAAATAGACTTCTCCAAATGTATCCACAGTCCCCTTAAACTCTTAGATTCATGCAAACTCTCAACTATCTCTTTTTAACTTTATCCCTTTGGGTCTTTCAAAGACAAAAGTGTGCACTGAACTCCTAATATACTTTAAAGTACTCTCTACTAAAATGTCAAACTCTATTCTCTTCCTCACTTAAATGTTTTTATCACTTTATTTAATGTCTTGATAATACTCTTATTGAGTGAGGATTTGATAATGAATTATTTAATATTATAAAATATATTTTTTATACTTGAATTTAATACTTCATCTTAATTGTTAATCTTTTATGGTAGAAGTTCTCTGGCATAGTAGAGACATTTTATTGAATTCTGTAGTATTCAGACTAGATTGAATAGGGCTATACATGTTGTATAAGTATAAGCAATAGCTAGGTAAAAGAATATTGGAGGATATGTCAACAATTTAATTCCTAACAAGAATTTGAATTTGTAATTTGTGTTCTCTTTTTTCCTTCTTTTTCTTCTTCCTTTTCTCTTCTACATCCTTTCCTTCCTCTGTCTTTTTCTTATACTTGCAATTTCATAGTTGAGTTTCATTTCAAGAAATGACTCATTTATAGCATAAAACACTATTGATTATTCCAATGAAAATAAAAAGTTCTATAAGTTCACTGAGGTCATATTTCTTGAAAACGTACATTATATAGCTAGTATATAAAAAGCAAGCAGTATAAAATGTCTATTTCTGAATTTTGAGCTTAATTTTCACTACAGAAGAGTCCACTGTTATTTCCTCCTATTTACTGGATTCTGCCCCCCATTCTTAAGTTATGTTGTTAGAATGTTTATTTTTCTTTTTTGATTATTTAAATATGGATGCTTAGAATGTTAAAAGCTAAAGCCAGGAAGTTGTGCCACACTCCTTTGATCCCCACACTTGGGAGGCAGAGGCAGGCTGATCTCTGAGTTCAAGGCCAGTCTGGTCTACAGATTGAATTCCAGTCCAGGCTCTAAGATGACAGAAAACTGTCTCAAAAAATCTCCCCCAGAAAACTTTATCCTCTTCCAACTTCTTAGTGCATTCCAAAGTTTGTGCTGTGTTTTTACCCTCATTTGTTAGGAAGCATTTCCTTCATTTATTTATTCATCATTCAGTGTTGTGTCGTTTAGTCTTGCTGAGTTCATGTAATTTTTAGAGACTATCTTGCCATTAATTTGAAACTTTATTAAATTATGGTCAAATAAATTACACACAGTTATTTCTATTTTTAAAATTTGTTGATGTTTGTTATGTGTCCCAATGTGTTCAATTTTATAGAAACTTAAACAAGTTCTTGCATATAATTATTCTTTGGTATTTGAGAGGATATTGTGTAGACATGTTTATTATACTTGATGTATGATGTTATTTAATTTTGATATTTTATGACAAGATGACCTATTAGTGAAAGTGAGGTTTTAAAGTAAACCTATTGTTATTGAACTAGAGTTAATCTGTGTTTTGAAATATAGTACTATTTTTCATTTACATCAAACTAGGCACGCCAGAATTTGACACATACATATTTAGGACTGCAGCATCTTCGTGGTTAATTTATCTGATTAGAATGAGGTATTCTAATTTTTATCTTCTGATTGAATAATTTGAGTTTTCAGTCTTTTGTCAGATATTAAAATATTGTTGTCTGCTTGTTTTCAGATCTGAATTACTTGAAGTCTATTTCCCATCTTTTCACTGTAAGCTGGTGTCAATTCCTTATGCTGAGTCTTGTTTAAGAAACAAAAAATACAGCTTTTTTTTTTTTTTTAAAAAGTAAGTATTAACTCTTCTTGACTTTTTATTGAAGCCGTGATACCTAGAGCTATTCCTGTAAGGAATGTGTTCAGTGCAGCCATTTTGTTGCTGTTTTTGGCTTGTCTGTACATTCTTATTGGATCATAAATTATGGTTTTATTTTTTTTTCAATTTGAAGTAGCAGCTCTGTTATTCACTGTAGGATTAACTCAGTGAGCATAAATTATTTTATTTTAAATTGTTAATATCATGATTTTTTTATTACTTCTTCAACTATATCAGATAGTTTTGATATGTAAAATGATCTAGAATGGTCTATATAGTCTTTTCAAATTTGAAACACATTACTCTAGGATCTTATGGCCTTTAATGTTTTCACTGAGTAATTAGTCATCCTGATAAATTTTCCTTTATACATATCTTTTCATTTTTTCTTTCAAAGCTTTTAACACGTGGTTTTTATTCTATATATCTAGTCATAGGAGAGTTTGTTTTTTCATACTGTCTATTTGATATTCTGTGTTCCTCCCGTACCTGTAAATGTACGAGTTTTAAAATGTATTTATTACAATCCAGAGCTGATATTAATTAAAATGTAACAACATGTAACAACAAAACTACAAAGAATAAATGAAACTAAGAACTATATCACTAAAGAGAGAAAAAGGATTGACAGTCCTTTGCCAGAGTAACCAAATAATAAAGAGAGAGGCATCAAATAATTATAACTGAGAATGAGTGAATGCTGGGGAGGATTCAGAGAATGGTAGGATTGCAAACTGCTGAAATCAGTATGGAAACAAGTACAGATGATCTACCAAATGACCCTCCCATATAACTCCTTTACATATTGTGGGATATTTTGATCACACTCTGGAACTCCAGATTGTCAATAAAGTTTACCTTGAATCATGGGACAGAACTAGCAGCTAGCTGACTCCAATTAGCCATAGAAATTTGGATAGAGAAGACGCACAGGAAGGAAAGGACATGGATTTGAGTTTGGTACTTCCTTTTGGTTTGGGGACAAGTGAAGAGTCAAGTCTCCTGCAGATTTCTCGCCCAAAAGCAAGGTCAACTAGTTGCATCTTGGCTTCTCTGATCTCACACATTTTTATTTCCACATCTAACTTACCAATCTTAATTGGCAAATGGAACAATAGACACTTAGTTTAAACCTGAATATCACAACTGTAGCAGAACTGGAACCACAGATCAGAAAGCCCTCCAGGCCATGGCCTGAGTGGCTGGTGGGGCAAGGACCACATCCTCATGGGGCTGTAGAAGATAATTAAGATATCAGTAGATGCATATGCAATCACTAAGTCCCCAGAAAACCATAATTTACATTTTACAACTGACTTAGTATTCTCTCCAGAGATACATGCTTACTTATATTTATTGATGTATGTTTCATATTAGCTCTGAAATAGAAATAACTAATGGATGTATAATGAAAATTGAACACTTATAAACAATCCAGTTATAATCAACTATAATGAAAAAAAAATCATGAGATATGCAAGTGAATGGAAAAATATAGAAAGTATTTAACTGAGTAAGCCAACCTAGATCCAGAATGACTATGGATACATCTTATCTTCTTTGTGGTATGAAACTATGAATCATTATATTTGAGAACATAACCTGAATCCAGGAACTCAGCCGTATCAAATGACAAGCCAGGAAATGTGGTTGCAAATGAACCTATACAGCTTATCCAGTGTTTCATGGCTATGACTTCCTCCAGATTAAAACTTTTAAATTTATATTTTATGTACATTTTCATGAATTATTTAAAGCCATTTAAAGATAAGTAAATGAATGAATGTACTTTGGGTACATTTAGCCTCATACCACAATATAACTTCACACCTTTCCTGTCACATTGTTTCACTAGAGACTATAATTTCTCATTTTCACATGATATGGTTATGAACAAATATAGAATTTTGCATATCTTTATGACATCTTAGGCTCCTAGGAAAACATGTAACATTTATTTTTATTGGTATGGATAAATAACTTACTATGATTGTCTCCAACTCCATTTTTCTGCAAATAATATATGTTTTTTCCTGTTTATCATTTTAGAAATTTCACTGTGAGTAAAACCACATAATTAATTTTCATATTAATTTACTTGGTATGTGTAGTGGGATTCAGGTGTCAGCTGATAAGGTCCGAAGATGCTTATCCAGGGTCCCAGGCTCCTGGAGGGGGTGTGGTCAACCTGGAGGGGGTGTGGCCAACCCCATTGATAAGGGGCTGCTGGGACCCTGGGGGTGCTGTTGTTCCTGGTTCCTGGCTGTTGGAGAGACCAGTTTGGAATCCATCGTCCATCGCTCAGATACTCCAGTCCCTATTCAGGCATCACTATAAGATGTTATCTGTACTGTGAGTGTTGATTTATAATTTAATAAATATTAATCTTAGACTGGTGCCTTATAAGTAAAACCCCGCCTACATCTGGCGCCCAACGTTCTTGGGCCTGTGCCCTCGGGTATACGGGGTCCCTTTGTTTTTAAGTGATAGAAAGTAGCCATAAGCTGCAATAAATCTTTAAAATCTTTAGTCAATGAGATCACAAATTTTATGTCTTCTAATTGTATGTCTAATTCTCTAAAAGTAAAATAATAAAAATATAGAAAAAGGAAGGTCTAAAAAATCATAAGAGCTCTTTATATTTCATTACACACAGTGTGATTTCATTCAATAGAGGATGAGAGAGGAAAACTAAATAATATGAATATGAGAAGAAGTTAGGAACAGTGCAAAGAAACCTTGGTCTACTCAAAGTGAAGAACATGTGCATATGTCAAAGGTGGTGCTAAAGAGATAATCAGAGGATCATGTTTGAGGAACATTCAAAGAAATTAAGACTCAATAGTTCTGTCCTGAGATGTTAAAATTTTTGAAAATTTTTCAATACTTGGAATGGTGCACATCCATTATAATCATATTGTCTTGCATAACTTTGCAATTTGTGTGTTCAGAAGCATCTGGCTTTCATTAATAATCTCAAATATTCCAAGTTTTATAGGCTCACCAGGAAGATTCTTAAAAATATTTCTTAATTCTAATAATCTGAGAAACAATAAAATCTCCAAACTACTAAATTAGTTATAAAATATGTTGATTACATGTCTAACTTCCTTAACTTGTAAAATATTTGACTGAAACATGTTGATAGTATAAATAGAGATTAAATTACATTTGATGTTACATTAAATCATTATTAGAAATGTTCACTAATTCACATTGAGACTTACATCAATGGAGCCACTTTTTATTTTTATTATATTTGTTTATTTTTATGTTATATTATGACCACAGTTTCTTCATCCTCCCCTCCCATCCCTTCCATTCATCTCCCCTCCATCCCTCCAATCCACTCCTTCTTTGTTAATGTTGTGAAAGGGGCAGGCTTCCCAGGGGTGTCAACAAAGCATGGCAGATTAACTTGAGCTAGGACTAAGCTCCTCTCTTTATATTAAGGCTGGGCAAGGCAACTCACCATGAGGAGTAGGTTCTTAAAAGCCAGTAAATGTGTTGGGGACAGGCCCTAATCACACTTTTAGCAGTCCCACAAGTAGACCAAACCACACAAGTATTACACATATGTAGAGGTCCTTAGTTGGCCCCATGCATGCTTCCTACTCATCAGTTGTAATGATCTTTGCCTCTAATAGCTCTTATAATCAATCCTTCTTCCCTCTCTTCAACAGGAACCCCCAAACCTGCCCCAGGCCTTGGCTGTGGATCTCTATATCTGTTTTCATTAGACTAGATGAAGGCTCTGTGATGACAATTGGAGCACTTACCAATCTGGTTACAGGAGAAAGCCAGTTCAGGCTACCTATCTACTATTGCTAGGAGTCTTAGCTTTGGTCATTCTTATAAATTAGTGGGGCAAGTGGAGATGGTAATATGAGAGATTGGGTTAGGTGTTGGGTGAAAGGGAAGGTACTGAAAGAGCTATCTTGATATGGGTTGTATTTGGGGTCAGGTGGAAACCTGGTGCAAAAAAACCTGCCACACTTTATTTTCAAATGAGACAACAACAAAATTCAAAAGATAAAATGTTTAAAGAATGAAAAATATTCCAGAAACAGATGAGATGGAAGAAGGCTTAGCAGTTGCCCAGTTGGAAAATGTTGCACTTCAGGACGTTGAGATAAATGTCAACCTTCTTATAGTCACTGGCTAGGCAGCTGATCATGTTGTAAAAAGCCAAGATGCGAACATTTTCATCTTCTGACTTCAGGAACGGCAGTCCAAACCAGGCAGGGTAGTTCTTATATTCGTTTCCACTGTGAATCTGATCACCAAAAGCATAGTCAACTGTCAATTATATTTAAGCATTTTTGGTGCATATCCCATTTAAATGCTGAATGAAGATTTGTAAAAAATCAGAACTGTCAAAATCAACTATGGATTTTCCTTGATGTTGAACAATGTATATTCAAAGATTTGGTGCTTGTGTGTTTTGTCTGATCATTACAGTTCTACAGACCTCGAGGGATGATCAATCTATAAGTTATTTGACTCTAGACATGGAAAGGACATGAATAATAAATATTCGTTATATCATTTAAGGAATATTCTAAGTCCTCAACAGTCCCTGACTTGTCTTTTATTTATTAAGAGGTCTTAGTAATGAAATATTATCTTTCCTTATTTTTATTGAAGACAGAATTTTCACACATAATATATCTTATTTTCAACCACATAAATTCTTTGTATAATGTGTATATCCTTAACCTGAGATACAACAATTTTTATACTTGATGTTTAAATTTTTTTTTTAACAATCAGTCAAGGGATGATGATGTTAAAAAATTCCCTCTCAAGTACGTAAGTGTCTGACTTTTAGATGAGAGATGCTATTGTCCAAGTTAAAATAAGGAGCATGTATTTTTTTTTCCCTGAGAGCCATGGTGTGTGAGGTTCTGAATTAAACCTACTATAAAAAGTTGGCATTGCCAGCATCCACTTAATAATGTGTGTGCCTTCTAGATATTTGCATACTAAAGTATTTGTTTTTAATTTTTAATTAATTATTTTTTTTATTCTTGCAAATTAAAATGCTTTAGAAGTCGATTATCCTTGCTTGCTCTTGTCAGGTCACAATGAGAAGAAAAGTAGAGAGAAGTCTATGGGGAGAGCTCGCTCACCATATTGTGAAGGCTTTTAACCCCCTCTAGCAGTCCAGAGTCCTTTTCTTTAATGTCCTTGGCTTTGGAGATGATGCTGGCAGGGACCCCTTTCAAGGTGGACAGTTCTTCCTCTAGGTGTTTCAGAGGAGTTTTCCAGGCACCCAGAAGAGTTTCCACTGATTTCAGTAAGACTTCATACTAAGTAACCACATTTGAATAATTGCATTAGAATAATCAAAATAAAATAGAGTCAGATGCAGGTAAGTTTTCCTCAAAAGACTGAAACAAACTTCCCCTTTGCTATGCAAATACATATTTTAAACAATCTTTTGGATATTATACCAACTGTAGAAGTAATTGGCATTGTGATTTAGAGATTTAGAGTAAAATAAATTCAAAAATGCCAATAGAGTGCTTTTGTAACGTTTTTAAAGTAGTGACTCTCATGAAATATAATCTTTCTTTACTTTGATTTTTCTCACTTTCCTTCATTATTTGCCTAGGCTTTTAATAAGAATTATGGAGATTCAGTCTGAATTTTTGCCATAAACAGAACACAAAGGACACATTATAACGGTGTAGATATATAAGGCTGTATGATGATATTTAATCTAAATCATATTGTGATGATTTATGTAGGAAGTCAGAAGTTAGAGATAAAAATAATAGAAGGGACATGAGTGTAGACTTATAATCACACAGTGGGATGGCTGCACAGTGCTGAGCATACCAGTGTATATGGCACTGATATCTTTAGCTGACATTTAGGTATGACACAGGCGAGAATAATTAGGAATCAGCAGAGAATCAGAAACAGAAACTGAAACAGAAAACATGTATAAGCCAGGAAGAGATGGTGAACTTGATTGTTCAAATGGCTGTAAACACAGGGTTCATTACCAATGTATGATAAATACAATGATATTGACATTGTTTAAACCTGCGTCAATATGTTTTTATCCTTGAATGTCAATGACAATTTAAAACTCCCAACAGAATAATATAAAGTCTTATTGTTGGTTAGTGGAAAAGAGTCACCAACATGAACAATTTATACATATATGACAATGTTATTTGGAAGATTTCACCTACAATCCATCAACAGTAAAATGTAATTTTCCTTTTCTTGCATATTCTGTTTCTGTTTTCCCAGAGATATGATTATCATGCCCATTACAACACTTTTTAATAACTTACAGTATGATAAATCCAGTGTACTATTTCAAAAGTTTTGTTGAAAAGTACATGGAGTGAGAACTCACGTGTGTGTTCATGGCCTGTCTCTTGTTATCTGGAATGGGGAGGGAAGAAGTGTGGCAGCTGGTGACGACTGTGTCATTGAGCCTGTAGGCTTCAGCATAGGTATTTTTCTGGAATTGGAAAATATTAAGTTGAGAATGGAAATTGTGAAAGGAATAAATGAACTCATAACTAATGTATTTAAAATAAGCATTAAAAACTAATATATTAAATAAATGAGCCTTGAGAACTATTTTACTTAAAATACAATTACATTTTCTTCTTTTCTTCTCTCCAACCCCTCTCATGTCTCCTCTCTCTAACTCTTATTATCTCACTCTTTCTCTCTCTTAATGACATATTTTTATTTGATCATAATTGTTACATCTACACACACACACACACACACACACACACACACACACACACACACATACAATATATATATTTGCTTTTTGAGTCAGGGTATCTCTGTGTAGCCATGACTATCCTGGAATTTGCTCTGTATGTAGACTAGGCTGTCCTGGAACTCACAAAGATCTGACTGCCTCTGCCTCCCAAGTGCTGGGATTAAAGACCTGGACCACCACTGCCAAGACAGAAGTACTTTTTGAAAAGGTTTTATTTATTTATTATGCACACAATGTTTTACCTGCACACATGTTTGGAGGCCAGAAGAGGGCACTCAATCTCATTACAGATGGTTGTGAACCACCATGTGGTTGCTGGGAAATGAACACAAGACCACTGGAAGAGCAGTAAGTGCTCTTAACCTCTCAGCCATCTCTCCAGCCTTTTTAACTACATTTTAAGCTTTATCAGTAGCATCATTTTATATTTATCTAACTTTCAAATTTTCCAAATCCTCTTCACTATTTGTAGTTCTTGTAGAAGTTCTGATTTGTCAAGAAGATACTTAAAGTAGTACTCTAAGTTGCCATTTTTTTTTATGTGTTATTTGTAACTAATGCAACAATGTCTAATATTTCTTGCAAATACTTTGGCACATGTGCGAGAATATTTTACCTTGTTCATTAGAAATGCAGAATACTATTGTGTTGGTTATTACAAAATAAGTCTTAAACCCTTTGCATAATGTACTAAGATATATAAGCCATGAGTTGACCAAAATGGAAAATTATTTGGTTTTGTGTATTAATCAATATTTCACTATTTTTATACCTTCCCTACATCTTTAATATTTGTGGTAGCTATTATTTAAAAGTACTATTAGAGAATTATTTGACAGTTTAAAAATATTGTTATGTTGATCTTGGTGGTAATCTCTATCAGGAAATGTAAATGATATAAAGAATAGCACGCAAAATGAATGATAGGAATAATAGGTTTTGTAAGCATTGAGCTAATTTCTCACAGCCCATTGCTGTGCAAAAGTCATTGATTGTGACTTCATTGACTTGCGTAGAACATGTATACAGCTTTCAAAGTGCTTTCATCATGAAGACATAACCAATTTCCCTGCATATGCCACACCTCCTTCTTAGTAAATTTATTAAAAATAGTCCATAATATTTAGGAATCTGAAGAGCGATTATTAATTTTTTTGCAATACTTGACTTTACACACTGTCTTAACTCTATTTAATTCTTACAAGTTAGTGCAATGCTCTTTCCTTTATTTCAAGTCTGTAGTATCCAATGGAAGGGGTGAGGGGCTGAAATGTTAGGATCAAGTGGAGAGAAGAAGGGGATAATAAGGGAATATAGGAAGAGATGGCTAAAATTAAATGCCATTTGAAAGTAGTATCAAAACCTATACAGCATAAGCTTCCTAAAATATATAACTATGAAGGTGATCTAAATGAAAACTCTGAATAATTAATGGGGAAGGTAGATTTCCATTTGGTCACCTCTTGTCACCAAATCAAGCTTCTAGTACCACTATTGAGTTACATCTAATTGAGTTGTAGGTCAAAGAGGTTAGAAACCACCAAACAACCCAGGCTGGATTTCTGCCAAGATTATAATTTGCTCTCCACAAACTAATGGTAAGGGCCCATTGCTGAAGATAACATCTATAAAACTCAGTGAATATGAAAAAGTTGAACTAGTGCTTCCATAGACCTTCACCACTGTGTGCTAACATCTGTGGCACAGAAAAGACTCTGTACATTATCAAAAGAGAAACATGAATACCAACTCAGTCACAAACTCTGATATACAATGGTATTCTGCATGCAAGATATCATATGGCAATAGTGGTACAAAGCTTGTTGAAGTAAATAACCAATATAATCAATACCTGATTTGACTACATGAGAGGTCAAATCCATACCCAACACTTCCCAGGTGACCAAGAACCTGATACTGGTTAGCCCAGGGACGGAGGGCAAAACTAAATGCTACTTTCTAAAGACAAAATCAAAACAAACAAACAAATCAAAGACAAATGTAAAAATAAAATGGCTCCTAATGATATTCTTCTGTACTCATAAATCAGTGTATAATTCAAGCATCATCAGATGCTTCTTCCTGAAGAAGAACAAATACAGAGACTCACAGCCACATATTATGTAAAGAGTAAGGTCCAATCAGCCCTAAATGAGATGTTTCCATCAAATCCCACTACTCAGAGGTCTGGGAAGCCTGAAGAGAAGGAGATAGGAAGAATCTAAGTGCCAAAGGGAAAGGAAGACACCAAAAAACCAAGGGTCTTTAAATAAATATTATTTAGACATATATTAACTCACAGAAACTGAGGCAGGAAGCACAGGGCCTGCATGAGTTTATACCAGGCCCTTTGTGTATATATTATTATTTCAGGCTTTATGTTTTTATTGGGATTCCTGAATGTATGAAAAAATGGTTCTTTATTACTTGTGCCTTTTCTTGGGCTCTTTATTAATCTGTTTGTTTAGTCCAATTCTGATGTATCACTTATGTTTATTTAATTTTATTACTGTCCCTAAGAAATCTGTTTTTTGTTTTTTCTAATGAGAGACACTTAAAGTTGTATATTCAGAATGAGGGGTATGGGGAGGATGTAGAAGGAATAGAGAGGGAACTCTAATTCTTGCATGCTAGCAGCTGTAATAATCAGAAGTAAGAACTTTGTGGCACCAACAGGCTGACCCATCAGCATCAAGGGCCCTAGTGGAGGTAAAACCAAAACTCAAGGAGATTTTGCTGTTAATTGCCTTTGAATTTGTTAGCTGTTTCCTGCAGAGGATTTCTTGTACGTGGTTATAGCTTTCCCATTTTGTTAATTTTCTTGGAATTTATTTCTCAGGAATCTTTAGCAGTGTGCTTGATCATTAATTGAGCATAATTTCCCACATACATCTGGGAGCATATGGAGAACTTTTCATAGCTATGTGAGAAAACAGTCACAGAGACAAGATCTCTTTTCTCAAAAATCAGGTCTTTACTCCTTTTCCCAGAGCAGACTCAATGTCTGCCCTCCCTGCAATTATCTCTACTAGTAAACATCTGCACAGAGTCAGCACTATGACAAAGTATTTCAATTGAAACATTTCTCAGACATCCAAGGACAGCTAGCTACAGATTGATGACACATTGGTATGTTCTAAGTTTACCACCCCTACAAATAAGAGAACTATCAGAGCTAATACCACTAATCTCAGGACCATAATTTCCTATAATTACTTGTACTTGGATTCATTAACATAAGATTTCAACTAAAACATTTATTGTTTGTGACATAAGAAAAATGGTAATTAATCAACTCTTAGTTGCAGGTGTTAAAACAAGCATTTATTCTGAAGTACTGAACCACAAGGCTAGAACAGCTAGAAGGTGATGGGTCTTGTTTATTTCTTGTGCAAAATTAGACTTAATAGTAAAAGACCCCCTCCTAGGGAAAGTGCTACTGTGGAACAAAAGCTGAGGGCTTTCCTGCACTGTTTACTCAGGTCGCATAGCAACCAAGAACACTCACCCAGCCTTTCAGAAAAGTGGCTTTGGAAATAGCCCAGAACTTTGTTCATGCTTTTTGTTGTTTTTTGTTTTTTTCTGATCAATAAACTTTTAACCATATGCCTAGCCACATTTAGGATTGCAGTTAGAGCACAAGATTTTCCCCCCTTTATATTGCTTTTTTGATTTAATCTTTAGTTGACTCCCACCAGAAAAACCGTGACTAGCCATTCCTTCCTTGTGTCATAAACCTAACAGACAGTTACTGTCTGTATGTCAATCTTATCATCCCTCTCTGTAACCTTGAGGAATTTAAGCCCTGCATTGCCTTGCCAAAGAGTAACCGCCTTCATGAATGTATGATCTTATACATTCACTCTGATAGTTGTACCAATAAAGATGAAATAACTAAAGAGAATATTGTATATACCTTTTAACCTATATTTATCTCCTTTCTGGCACTCACATACCTCTTGAACCCTGAGAGAACACCTTGTTGGGCTTGTTCCCCAAAAAGTTTTCATTAAGTGTATATTATGTGAGAAAAAATATGTTTTTATTAAGAGGTAAAACAACTACATAATAATTAATAAAAGAATAGGAGTGACAAACAGCCCACTAGATAAAGAGAAACAACATATTCTTTGTTATACCTTGCATGTCTTTATGCCATAATAGTGAATTAAAATGAAAAATAAAGAATAGATAAACATTAAAACAATGAAGTTTCAGCGAACAGTCCACATTTTATGCAACTGTCCTCTAACAGGCTCTACAGTTCAATAGCTTGAGTATTCTTATCCTTTGAGAAGAAATGCCTGTTTGAGACTTAGATCATGGTGCATTTTATTTTATGCTATGCTGTATCACAATCATTGTGGTAAAGGCTTGATTTGTTTAAAAGAAAAAGTCATGGGCATACTTACAAATTCAGTGAACATTCCTGAAACTTCTTGACTGATTTCATGAGACAAACTGCCTGCTATATCAAACATGTCTTTCAAGGAGACAAAGCAACGGCCATTCCTCATTGCACACATGGGTACTGATGCCACATTCTTCCACAAGAGCGGGTTGGACACCAGTAGTAGGAGCAGTGTCCCTGTTAAAGAAGAAGAGGAGCCACTCTGAGATACATTATTAAAAGTCATCCTGTCAATGGAAGCCTTACATGGTCAAAGTGTCCTATAAAAAAACTGTTTCTTTGTTTTTTTAACACTGTAGGAAAGCTAATTTATGAGTAATAAATTACTAATCTAAGTAATCATATTTTCTCAGATTTAGATTTTGAGTCATGAATGTTCTTTTTACATTTAAAAAAATTACACTCTAGTATTCTGAATTCTGGAAATATTTAGAGTTTAATTTAAATCAAGGCAGGGTGTTCAAGCCTTTATGTTCAGACCATTTAATGTCTAGTAAATTGCTGATGATTTTCTGTAATAAGAGATAAGTCATGAGTTTGTAGCAATTAAAATATATTTATTTTATTTATGTATAGTGGTGTGTTGCTTACACAAAAATATGTTCTATATATGCCAGACAAAGGCATTGTATCTCTGAGAATTGAAGTACATATAGGTGTAAGCATCCATGGGGTGCTGAGAACAAAACACAAACCTTGTTCAATAAAAGCAGTGGCTCTTAACCCCTGAGCCAGGCCCTAAAATGGTCTGATATTAGTTTGGGCAATAGTATAACAAGGACAACACTGTGGATTTGCTTTATCTTCAAGCTGGATGGGAACAAACACACAATCATTTATTGATACTGACAATGTAGAGCTATAGCACAACCTGGAATAAATAAGTATGCAGCACAATGTAACATTTTCTCATTTGTAAATATCTCCTTACTTTCTATAACACACAGCTGATAATGGCCAAGATTTGTGTCATCATCAATTTACTTTTGAGTTGCAGACATACCAATATTAAGTTTCAATATAATGAATTAACATGTATTTATCACTAAAATATTCCATCTTAGTGACATCAGCCTGAAAAAACTTCTGATGAGCAAAATCTTTGATAAATGGATTTGAAAATTTGCAACTGAAAATTAGAGAATTGATAAATTTCATTCATGGAAAAAATCCAACCTCTAATACTCAAAATAGATATATAAAAATTTTCTGTAGTATGAAGATAACCAGGTACCTTTTAAAAGAAAAGCAAAAATATTCCACACATGCACACACAGTCACACAAACACACAGGGTCGATCTCTAACCCCCCTCCATTTATCATCGATATGGCTTAAAAACCTAACAGGAGCTAACGACTTTGTTTAGCCAAGTCATAAAATCCAATTTATTCTCATTGGCAATTCATCTTGCTTGTACAGAAGAGGTAATATAAGCAATTGCATCACGTTTTCTGCTTTTAATAATTTTTATGTGTTTGATGCTCATTCTACATTTCCCAACTCTTTCCAGATCCACAGCTCCTCCCAGATCCATATGGCACACTGCTTTCTCACTCACATCTTTGTGTCGTGGGAAAACCCAAAACTAAACATTTAAAATGTACCTTCTTTGATGGACAGCCTTCTACTAGAGCATGCTCAAATTACAAGGAACTATACATTAAAAATATTCTCCCCTCCCAGCAATACCCATAACTTCAGGGGTAGAGGACTATGTGTCAATCTCCCTTTCTGTTCTGGCATTTGGTTTTGTATGATCTTGCACAGGTTTTATGCATACTGTAAGTATTTTCTTAGAATGAAAATTTTAATGTTGTATAAATTCTACCTATATGCTCTTATAGTTTCATTACAGTTAAAAGGCTCACCTTCTGAAATTTTGACTTTGTCAAATTGATAATTCCATAATTCTGAAACTTTATTTCTCATTCAAAGCTGTGTAGATGTACAGCTTCCTACAACTCGACACTAATAACATACCTCTTTTCTACATTAGTTCAACTATGACTATTAAAAATGTTCATAGACATTACCATGTATATATCCTGGGAAGGAAACTCCCCTCCAAGAACCATTGGTCTAAAGATTGCTATATAGCTGCTATCTAGAGAAACGGTTAGAAAGTACTTCTTAACTTTATTTATCTGTTTTACTTCTGGATCAGTTATTAATAAATGTCCATTCACATTGTATATGGGGAAAATAGTACCATGTAAAATAAACTGTCCAAACAAGCTCTGTACAAATGAATGACTAATATCATAGAAAGGAAGTATAAAGGAAGTATGGGGAAGATCTACTTACAGGAACGTGGCTGAGGCAAAGACAGCTGCATCTTTGTGGAGTCCCACCACAGCTTGGCCGCTGATTCAGGAAAGCTGCTTCAGCAAGGTCCTGTCTTCAGTTAACTTTCCACCTCCTATATAGTGCAGCACATCATTCCCCAAGGCCACACACTGCTAGGGGCCAGGAAGAAGTCATGTCTGGAATCCAAGTTGAGGATACCATTACTCTCACCCATCATTAGCTAATAGCCTTATTACAACAATGATTGGCCTATGTATGTAGGCATTATTTACCTCATTTTTAGATGATGTCTATGGTTCAAGTTATGCTATAAATTACTAGAGCCATTTCATAACCACTAAGTATGATATGAATTTTTTATTATATCTACAGTCTCTTTGATAATTTTCTGGTTCTTACAAATTATAAAAATAGGCAAAGCCAATAGAACTGTGCTTAAATCAAATACGCACATACTCGTTTGTTCTTATAACAGTTTTGACACTCTTAGATAAATCTATATATCTGGCTTGGGTTGCTAATTTCCTTCTTGGACTGAGCAGGACCTTTAGTGACACCTCACAGCAGTAGCCATCATAGTACCACATGATGCTATAAAACTCAACCATCACTATAAGATCTACCTTCTTAGTGGTCAGAACATGTGGGATCTCATTACATAGTTTCTTATATTTAGTACTATTTGCATTTGATTCACTGGTAATATTCTGCGGAGGTGCAATAGAAGCCTTACTGTTGTACAGCTCATGGTAAACTAAGTAAGTGAACCATGAAATACTTCAATAATCTTGTGTTTTTAGCTAAATACTTCTTCTAGCCGTGCTAGATAACTGCCTTCAAATTGTTAATTGTCATCTTTGCATGCCTATGCTGTCAAATTGTACAATACTAGATGTTACCTTTCTACAGTGAAAAATTACAGATAGTTAGCAGAATCAATGAGTGCCCAGTTTTCTCTGTAGTAAACGAATGCACGCTGGGTTGAATGCAGTATTTTTGAAACATTGAACAAGAAATCAGGCAAAGCTCCTCCTAATATGTTATGATAAATAATCAGAACACAAACTAGTTGTTTCATTTGTATTTTCCAGAGAGCAAAGTTGTAAAAAACAAGGTACACCACACATTGCCTTATTTGGCTAAATAAATAAATAAATAAATAAATAAATAAATAAATAAATAAATAAATAAATAAATAAATAAATCAATCATCATTATTTTTTTATTCACCATTGAATTAAAAGTATTAAGAGTCACCTCTGATTCAAAACTGTTGTGTTTTCTGTTTAGATAGTTTGGTGGCTCTTGCTTCCTCTCCCTCTGAAGGGTTATTATTGTTTAATTTTCTGCTTCAATTTATCATGCATTCCAGTGATTAAAGTTGGACACCTAATATAAACTGAAAACATAATATGAATAATTTAGGGGAGACAAACCTCCAGACCTTGCTCTCAGAAATATTCTTTATCTAGCTATTTCAGTGGCAAAGAATTGCCTGAATGTGGGTATCAAAACTGTGGGCTATATCTCAGAAGGATTCCAATGCAAAGGGAATTTCAGCTGTAGTGTTGAATTCTGCGGCTTCCTGATCCTGGAAGCAGTACGACCAGCTTTCTCATCTGTCTTACCATATTCAAAAGTGTCCTCTTGCAATATGAACCACAATAAACTCTATGTTCTCAAAGATATATAGTTTTCAAATAAAATTCACCATAACAAGAAACATAGAATTTTTCAAATGTCATCACCTATTATAACACCAGTATTCATCATCCTGAGGCATTTCTACTAGGTCATTCAACCATCATTTTGTGGTAGACCCTGACTAGTTGTCTCCTACTGGGGTAAATTGGGGACAGGGTCCATTACCTTACACGGGAGTTTGTGACATCACCTGCCTTCTTATGTCTGACTGGCTCCAGGCTGACCCTGTGGCTACATCTTACTTATCAGCCATGCATGTCCGCTGAAAGATCTCAGAGCTGAGAAAATAATGTTTGTACCTAAAGTCTCTCATTTCCTATAATAACATAAATTCAACTTGGTTTCATCTCCACAAATGCTTCTCTTTAACATTGGCTCACACCATGCGTTCAAACAAGTTATACATATTTCCACATACATCATTTATCATAAATTTTATACATTATGATGTTTGGTAGCCATAATTACCCATTCCTAGCTTAAGCTAAATCCATGTTACCTTAATGTTGTTATGTTTATCTATATCTCTGTTTTGCTGTTTCTAGCTCTGTAGAGTTTCACAAATGTTATGAATTTATGCTAAATTAGGTAAATATTTATAAAACAGAAGCAGTCAGTGAATAAGTAGGGGCTCAATACATCCGTAACTTTATAGTGGGAGCATCTAGTTAGCAGTCCTTTGTGCCCATATATGGTAGCAATACCAATCATTGTACAAATGAAATTAATGCATTGATCCCTACCAGTGACATGTCCTTTACCACAGCAGCAGGTTCACTGCCAACATTTGTATCTCTTCCTCTCTTTCATGAAACTTTGCTCTTGGCATTTTTTTCTCCAGAAACACATCAAGTGAGATATCTTTTCCTCCACCAACCTGTGCTTAGACGCTTTGCTTTGAAACTATCCAAATGGTTCTTTCTGGGGCCCCCTATTCCTTACTAATTCTGTCTCAAAAAGCCCTTTACAAGGTCAGTCTTCATTCCAGACACTGTTACTCTAGTCTTTGTAAACCTTTCTGGTTTGTAGCTCAGTCAGAAGAGATAGTCTGAGGAAACACAGGAGAGTCTTTCCTGTATCAGTCATATCATGACCATGTTTGTACTCACAAAGGTCATTTGTTTTCTCATCACATAGTGATTGAGAGCTGATGCCTCCATTTGAGAAAATATACACATCTGTGCTTATAAAGGAAAAAAAAATTGCCATAAAGAATTCTGCCAGCAGTGAAATTCTTCTAGAATTCTAGTTAAGATTCATACAATATAGTATAGATCCTTCTTTTCCCATGCTCCTAAAAACTACAATATAGAGTTTTAAAATGTATTCAAATGTTTCTCACACAATAAATTTAAACAGGACCTGATGCTCTATTTAAACTTTAAATTTATCTCTTCTCATGACTTATTGGATGGTTATTTCATTTGACTCCAAATGCTTATTTTACTTTAATGTAGAGACAGAGATTAAATAAAATCCGAAATAGAATAAATATAAAAATCTGTTACATATAAAATACAGAAAGTGAGTTTTCTATTAAGCAAACTGTGAATGTTCTTGTCAAATAACCAAAATGAACGCAACAACTGCACATATGGGCACCGAGAGCTGGGGTCATCAGACACTTTAGCTATGACAGTCCACTGTGGACTTTATAACCTATTAAATTAAATAGCTAAAATGTTAGTGAGAAATAAAATCATAAGAATTTACATCTCAATCTTAGAAGCTCACACTCTCTTCATTTAAAATATACATATATATTATATATACATATATATATTATATATATATTATATATATATTATGATTTATCAATGACCACCATTGGAGGATGATTGATTAAGAAGAAAATATATTAACAGTTATAATTCCACCTATTTCAACCACTGATAACAATCAATCAATATTATGTTGTGTCTGCATTAAACTCCAACTTCTACTGTATGTCCAAGTCCAGTTACAAGTTGGTTTATCCCCTTATTTTTAAACTATTTGAAAGACAAATAGATAAATGAAAAAGATTGATTGTAACCTGGAAAACATGTTGAATGAGAAAGAAAAAAATACCCAATTTAATTACATCTTCAATTCTTGTTGCAATTTAAAAACTTACCCAAAATCATGGGTATAAGATACATCATATATGGATGAGAATATTAGAGACATTAGGTGGTACATTCCTAGAGTCTCCATTCCATAGTACACTACAGATATTGTGAAGTATAAAATCCTTACAATTGCAGGTATAGAACAAGATGTAGTTTTTTCATCAATTCTTTAAAAAAGTGATTGGATAGCTTTTAAATATGTTTATATATTAATCCAGAGCTCATGATCACCCAGTTCACCTGGACATGTCAAAACTACAAATTTTGTAGGTGCTCAGGTAACCTATTGATACATAAGTGATAGAGCTTTCCAGTTTCTACATGGATTACCTCTTTTCTAGCCAGGAATTCAGCGCAGAATGACATTTTCAGCAAGAAACATTTGTCTGGATTTCAATGACAAAGACTGTCATGTAAATTAAGTTTGTTTTTGTTTTTGTTTTGTTTTTTTTTTAAAGTTTCCTTTTCATTTTACCTGCCAACTGCAGCTCCTCCTTCCTCCCCTACTTCAACTCACCTCTCAGTTTCCCCCCTTCCCATGTTGAACATATCAAGTTGAGACAGAACCAAGAGCCCCCCCTCCAATCAAGGCTGAGCAAAGTGTCCCTCTATAGGAAATGGGCTCCAAAAAGCCAGTTCATGCAGGGATAAATCCTGGTACCACTGACATGAGGCCCCACAAACTACCCCAACCATGAAATTGTCATTCACATTTAGAAAGCCTGGTTTGGTCTCATTCAATTTCACTAGCTGTCAATCCCAGTAGCTCAGAGAAGCTCTCTCTGAATTTTCCAATTATGTTCTTGACTTCTTTGCTCATATAATCCCTGATGTTCCAGACTTGTTTTTAGTAAATTTGAAACATATCACCACATCGCTCCTCCCTCTTTTCAACTGGACTGATATCTGGGAACGTAAGGGAATGAGATAGTTGAGTTGGGGAGGGACAGAGAGGGAGGACAAAGAAAGATATCCTGATACAGGAAGCCATTTGGGGGTTAAGGAGAAAATTGTTGATAGAGATTTTCCAGAAATCCATGAGAATGAAAGAGAGTATCTGAACTCACCTTTCCCCTGTAATCAAATTATGACCACCCAAATTGTCAACATAGAACCTTCATCCAGCAACTGATGGAAGCAGATGCAAAGATCCACAGCTAGATCAAGTTCCCAGTAAACTTAGTTTTTTGAATGCTAAAGCAGTCAAGATGTATGAAAAGGGAAAAGAAGAAAAGTTGATCACTCAAAGGAAATATGGTAAAGATTATGCTGATTTCAAAGCAAAGTTTTAGAGAATATTAATAAATTGGTCATTTGGGGAGGTTTTATGGAAACCCAATGCATTGAAATCTTCCTAAAATATGTACATATATGAAAGTTTTCTAAATGAGATTTCCAAATAGTGGTGGAGATGTAACCTCAAATGGACATCCCTTATTACTAAATAAATGTTCCAGTACTAGGAAGGAGTTATATCTAACTGGCTTATTGGCCAAAGGGATCCCTTGGGAGTTCCATACAAAGACTTTCCACAAACAGATGATATGGCCTTATTATTAAAAACAACACGTACAAAACTTACTGAACATAGAGAAGTTGATCTGGTGCCTACATAGAACCTCTAGCCACATGCATTAATGTTCATGGTACTGGGAAGTATATTTTACTAGAGGAGAAAGGTAAATACCAACTTAGCTACAGAACCTTTGCTCAATAGTGGTGACCTACCTATAGTATATGTTGTTTCAGTGGTATCAGAAAAGCCTATGTGAGCAGTTGACCAATGTCTGATTTGAGATAAGGCCCAACACATTAGATGCAACCCATGCCCAATGCTTCTTGGGTGACAAAAACCTGAGACTAGATAGACCGGAACTTAGGGGAAAGCCACATACATGACATTCTGCTATACTGTTAGATCAATGCTTTGCTCCGTCATCACCAGAGAAGTCATCTGACACAGATGGGAAAAGATACAGACCTCCCCAGCCAGACATATATAGACAGAAGTTTTGGGACACTCAACTCTAAAAAGGATGTCACCATCAAGTCCTTCCCCTCAGGGCTCAGAAACTCTGTGGAAGAGGAAGTAGAAAATGCGTAAGAGCTAAAGGCATGTAGAATAGCAAGGAAGCAAGACTTTCCTGACACAAAAGGGCTGGCATACATATGAATTCACAAAGTGTGGCAATATACCTAGAGGCTGCACAGGTCTACAGCAGATGGGGTCCTAAAGCTGAAAGGAAAAGTGGACACTTGTCCCAATTCATAATCCAGATGCTATCTCCAATTTATAGTCTTTTGCAAATGAAAACTTAGTTTTCTCTAAGGAAGTCTCACAGGGAAATCAAACACTCTTTAATTTATTCTAAGCCATAGATGGCCAACATAAAACAGGCTCAGGGACATCTTTGGGGGCTCTTTGTCCAATAGTGTTGTCAGGACATCTTATTAACCATAAAGGTCATTTTTGTATATATTATGACTTATAGTTTGGTGTTTTTATGGAATTCCTGGGTGTGCAAATGTATGTTTTTGTGTCTCTGTGTGTTTCTTGTGTTTCTTCTTTGGTTCTTCTGGTTGTTTGCTTGATTTGACTCATAATAATTTGTTTGTTTTTGTTTTATTGCTATTCCTTGCAAGTCTGTGTGCTGTGGGACTACGCTTTTGTACACTGTAAATATTTGTTACTGCAAATACTGGTTTAATAAAACTCTATTGGCCAGAGGCTAGGCAGATAGGAAGTGTAGACAGAGTGACCAAATAAGGAGAATTCTGGGAAGTGGAAGAGGAAATGAGATGCCAGAAGACACAGAGGAAGGAAGATGGAAATGCTGATCTCAGAAAAGGTACCAAGCCACATGGCTAAATATAAATATAAATATGGGTTAACTTAAAGTATGAGTTAGATTGTAATATGCCTGAGCCATAGACCAAACAGTTTATAGTTAATATAAGCCTTTATATGATTATTTGGGACTAAGCAGCTGTGGGAATGTGGGTCCAGACCTTGGGCTAGAATGGCTCAGAAACTTTTGACTACATCTGTGTCTTTTCTAAGGAGAGGCAGAACATGTGTGGAGATAGAAGGAGAGGAAGGTAGGGAGGAACTGGGAGAAGTAGGGGAAGGGAAATCATAGTCAGAGCATGTTATATAACATATATATATATATATATATATATATATATATATATATATATATATATATATATATGTCTGCAAAAGTAAAAATTAATAGGGTGCCAGCACCTGGTCTTCAGGAAGCTATAAAGTCTGAACAAAGGCTTACTGATTAAAGGAAGTCATGCAAATGGTAGTATTCTGTTTCTTTTTCTAATGACACTGCTTCACCACTGAAAATAAATGCATGCTAATCCCTAAATTTAAGTTTAGGAGGTGGAAGGTGGAAATGATGCAGTATTCTCTATGTTGGGTAAATATCCTGCCATGGGTTTGATATGAGGCCCATTATCCTCGATGAAAGAAAATAATCCAAGAGGAAGGCTGTTGCTGGGACTTGTTTACACAGCTCTGGACTCTTTCGTCACCCAAGTCTGACCAATGAAGGGGCATTGATCATGGGGCAGTCTAGATGAAATGAAGACAGGCATCTGATGAGGCAAGTGAGAATGGTCCTGTTTTCCATTGAACTTGACTTGAATTCTTCCCTAATGAGTCATTCCATTGTCCATATGCACCCCCCTTCCAGAGAAGGAAGCAAAATTGACCATGGGAATGACAGTTACTACAGGAAACCAAATATGATAATGCATCCCATTAACTAAGTCATTTGAGGAAATAAATGATACAGCAATAAGACTTGTTTGCTTTTAACTGTAGATTGTTTTGTTTTTGTTGTGGATGTTTATTTTCATCTCCTTACATTCTGAATACAAATATCAGTTCACACTTCTTTGGAAGACATTTTGGGTGTTCAATGATGTGGTGCATCCTCTGCAAACTTTCATGATGTTGTGACAGCAACTACTGTCTTATGAATACAGAATACCAAAGTCATATATTGAAGAATGTGCAGATGTGGACTTGCAGGAAGAAACCATGCATGAGTAGAAAAAGCATACCCAAACCATGAGGTGATTGAAAGAATATGTGCAAGAGTGTTTACCTTAGTACAAAGTTAAGTTTTATTGGTGATACTCAGCTAAAATTAAGAATGATTATAGGCTAATCTTTCTGCATTGGAAAGTTAATAAAGGATCTCATACTTGGTGTAGGCTAATTCTCATTCTCTCAGAACTCAATACATAGCTATAGTTCTTTATTGATGTGATGCCATAAAATTTTCTCCCTTTCTTGTTAACATGTTATTGACAGTGCTATTATTATGGACCTGTTTATGCATTCATTTCTAAGAGAGATGAAAATTTCCATGTATTCTGACTCTTAGAATATTTTCAATTCTCCTTCTGTGATGGTCCCTGCGATGTAGATGCAGGCTATACACAATCTACAAAGTAGACTCAGCAGTGTGTGCCTCTGTATGTGTGTGTGTATTTGTGCATACACATACAAATATATTTCAATAAAAAGAGGCAATCATCTTCAGAGTGGAAGTACATGTGAAGAGTTTGAGAGAGAAAAGTTAGAGGGAGTGGGAGTGACATAAAATAATTTTAATTTAAAATATTAAAAAAGAATGATTATAGGAAGGCA
Organism: Phyllotis vaccarum; assembly: GCA_033318265.1. Taxonomy (NCBI): domain Eukaryota; kingdom Metazoa; phylum Chordata; class Mammalia; order Rodentia; family Cricetidae; genus Phyllotis; species Phyllotis vaccarum. The sequence continues at coordinate 32,706,253 of JARWLC010000011.1, read as the reverse complement.
AAATAATACTTACCAATCAAGATAACAGAAGTTCTTCCATTTTATCTTCTTCCACTAACTTTGAAATGCTTAGTGGAATAATTACAAAATAATAATAAGACAACATAGAAATCATTTCTTGTTACCAGTTTTATTTGTAGCTTGAAAGTTTAATGCATGAATATAATATATTTAGATCATATCCACCTCATCCTCTCTCCTCTCCAATTACCCCCATACTCCTCTACCACTTTCTCTTCAAACATAATATATTGTTGTAATCTATTGTTTCCATATTACTGCAAGTAGATATATGGTTGTAAGGACATGAGCAGTCTATCAGAGCTTCATTCTGTAGAAAACAGGCACTCCTTCCACAGAAACCATCAATTTACAAAGCTTATTAGCTAGTGATGGGACTTTGTGAGCCTCTCACTTCTCCATTCTGGCGTTTTATCCATCTTGATCTTGTGTAAATGTTATGTTGCCAATCATGGTTGTGAATTCCTGCTTGTAAAGGGTTTATACTATCCAAAAAAATCTTTTAAATAATACACACACACACACACACACACACACACACACACACACACACACAAACATACACATACTCTCACACACATATATCTTCTTTGATGAGTCTTGAAAGCTTCACTTATCCATGGTATGAATAAAAGTATGTAGGGGGCAGTTTAATTACTCTAACCATTTACCAGAAAGGAAGGCACTTATGACCTGTCTAGTCACACTTTCTTGAACCAATTAACAATGTCAAACATGAGTTATACTTTTAAAGATGGCCTTGAACCCAGTCAAAATGCAACTGGCTATTATAACATTTGCTCCACTATTACAGCAACAGGTATTTATTACCAAGTTAGTTTTTACTGTAAGTAGTATGGCTCATAGAAAAAGAAATCTTAATTACTTTTCTATCTAGGAGAGTGAGTAGTAACCCCAGTAACTATTCAGTAGGAACAAAACTTCTGGTGATTACAGGCTTGCTATGTCTATGACTCATATACAATGTCTTTAGCAATGAGATCTTACTGTCATTTATCCAGAGGAAAACCAAAAGTGATAGAAACTATTTTCATCATTTTAAGGGTCTGTGATAACCCACTTTCCAGTACTTCAAACTGTAAGACACATCTGACCAAGCTTTTTGTTTGATAGAAATGTAGGATTTAAAAGAGGAATTATTCCCCTGCATAGGATAAGTTCATTTATTTTCTTGATACATGTGTGTTTTTGGAAGATTCTATAAATGGGAATTTTCATATAGTGTTACATAATGTCAAAGAACTTTAGTGTTAATTGTACTCTCTAGTGCCACCCTGTACCCTTCCACTCCACCACCCACTTCAGATAAACTTTCTGTTCTGTAATTCCCCTTTGACCCTTTAGATAACGTGTGTTATACTATCTTTCGTACATTTGCCTATGGTCACTTGTTAGTTTAGTGACTTCCACAGACTTATTTAAACTCAATAACTAAATATTCTAAGCTAGGATCCGCATATAAAAGATAAGATGAAACATTTGTCTTCCTGGTTCTGAAATTCTTCCTCACAGTGGCTTATTTTTATAGTGTCACTCATTCATCTGAGAATTTCATTTTTACTCACAACTGAGTAATATCCCATTGTGTATATGTGCTACGTCTCTATTGTCCATTTATTAGCTGATGGGCAGTCAGGCTCTTTCCATTTCATGGCTACAGTGAATAGAGTGCAATTAAAGGAATGAGTAAGTATCTCTGAGCTAAGAAACACAGTTCTTTCAATTAAGCCCCTGACTAGTATAGTGGATTATCTGGTAGATCTGTTTCTAGCTTTTTGAGGAAACTTCATACTGATTTTCATAGTCATTGTATCAATCTATCCTCCTAAAAGTCAAGATATCTTAGCAATGAATAACCAACATCAACTTGGGAGAACAATATCACGGTAAAGAAAGTGTCAAAGTAAGAGGAACGATAGCCTTCACATCACTCTGCTTTCTAATTGTGGAAGCAGTATGACCAGCCACCTCTCCTATGGTGTCATGATGAAGTGCGTCCCCTTGAAGTATAAGCCACAATACTTTCCCTCACTAAAAAGTCACTTTTGTCTCATGGCTGATGAAACCAATGGAAAAACAGAATTTGTTTCAATGTCATTACCTATAAGTCATTGGTATTTGTGATCTTCCCCAGGTACTAAGACACTTACTCAGGATTACTGAGCTGTCTAGGTACAGATAGCTGCTACTGCTTACAGTTGTCAGGAGGAGAGAACCATTCTCATCTACAGAACTTTCATTATTCTACTGACATCCTTGTGTCACACGGACTCCAGGCTGACTCTATAGTCATATCCTGTTTCCCATTTCCTCTTGTTTGCTTACAGGGCCCAAGGCTTGATGAACAATTCTCACATGCAAAGGCTCTTATTTTGCTCTTACCATATAAGTTCAACTTGAATTTCATATCTTTGGGTGATAGCCCACAACTCTAGTACACAGCATGCATCTCAGAAAGACACCATAAGCTTAATATTTTCCTTTAAAATATTATCATATAATATTTAGTAGACAAGATTATCCATTCCTAGCTTAAGCTAAGTTCACTTATTTTAATATCTCTACCTCAATTTATATTTCCAACTACTTACTGTCTCTGGTGAATTTTAAGATTGTCATAAATCTATCCTCCACTCAGAACATCTTTTGCAGCAAGAGAAGCATTCAACATATGTTAGGGGTTAATACTTTCATAATTTACAGTAAGAATCCAGTTACTAGTGTTCTGGGCTCACTTATGAAAACAATACTATTTCACTAAGAAACTGCCTGAAGTGTTTCATATCCCCAGTGGTATTTCTCTTGCCATGTTATCAATGTCTATAACTCTTCTTCTCTTGAGCGAATTGTCCTCTCGACATTTCCGTCCCTTAGGAACACATTAACATCACATCTGATCTTCCATCAATTATTTTCTAGAAATTTTGCTCTTTCTTTTATAGACTTGACAATATTTTTCCTTTCCTAATTCATCCCATATCCTCCCAATCTTCCCATTTAATCATCTTTTTCCCTTTCTTCTTCCTGTCTCTTTATCTCTTTATATTTGTCTCTATCACAGCAAACAAAACAAAATAAAAATAAAATTAAAGTAAATTTAAAACTAATAAAATAAAAAATGAAACAAAATAATTTGAATCAAATACCTACAAAGCAAAAATAACATCAACAAAGTCATGTGTTTCATTTTGTGTTGGCCAGTCTTTCTAGTGCATGAAATCTGCAGTCAGTTGCGACTGACATACCCATTCAAATGGAGAAAAATAATTTTTCCTTTGCTAGCAAGTTCCAATTACAAATAATTTCTTGGTTATGGGTGATACCTCCAGTCCACTGCCCTGTCTCAGTGTTGGGACTCCTGGCTTGAAGCATTACAAGTCCTTTGTTTACTTCCATAGAGTTTATATCCATTAGTCCGGTTGTGTATGGAATATATTATTTCCTTGGTGTCATACATCACATGTCTCTTACAAGATTCCCTCTTTCTATTTTTTTTATATCCCTGAGCCTTGAGGGGAGCAATTTGGTGCAGGCATCACATTTAGGACTAGAAGCACCAAAGTGTTCCATTCTCTGCACATTGTCTAATTGTGGAACTCCATGTTAATTCCCATCTACTGCAATAAGGAACTTCTCTGATGAGGGTTGATCAATTCACTTACCTATACATATAGTAAATTTTCATTAAGCCTCATTTTATTAGTATTTTCCTTTATCAGAATAGTTGTAGTATGTTTTTCTTTATGCCAAGACTTACCTTGTCTCAGGCTCTTGTCCACTTTAACAATGTCAGGCATGAGCTGCATTTCATGGAATGGGATTTAAATCCAATTTCCAAAAAGTGGTTGGTGACTCCTACTGTATTTGTAACACTATTACACCAGTGTATCTTGAAAACAGGTCACTGATTTACATTATATGATTTATAGATGAGTGATTTTTATGATTACCATTCTCATTTATTTACATAAATAATATCTTTAAGTGCCATAAATACTAGCCAGTTGAGTTGAAGCTACTCTGTGGACAATAGTTCAACTTCTCCACAGTAGATGTTGTAAGTGTTGTCATCAACAATAAGACTTTACCATCTGGTTATGGATAAAACACTTTTTTTGTAATAACCTGTGGTGTTTTGGGGTCAACATAACCCTTTTGATCAATTAATTACTCAAGAAATTGTAACCCCTTCCCTGCATTGGATATTTTATTTGCTGACATAGATGTCTAGTTGGGGCGCTGTCTCTCAATTATATGATGGCTTATTTTAATTGCTTTCAGATGTGCATATACTTTAGAAATCATCTATAATAGTGGGTTTCCATATGCTTTAAAAACTGCTTTAAGAGCCTGTTTAAAGCCATTGCAAATTTCTAAAGATACTTCTTTCTATGAACAACTTTCATAATCTTACTTTATTATCCTGTTTTAACCACTTCAGCACTTTGCAAGCCCAATTGACATGCGTGTCACCGCTCCTCTGGTCCTCCTAGACCTGTCTTGTTCTATGTGGTATTCCAGGAAAGAGAGATGATATTCTGAAGAGAAACACAACAGTATCTCATTGCACCTTTATTCTATTACCATGTTTGTGCTATTGCGTTAGTTTCTTTACCTGCACCACAATTAATTGTGTTTACCTGTGAAATGCAATAGCTTTCCCAGCTTTCGTTCAATGGAGAAATAAATTTAGAAAAAAAAAAAGAGTCTTTCATGAATGGCTAACCATTACAGAGAGAAGGCAAACAGCATAAACTCACCATTTATCATAGCACTAAAGATGTAATGGGGATATTTATCTTTATCACAAAATAAAATTATATAGAGCATGATGTTTCAGACCAATTTGATCGTCATCTACTCTCATCACTTGTTGAAAAACAGCTATAAATGGCTCCAAATATCTGTTGTGCATGAACTATGGAAATTAAGACTAAACTCCAATTGGAATAAATGAAAGTAAAATAATCTATACAGAGCAGCAAATGAAGGGAGTCCTCTGTCAAGCAAAGTCTGAACATTCCTGTCACATAACTAAACAGCATTCAACAAATATTGTTCGTTACAATGGACACCCAGAACAAAAACTATTTAGGTGATTAAGTTTATCAGGGACTCACCAAATTATGTATGTTGATAACTAAACTATAATATACGAGAAAAAATAATTAGAATTCTCTTTTCAAACTCCATTTTCAAAGTCCATTTTTTTCAGCTTATTCAATATATACATAGTGATATTCAATATCAAAGAATAACTGAACCAGTAGAAAATATCTCAACACACAAATTTCTTTCTACTACCGATGCTTTAAACAATCAATCAAATTTGTCTTCCTGGCTGCAGTGATCTCATACTTTCTAGGCATATAGGTCCGTAAATGTGTTGCTGACAAGGAGAAAAAATTACGTAATTAACTTCATTCTTCAATATGTTACCATCTTCTAATCAATCCAAAGTTATTAATATGAGTTATTTTGCTTATAGATGCAAATATAAGAGAACATCTACCATGCATTCTTAGAGGCAAATGACCAGTCACACAGATTGCCTCCATTCTCTATTACAAACACATAATTTGTGAGATATACTTTCCTTACCATTGGAAAACTAAGCAAACATTTCTCTTGCTGATCCATTTCTTTGACATTTAAAATGGAAGATATTTCACTATTGATTTCCCAGTTCCTACTTGTCTGACAAACCCAGTAATTCTTTTAGCATAAAGGAAATTGATTTATAGATGAAATATAGGACTACAATGCTTCTTTATAGAGTATTTCCTCTCCATCCTGAGCTTTAGCAAAGGGTCATATTTACAATGGAAGGCATTTTTTTCCTATGTGTGACATGAACAGTCATGTAACTTTTATGTGAAGTGTTAAAGCAACCAAGAAGGATAAAAATATTTAAAAAGGTAGGCCTTCAAGGAAAAAGATATTAGAACTTCTGTTGGCATCAAGCCAAAGTTCTTTAAAAAATATTAATAGTATGCCTGAGGCTATGCTACTGGGCCTTTGAGGTGGTTGTAAGGTCTGACTCAGAAATAATTGATTACATTTCTGTATGAAATTTAAGATACTCACTTCAGTTTCTTTTAAAATGCAATGGGTTTTAAATTTTTTTGGATTTATTCATCTTATTTATCACTGAGTGTTTTTGATAGTATGTATGTATGGAAACCACTTGAGGGTTTAGTGTCTGTGATCCCCTAGAACTGAAGTTATGAATGATTGTGAATCACCAAGTGGGTGGAAATTAAACCATAGTCCTCTACAAAAAAAGTAAGTGCTCTTAACCACTAAGCCATCTCTGCCTCTGAATTGGAATTTTGATTTGAATCATTGGAAACTTTAACTGCTTCTAGTAAAATATGTATATGTGCACAATAATAATCTTAACTATTCATTATCATGGGATCTTTCTGTCTGATGATTTTCTGTTTTCTGCTGATGTCTTCTTTAAATTCTTTATTCACTGTCTTAAGGTTTTTATTGGGCAAGTCTCTTCCTGTCAGATTTCTCTCAAGATCTATTTTGGATCATTGCAGATGTTATTGTTTCCCTATTTTTATTTGACTTTTTTCTTTCCTATTTGTATTAGGTTCATATTATGTGTTTATCTTACCTCTATAGCTAACTATTAAAGCAATATATTGAAGAGGGTAGACATCTTTGTCTTATTATTGATTATGATGGAAGTTCACTGAGGGTTTTTTTTTTAAATTTAGGGTTGAGTTTGCTGTAAACTACCTGTATACTGCCTTTATTAAGTAGAAAGTGTTTCCTGTACCATAAACTATCCTGGACTTTTATTGTAAATGAATGCTGGGTTTTCACAAAATCCCCTCTTCCTTTAATTAAATAATCATGTATTTTTTTCATCCTCAAATCAATTTATGTGATAGATTATGTCTATTGATTTTCATCTGTTGAACCTTCCCTGTATTTACTAAATAAAGATAGGATGGTCATCACTGTAAAAATTCTCAATACAACACTTACAAATTGAATTTTAAAACACACCAAAGGGATCATCTTCTATGATCAAATCTCACTTGAAAGCATGTTTTTAAGACTATTTGATTTGGTGTGTGTTTTGGGGGGGTACTGTTATGATATTTTCTTTTATGTTTTCAGTGAGAAAATAAAATTTACTAAAAAATTCAGGAGTTTAAAGAAGACACAAAGTTGAAATAATGGGAACACAAAAAACAAAACTAAAAATTGTAGAAACTGATATATATATCAGATGTGTCAAGGTCATGATTGGGGAATCTACAGAGATACCTTACTTGAACTTTTATGATCTCATGGGCTGTACCAACAGTTAAGGAGCCTGCATGGGATCATCCAAAGCTTTTCAGCATGTGCATGACAGCAGTGTAGTTTGGTCTGTTTGTAAGGCTCCTAGCTGTAAGATCAGGACTGATCCCAGTTACTTGGCTGGCTTTTGGAAACCTGTTTCCTCATGCTGAATTTGCTGGCCCAAACTTGATACAAAGGCGGGGCTTGGTTCTGCTTCAACTTGATGTGCTATGCTTTGGTCAAGTCCATGAGAGGCTTGCACTTTTTGAATGGAGATGAAAATAGAGTGGATGGGGAAGTAGATGGGGTGCCGAGGGGTGGATGGGGTGGGGAGAAATGACAAAAAGAAAAGAGTGAGAGAAAACAGTGGTCAGTCTATAAAATAATTGAAATAAATGTTAATTAAATAAAAAATAAATAAAATGGGTTGAGTAGAAGATAAACTATCAAGGCTTTAAAACAACTAACCCTAACTCTTACTACTAAACTAACTCATGATTCTATTTATGTTTAGCCACATGGCTTGATAAATTTGCTTTAATGCAGCCAGCATTCTTGGTGTACTTCCTCTGTGTCTCTTGGAGTCTCTACTCTGCTCTTCCATGTTCCCAAATTCTCCCAGTCTGCCTACCTGCCTAAACATCCTTCTTTTAATAAATCATGATTTATTAAACCAATATGAGCATCAAATATTTACAGTTTATGAGAGGAATATCCCACAGCAGATACTCTTAGAAAAAAGATATATACATGTATGCATGTATATCTATATGTGTATAACTATATCTATCAACCAGCCAACACACACACACACACACACACACACACACACATCAGAGAAGAATCTCTAGATAGACAATGATATAGATCAGATCTTTAACAACAGCATAGAGAAGTTCTCTAAACTAATAAAATGTATATCATACAGATTCAAGAAGCTAACTAGGAAAGGACTAACTAGGAAAGATGAGAAAACTAACTTCCCATAGCATAGCTTAGATAAAATAATAAACATACAGAACAAGTAAAGAGTATTGGATGCTTCAGGAGAAATAAAGTTTCATATAATAACAAGTCCCATAGTAACATCTAACTTTTCACTGAAATCTCTGAAAGCCAGAGAAACATAAGGCAATATACTCAAAGTTCAAAAAGACTACAAATCCCAACCTACACCAATGTGTATATTAAAAATAACTGCAGTAGTTGAAGAAGATGAAAAATACTTTTCATGGTGCAAGTAAGCAAAATACTACTTGTCCACTCAACCAGTTATATAGGGAACAATAAAACCAAAACTTTGGACTAAACAGAGAAATCAATCCATCCCAGAGATGATAGTAGTTAAAGAAATGAATATATAATATAAATAATAAATAATGAAAGATAGAATAAGACAGAGAAAACAACCAGAAAAAATGTCTATAACCAACACACACCTTCAATTAGAACTTTAAGCAAAAATATCCTCCATTTTAAATTAAAAGACACTCCGGCTGATTAGATTAAAAAATAAATTTACCTTTCTATTGTCTACAACAAATGTTTCTTAGTTCTAGAGATAGGCACAAGTTCAAAGTGAAAGAATGAACGAAAAATGTATCCCAAGGGTTAGGACCAAAGGACCAGCAGGTGTTTTATTCTAATATCAGACAAAATGGAATAAAACGAAAACTAATCAGAATAAAGGTTGTAATTTATTACAATTATGGGAACATTTAAGCAATATGATATTAAAATCCTAAACCTCTGTACGCCAAATTAAGAGCCATTTAATTTTATAAAGAAAGGATATTAAAATTAAAGACACATTAATATCAATCCATTAATAGTAGGTGTCATTTTCCCCAAAAGACATGTAAAGAGTCCTCCGAGGAGAGTAAACCGGCGTTAATAGTGAATCTGTTGCTGTATTGAAGGTGGTGTCATGGGTAGCAATACAATCATTTCATTTGCAGAATGCCAAGAATGGGCCCAGAATACTGTTTACTTGACTCCCACTATTAAATTATGGTTGTATTATGTCCCTTGTAATATACTGAATGTTGTTATTCTGGTTAATTGTCACCTAACTGAACATAAATTCATGATAGTTGAATTTGAAAGATTTTGCAGCAGTGGAGAGATATCAAGAGCAACATTAAAGTGAAACAGATTTAGCGTAAGCAAGAGTGGGCATTTATGTGTACCACATATACCATACAGTATAAAATTTGTAGTGAAAGATTTTTAATTTGGTATAGATATCCTGTTGACATAGACATTGTTTACTAGTACTGAAGAGAAACTGAACATAAAATATCAAGTTAAATATACACGAACAAAGGAAATGAGAATCTTTGAGTTAAAACATTGTTCTCCCAGTTCTGGGAACTTCCAGCGGATATGCATCATTGATAAATATGATATGGCCACAGGGTCAGCCTGGAGCTAGTCAGACGTAAGAACGCAGGTGATGTCGCAAAGTTTTGCATAAGAGAATTGGCCCTGCCCCTCACTTAGCTTCATCCAGACAACCAATGGGAGCCTACTACACTAGGCTCTGTGGCCTTATAGAAGCACCTCAAGATGAGAAATACTAATGTCAAGAGACAATGACATTTGGAAAAATTCCATTTTTCATTGTTATGATGGATCTGATAAAACAACTTTGATGACATAGAGTTTATTGTGCCTCTTATTTCAAGGGGAAAATTTTGATTATGATAGGACAGGTGAGATAGGTAGTCATGCTGCTTCCAAGAACTGGAAGCTACAGGGTACAATCCTATTGCTGCAATTTCCTTGTCTGTGATATTCCATCTGAAACACAATGCATGGAGAACTGCTACCCACATTGCTTTTTTTTCCTGCTAAAATAGCCAGATATAGAATCTCTCTTAGAATATGGGCCAATTTTTTTCTTCCAAGCCATTCCGTATCATATCATATCACATCATTTATATCATATCATGAAGTTATATTAGGCACTACAACTGTAATCACTGAGATACACCATAAATTGAATTGCAAAGCATCAAAACAATGTACCTTCACAGGGAGAGGAAGAACTAGCTACCAATTCATGTAACAAGAACCTTGAACCATTTCATGAAATGTCCAATATGCTAAAATTTAGTTATATTATGTCTTGCTTTTATTTTTACTTTTATTTTCCAAATATCTAAGAAAAGGTTTGACTTGTTGGTTTCTCTTTTCCTTCATCAAGTGGGCTAGTCATGAATCCCATTTTTCACTTTAGACATTGTTGATATTTAATAAAGGGAACTATATTGCATTTAATTGAAAGTATTAAAGAATATTGAAGATACTGAGGCCAAGTTAGAGAGAGATAATTAGCTAACACTTCTCAGATTGTAAGATGTTATGCATCCTTTTTAAGTACTTCAAAGGTTTAGTAGTCACTAAAAGGGAGGCATGGTGGTTAGAGGAAAACGGGTTAAGATTTAATGATAAAGACACCTCGAAGACTGTCTGTTAGATTAGACATAATCTAATCAAGAAATTCTCAATCTATGGGTCATGACCTAAAGGGTCCCATGGTACTCAGTCTTAAATGGGATGTCTCTATCAAATCTCTTCCCCAGGGCTCAAAGAACATAGTAGACAAGGTGCGAAAGAAATGAGCGTCTTACCAAAGAATTGCAAGTCTTATAAATAAAAGCTTTAAGACACACAAGAAAGAAAGAATGAATGAAAGATACTAGAAGCCTGAAAGTCCTCCAGTGCTTATCAATTGATAATATAAATATTGTGAAATTACTTTTCAAGAAAAAGCAATCCATGTAATCAATGCAACCCTCATAAATTTCTACCTCAGTTCTTCACATTAACTTAAACAACAATCTAAACTTAAACTTCATAGAGAAACAAGAAAGACCAGGTATAGTCAATACAACACTGAACAGTTAAAAAGTAAATGGTTGCCAGTATTACCATCCTCATTTCAACTTAGACTACAGAGCTATACTAATAACAGCAGAGTATTAAAGTAAGAGAGCAATGTGATAGAACTTACAACTCCAATATAAACATACACTCCTACAGACACCTGGTTTTGATAAAGAAGCTCAAAATATATATTGGGAAAAAGGAGAGTATCATCAATAAATAAAAAATACCTGCCAAACAAAGGTAAATAATAGGAAATTAAACTAGACCCTTATGTCTTGACCTGTACAAACCTCATATGGATCTAAAACCTCAAATGAGGTCTGCTGTTCCAATCTGTCAGAGGCGAAAGTAGGGGAACATTTTATCTTATGAATATACAAAATAGGGTCTGGTGGACCAGGCATGAAGACCAACAATTAATGTTACAACCGCATGAAGCTGAATAGCATCTCTATAACAAAGAATACCATACTTGCAGTGAGAAGGCTGACTACAGATTATGACATTATCTTTACCAACTGTACGTCTCACAGAGAATTGGTATCCAGAATAATTTGAAAAACTCAAAAACTTAAACACCAAGAAAATAAACAACCTAATTAAAAATAAGCATGCGAGATTAAAAAGAGTTATTGAAATAAAAATATATAAAAGGCTGAGGGTATTTTAGAACAATTACAACCAGAGTTTTCTGGGAAATAAAAATTAAAAATAATTTGAAGTTTCATCTTAGCAGAATTGGGATGGCTAGTATGAAAGAAAGAGAGAAAGAAAGAAAAGGAAGGAAGAAATAAGGAAGACAAGAAAGAAGTAAAGAAAAAAGAAAGAAAGGAAAACACAAGAATAGGAAAGTACAAGAACAGAAAAATAAAAGAAACTGGCAACAGATGCTGAAGTGGATTCAGAAAAAGGAGTATAATTGTTCCCAGCTGGTGGAAGTTCTAACTTGCTGAGTTATTACGGATATTGGTGTAGAGTTGATGTGGGAACGCCTTTCTGTATGCTGTGTATATCAATGTTTAAATAAAGGAGCTGTTTTGGCCCCTGACAGGCATCTTAGAAGAAGTAGGTGGGGAATCAGAATAGGTAGGAAAGAAAGGGTGGAGTCAGAGACAGATTGAGCCAGATGCCCAAAGAAGAAACATGTAGGGAACACAGGTGAGCCACGGGCCACGTGGCAGACAGATTAATGAAATGGGTTGAAACAAGATTAAAGAGCAAGCTAGCAATGTGCCTGAGCCATGGGCCAAACAGCATGAAGTTAATAAAAATGTCTGAGTCATTTTTTTTGGGAGGGGGAGACTAAGCAGCCTGGGACTGCAGGTCTGTGGGCTTGGACCTCTGGCCAGATGGGGCCAAGAAACCCCAATGTAACACAGAGCAATAGTTTGAACATGTGCTTCAGCTATCCCATTCTGAAGCATATTCTAAAGTGTCTCTACATTTTTCTAAAATGATTCCTGCTCAGTGTTAGATTTTAAGCAAGTTTATATTTCCAGGAATAGATTCCTTTGTGTAAAACAACCATCAAAAGAAATCATAATAACACTTCATCACTATCATAAACAGTGTATGTCTAGGCCTCCATAGGATCATAGATGCCTTTCCTTCTCAGAAACCTTCAGAGTACTTTATATCCCTTCAAATGCTAAGCAATGGGAAGAGGCTTCTGGTTAGTTCAAGATTGGTTTGTTGTCCTCAACTGGATTGAACACTAACTTTACAAATAGAGTCTTAATTGTCTAATTATGATGAGTAACCAAGAGCAATTGTCATAGTCTGTAATATTTCAGGTCTTTGAACCTCTCTGAACAACTCCCAGGGCGGTATGTTAAACTGCATACTAATATTTTCATTTAACAGCACACATCCTCTGGTAGCAGCATGACCCAGTAATGCAGGGTACTTCCATTCAAATGTACTTTGTGAGGGTGTATTTCAATTGTCTTCAGATAACTGAGGTTTATAAGTTTTTTTCACACTTAATAAATAATCTTTCCTCTACCCATTATTTTCCCAGATGATTTACTACCACTCTTACTCAAACTTTTAGCTCACACTTTTCTCACTCCGTTCTTCTTCCTGTTGATACATATCTATTATTCTATCCTATTATAGGTTTTTACTTGCTTTTCAGTACCATAGTTTCTCCAGTAGCACCTTTACATTTACTAAATATTAATTAAGGTTTCCTCTCATCCCTATATATCCATTCTCAAGAGCCAATTACATACATGAACCTCTCTACTCCAAGTATTCCAAATCTCTATTTATGTCATCTACAGTTTATAGTTCCCTTCCCTAAACATATCTCCTTGCCAATTTCCAGTTTCCTAAATCCCATGAGTAAATCATGTTAAACACACAAAACTGAATATTTAGTATTATGTCCTGGCCATGAGAGAAAAAAAATGCAGTTAATGTCATTGGTAAAAGGTGATCTGAATCAATATAATTTCTCTAGTTACATTAATTTATCTGCAAATACCATTATTTCAGTTTTCTTTAGAACTGAGTAATTTTCCATTCCTAGTATGTATGGTTTTTTACTTACCTATTCATCGGTTGATAGACGTCTAGTCTGATTCAGTTTCTAAATTATTGTGAATAAAGCAGCAATAAACAGGATGTGAAGGATGTAAAGGCCTTTAAATACATGTCAAAGTGACATACTGGTTTGCCAGATGTTACATCTATTTAATGTTTTGTCAGCTACTTTCATACATGAGTACATGCTATTTACATTATTTCTAGCACTACTCCTTTACTCTACACCCCTCCCATAACCATCTCTCATTTCCAAGTTTATGCTCTTCTAGAAAGCACACACAAGGACACACATACATGCATACACACATCTGTGTAGTATAAGGTTTCTGGCCTGGACTTTTGGGCCTAACCTCAAGGTTTAGGCCCACAGACCCACAGACCTGCAGAGACACACAGATGCTTACAGTAGTTTTAGGTTGATCAGCCTAAGGCCCAGACACATAACTTGCTAACTCTTTACCCTTAATCTAACTCATGACTCTTATCCTGTTCAGCCATGTGGCTCGGTACCTTTTCTCAGAGCAGCATAGTTGTCCTCTGGTTCTTCTGGCTTCTCTCTGGCATTCTGCTCTGTTCTGCCTGTTCCTAGAATCTTCTTAGTCTGGTAGCCCCTCCCACACTTCCTGTCTGCCTTTGGCCAGTCAGTGCTTTTTATTAAACCCATAGGCAGGGACAATTATTTACAATGGAACAACATAATCCTCCTACACATGTACACCCTATCGATTTCAGTGTGCTGCTGAAATGTGCATGTATTAAGATCTGACCATTCGGAACTTGATAAATTATTAGGATCTTCCAGAAAACTGATTTACCCTCCTTCTGTAGTCTGAAGCTCTTCATCTAGGGATGAGTTGTTGTAAAAATTTTCCCCTGCATGTTGGTATGCCACAGGGAGTAGTCATTATGAAAATCTTACTCAGGGAACCACACTGTTGAGACTTCACAGGTGCAATATTCCTGACATGTAATTAGGATATGATCTTACAGCATCTTGATCCACTGTTCTTACCATCCTTTCATCCTATCTTCCATGATATTATCTGAAGCTTAAGTGTAATAATTGTAGTCTAGATATAGTAACTGGGCATGGACTCATGTAGTATCTTTTTATCTACATTTTGAGGAGTTGTGGTTTTGTTACTGCCCCCATTCCTTATAGCCTTCACATACAGGTGAAGGTATAACTACATAAAAATATAGAAAGTTCTACTAAGGAGTCCATGACTTCCTAGTCTTTTGTCATTGGATAGATTTACAGTACCAGATATGCATTCCTTACTACTGGGAATATCTTAACTTTAGTGACCTATTGTTTCTCCTGTTATGTGTTATTATTGTATTGTTGAGGAAATCTTGATGGGTTAGTCACTGTTGTGGTTACACTTGAGTGGGTCTATTGGTTTATTCTACCATGTAACTTCTGTGGCACCTTTTAATAGTATGAGAGCTAGGCCTCATTCCTATTTTAATGCGATTATTTGCAATCTTTCTTCATTTATGTTGATGTCTGTGGTTTTTCTCCTGTGTTGTCTTAGCTATGTTGAAGTTTGTGCATTCTAGTTCTATTTTGTCCCTTACTTATATGATAAATGAATAGTGGAATTTCTGAATCTATTGAATTATCATATTTCCTCTTGGATTTTAATCCATTTATCTGATTTATCACACTTATGTATTGACATGCATTGAAACATCTCTTAATATCCAGAATAAGGCCAACTTGATAACGTCTGAAAAACTTTTTGACATATACTTGTGTTCTATTTGAAAGTACTTAATTGATTATACTGGCAGGTATATTTATTATGAGTATTTGCCTATATGTCTCTTTTTAAAATTGTGTTTATAACTATACCCCAACACCAGTTTAAAGTAGTGCTGACTTCATATAAGAGATTTGGAAGTTCTTATGTTTTTTTTTTTCCTTTTTGTTTCGAATAATTTGAGAGGAATTGCTTATAACCTTTTTTTATTCTTTGAATATCTGGTAGAATGGTACTGTTGTATATTTGAAAACAGCCTTTCTTTTAGTTTAAATATTGTGCTAGCCTCCTCATTTGCCTTGGGACTTAAGCTTAAGTGGTTGGTTTCTTCTTGGTTTAAACAATGTTTTAGATGCAAATAGAATCTTCTTTAAGGTTTCCCAACTAGTGCAGCAGAGGTATGTAAGTTAGATTATTTTGTGATTCTGTTAAAGAGATGGTCTATGCCACTTATTTGGAATTTTTATCTTTATACAAATTCTAAAACCAATATTTGGACTTTTTCTTGACATTCCTATGTTTCTTCATTATTCTTTTGATCTTTAGCAAACAAATCTACTACTATCATTCTTTTGAATTAAAATAGCAGTAAATTAATTCCTAATAAAATATTGCTATACTTGCTCAACCCTCATAATAGAAAATTCCTCTTAATGTCAATAGTGACTAACACAGAGACTCTGAACTAGACAATGTACAGACTGTGAAAGACCTTGGAGCACTCAGCCCTAGATGGGATGTCATTATCAAGGCCTTCACTTCCTTCAAGGCTCAGGGATCTATGTAGAAGAAGAGATGGAAAGATTTTAAGAACCAGATATGTCATATGATTCCAAGACAATGTTTTCCAGATACAACAATGAGAGAAGCCAGCTCAAGAGTTAAAGCAGAAGCTGGGAAGCAAGAACTGAAGCAGGGGCCATTAAGACATGCTGCTTATTTGCTTGTTCTGTGTGCTTTATTCAGCCTGATTTCTTATAGAACACAGGATCACTTGCCCCAGTATGTTGGGGATATTGTCTTGGCTTGTAATATTTATAATTTTGTGATATAAGATGGTGTGTACACCAGTGTTAATGGTTTTATGCCTGATGTGATATGCTAGCCTGCATGTATTGACTCTACATTTTTTGCTATTTGCTCAGACTTATTGGTAGATTTTCAATAAGGTATAAATAGTTTATAAGTTTTCCTTCCAAATATTCTGAGTTGATTTTTGATTGGAGAGACTGAGTTGATTTCAAGTCATTGGAAATCAAGAAGTGTATAATACACTTAATGGCTGTGTCTCAACATAGAAGGTTAATGCACACAAGGGTTCTGTTGAAGACTCACTGATAAGACCCAATAAATACAGTACACAGGGAGTCTTGGAGGGGTAACCTTAGAAGTCAGTAGGTGTGACCTGTTCTGTGTTGGTGAATTTATGGGTAATAAATTGAATGATGCACTGGTTTAGCTGAAAATGAGGTGTTACTTTTATCCCTTATTGACCTTAAAAACTCTTGAAGCTACGTAATACTTGGACATGATTCTGGAGAGCCTGACATTTGTGGCTGGCATAGGGTTGATTTGAGCAACTCAGCAGCTTCTCATGCCTATGAAAGTAAATACAGTTGGTTCAGAATATAAAGAGGTGACAAACACAAAGATCTGGGGGAGTAACCTGGTTAACATGTATTCCTGTAAAAGTCTGGATGGCCTGGACATGTAAGAAGAGTATAGACTGGGGCCTGGGGGACTCATTCAGTTGACACCTACTCACATGCAACTCCAGGTATATTGGAGTGTGATGTGGGAATGCCTTTCTGTATGCTGTGAATATCAATCTTTAAATAAAGGAGCTCTTTTGGGCCATGACAGGCACCATAGAAGAAGTAGGAGGAGAAATCAAAGCATAGGTAGGAGAAGCAGGGCGGAGTCAGGCAGATCGAGCAAGCCACCCAAGGAGCAACATGTAAGGAACACAGGTGAGCCAAGGGCCACATGGCAGACAGATTAATAGAAATGGGTTGATTTAAGATGTAAGAGCTAGCTAGCAATGTTCCTGAGCCATAGGCCAAACATCATGGACTTAATATAAGTGTCTGAGTCATTTCTGGGGGCCAGAGCAGCTGTGGGTGGCTAAGGGGTCTGGGGTGGCAGGTCTGTGGTCTGGGCCTCTGGCTTCCCAGGACCAAGAAACCCCCATTGCAACAGGAGTGGCATTCTGAGGCTTTCCACATTTGATTTCACTCTACTTATACTGGATAGATGTAGGTGGCTATCTGGGCTTCATTATTAAAACATAGATTTTTCCTAACTTTAATTTTTGTACCATGAAAAAAACTTTAATCATAACCTTGGAAAGAACTCTAATTCCTTATATTGTTTTCAGCAAGGCAGTTTCCACTGTCATCTGGACAGTTTACTGTAGATATCCAATAAAGGTGACTGAACTGTTGTAAGTTATATGAAATGAGTAAAAGCAACCTAAATTGCAATAATGCTGAGAAAAACATCAATATTAGCAGCTCAGAAACTCTTAAATACTGGGAATCATTTTTTGAAGATGTCCAGTGTCTTATTGTTTTAGATGTAGGACTAACTTGCAATTAAAACAGCTTTGCTTTTACTGATGGCTGTATATTACACATTCAAAGTCAAGGTGGATAGAATAGATGTGTACTACCGTTGTCCTTTTAAGCACAAGTTTCTTTTTATTCTCTCCCCCTGCTTCATCTCTGCAGTAATGTCTCCTCAAGAATGATCTGTGAAGTTCTAAGGACCTGTTGCTTTTATTCTGTCTACCATTAAAAGAGCAAGCATGATTTACGGCCACTTGAGAAAGCATCAAAACCAAATTTCAAGTTACACACCTTCACAGGTAAAAGAAAACTTCAGCCAGTAACATGAAGAAGTGTGGGACAGCGTCAAGGGAACTGATTGGCAGAGACTACATCAATGCCTCAGAATTCTTCTAAGTAGATGCTAACTATTTAAAGTATTAACATTTGTGACATGAGCTGTCAGAATTATGACTGGGTAGAACTCTGACTTCCTGATGGTCCTTGTCAGGGGCCAGTTGCTTAGAATTCCAAGTTTCCTAGGAAGCAGAACTGTATTGTAGCGAATTGTGTGAAAATAAAAGCACTAAGCTAAACAAGGCCCATGCTTAGAGGGAATATAAAACAAAGCACCGGGGCCTTTCTTGAACCTCTAAAGGCTAAGAATCATTGTTTAACATTTTGCAGTACTGATTTTTATTCAGTAGAAGAGATTTTAGAAGTAAAAATGGGTTATTTCTTTCTGATGCCAATGGATTAGATGTTTAAATTCAGTTAATGTAAAAAAAAATGCTTTGCTTCAATGATGGACATCTAAAGAATATATCTCTGCAGGTGCTATTGATATATGCTTACATTTCCCTTTCCTCCAATTTATCCTTCTCTTTAGTTGAGTGTATGCATGTGTTTCTGTATACTTATGCTCCAATGTATGTAGGTACTTACATGGATTAGAAGAGGGTGTATATATCTCTGGAACTGAACTTAGAGTAGTTGCAACCCTTCCAAAAATGGGTTCTTGGACTTTAATTGGAGACCAGCAAGATCAATACTTCTCCAGCCCTTTAAAATGTGTTTTACATATAAGTTTTTTATTTCTCACTGTTGATTGGCAATTTTTCAAATATTTAATATACTAGTATTCCATTGAAATTGTTTTCTAATTCTTGAAATTATATTATTCCTCATGCTCTCTCCCCTTATTTCAATCTTTTCCATATATGCCTCCTTGCTTTTTTCAAGTTCACAGCCTCACTTTTTATTAATTCTTGCTACATGTGCTCACACACATGCATACAAACACACACACACAAATGTTTATGCACACACACACACATACACATCCATAATCAATCAAAACACAAAGTTGGAGAGTTGTTGAGTCCTGTTCCAATAAATAAAACCATTACATTTTTATAAATTATTTTATTTTTAAATAATATATATTTTATAGATGTATTTAAATAAATATAATATTTATTTGGCCATGTAGTGGTCAATATGGACACAATTTGTCATATATTTTATTTATTTCTATCATTAGTATTTTAAAAAATAGCCAATTTAAAAAATTATGCTCAAAGCTTATAATTAACACTGGATGGTACAGGTGTATGTATTCACTGGAAATAGAAAGAAATGTTCAGTATTATAATGTCTATTTAAAACAAATATTTCAGTTTGAACTAATAAAAACAAATTATTAATAAGCACAAATACATATGTACTATGGTGATATGCTCGAACTTTAGAAAAATATTTTCTATAAAATAAAATTCCAATAAACAACAGAATTGAGGACATAAATAAAAGTCCACTTACATATAATCACCTGATTGTTCAATAAGATGGCTAAAATTTATGCACTGGTGACAAGACATTACCTTCTTCAAATGATGCTTGTCAGGTTAGAAAACTCAATGTAGAAAAATGGAACTAAACTTTTACTTTTCAAACTTTGAAAAGACCTCAGTATCAGACCTTCCATCCTGAGGTCAGTTGCTGGATGGTGGTTCAGTGATGGCAGTTAAGGTGGTCATCAGTTTGATTACAGGGGAAGGCCAGTTTAGGCTCTCTCTTCGCTATTGCTTGGAGTCTTAGCTGGGGTCATCCTTGTGGATTCCGTGTTTCTCCCTAATCCCCAAATGGCTCCCTCAAGATATCTATTTCTTTCTTTGCTCTTCCTCTCTGTCCCCACAAACTATCATCCTCCCCTCACCCTGTTCTCTTTTCACCTCCCCCTAGGGCCCTCTCATACTTCCAACGTAGATTTTATCTCTATTTTTTTTTCCAGAGTATCTATAGATATCTATCTTAGGGTCCTAATTGTTACCTAACTTCTCTGGAGTTGTTGATTGTAGTCTGATTATCCTTTCCATTGTTGGTGGGAGTGCAATCCTCTACAGCCAGATTGGAAATCAGTATGATGGTCAGAAAACTTAGAATCAATATAACTCATGAACCAGCAATACCACTCTTGGGCATATATCCAAATATATGCATATTCATACCACAAGGGCATTTGCTCAACTATGTTCGTTGCAGCATTGTTTGTTTTATTTTTAATTTTTAAATAAAAATGTCTTTTTATCCATGTATCCCTCTGCTCTCCTCACTTTCCTCCTCCCAATACCTCCAGTCAGCCTTCAGACCCCCCCACCCACCCATCTACCTATCTCCTCCCCAAAAAGGGCAAGAAGTCCAAAGGTGGGTCAGCTCAGCATGGCACATCACACCAAGCAAGTCCAATTTTCTTATCCCAAAGTCAAGGCTCAGTTAGGTGTTTCTCTGCAGGGCATGGGCTCCAAGATGCCAGCCCATGCACAGGAACACAGTCTAATTCCACCCCTTGAGGCTTCACAAAATTCCCATGCCAATAAACAGTTGTCTATCATTGGAGGGCCTAGCTCCTTTTCCTGATGGTTGCACAGTGGCTGTTCTTGATTCAGCCCCCAAGATCTCCAGCTAGCCATCACTGTAGGAATTTTCCTGATAATTCCTATCCCCTTGTTCCTACTGACTCTTCTCCCTTGTGCTCAGCTGTACAGGAACTCTGCTCAGTGACCAGCCATGGGACTGCCTCCACATCTTTGTTGGATGTATGTTCTGTGATAACACTTAGGGCTGTTTAATTTGTAATAGCCAGAACCTGGAAACAACATATATGCTCCTCAACCAAAGAATGAATTTTAAAAATGTCCCTTATTTACACATTGGAATATTTTTATCCTTCCACATTTATTCTCAAAGAGCTAAGTCAAATGCAGAAATAAAACACATATGTAGATGCTGCACAAATTCTGGTTGTAATAAAAAAAAAACTCAGTACCAGATACTGGGGAAAGGCTCAAATATCAGAGGAAACACCACAGTCAAACCTCACCCAGCTGTCTCCTAGCTTCCTCAGCCTTGGTCCTCATTTCTGCTGCCTAAATCTGTCTTTCTATGCCTGCCTTAAATTCCTTCTTCGCCCAGTTGTTTCACATGCAGGTTAAGTTTAAAAGTGTGGGCTACCAAAAGATCTCTGTCTCTGGAGTTGAAGGATTAAAGGCCTCACACTACCATTGCCTGCCTGGGAGCCTGGAGCTCCCTCTGTAAGCCAAGATGGCCTCAAACTCAGATCTGCTGGGATTAAAGGGGTAGGTCACTTCTCCAGGTCTGACCCCACACTGGTGCTAGGATTAAAGGCCTGAGTTATCACTCTCTGATCCTCCTATATTGACTATTGGTGAATCTCTTCTCAAATATTCCAGATTGGTTTTATTAAATATATAACATATCACCACATATCCCCTTTTGTATCAAAAATAAAAAGGTTATAACTATCGTAAGAAAAACCATATACAATAGGTAAAATAATCATATACAATATATACAAACAATAATTACGTGAGTAATGTGCAGTCCATTAACAATTGACAATTCAAAGAAAATATTCCATTAGTTATGCTATTTTTGTGAGTCCAAAGGATTATACCTAATTCACTTTCTATCTAACTTGTATTACTAACGAAAAACTATATTTTGATGTCTCTCAAACATTTACACTTTAACTTCTGAGTTTCTTTTCTAAAACTGTCACTATAAAACTATAACTATAACTATCTCATCTTCAACTCCCTCAGAGACCTAAGAAGAAAATAATATAAACTAATTAAATAGCATGGGCAAGCAAGCAACTTCTAAAATTAAATGTAAAAAAATGAAACAGCTGGCTGCCTGAACAGTCACCCAAGGTTCTTCTGTATGACTGAACCATCTATCTTTAACCTACAAGACTAACATGTCTGATAGACTTCTGTGAAGCAGGTATTCTCAAAGACCTTCCTTCCTTGTCTTGGCAAGGTTTATGAATTCTATTTTTGTTGTCTCCTGCTTTTCCATTTTGAACATCATACTGTCAGTAGTCAAGGCAAAAATACTTTCTTGCCCAGTGGCTAACTTTTGTCACAAAGAAGGTCAACTACATAGGGAGTTTCTTTGATGTCTATAATCTTCTCTGAAGTGTATTTGTGCTGCTAGGAGCAGATGTCCCCATTGTCATAAAAATAATAAGAACCTATGTTATTATTATTATTGTGTTTGGAGGAATGTTAATCTGTGTATTCCATTGTTGTAGTAAATCTCATACCCATGAATTAACAGCAATGTTAGCCACATATGGCTTTAATATTTCTCTCTGTCTTTCTGGTCCTATATACTCAAGCCATATTACTCTCAGTTTTACCTAATATAGTGACCCAATTCCCCCAAAATGAAACTTATCTCCTAAAGGAGCCAACATGGATGCCATGACTCCAGTCAAATTATTGATACATCTGTCTCTGTGTTCAATACATCTTCAATAAGAACATCATTTATTTCATTTATTTGTACTTTCAACTTTGGCCTTTACTCATTAATGAAGCTTCCCAAAATATTCACTTTATAATTTTTCTTGAGTTTTTCCCTTTTTTAGAGACTTTCTATCATTCCGTGTAGTATGTCTTTTTAGAATAGGTTTTAATTTCTTTAATTGTTCTGAGAAGGTCTTTCCTCCATGATGGCAGGGTAAGATTGAATGGGAATGGATATGGGGGCTTTTGAAAGCTCTCTTGGGGCATGTCCCAAAGGCAGAAAGCTACCTTGTCTCTTAATGACCTGAATTCATTAGTCCAATTTCTTCCTTTTCCATGCCTTCTGCTTACTCCAGAAGGGAGGAATATTTCTTGAGATTATTCCTAACAAACATACTGTTTCTGGGAATTCCTTATTTACAGTATCTTTTTTATGTGACCTTGTCTTCCAAAATTATAACATTTAACATTTTAATCTTTCTTATACCTCTAGAAATAACCTCTCCTACCCAGTTATCATCACACTCATAAGACTCTAAAATAATTGTCTCATGAATCCAATCCTCCAAAGGTTATGATCTTTCTTTTAATGGTCAAATTATTTTTTTAATTGTATATTAGCATTCCCAAAGCCAGTGATCAAATGACCATTTGCCATGCTTCTTAATCTGGTACCATTCTGTTTACTATTGCAGATAATCTCTGCAAAAAGTCTGCAAAAGTTTTTTGGGGGGTTTTGAGTTACTTTTGTGAAGGATTCAGTTTTTTCCTATTTCTTCCATGTGAATTCATAAATATAATGCTTCTTTGCAGCATAAATTCAGAATATATTCATTGTATTAGGATTGCCTTTCAATATCAGCATAATCTCCTTCCCCAAGAAGTTGGTCTTGGGAGACTTCTGTGCCTCTGGCCCTGCTTCTTTGTTCTCTGGTTTTAGCCTCCTCCTTCCACAATGTTTTCCACTGTAAAAGTGGTTCATCCTCCAAAACAGCAGTAACCATATCTAACCAGTCTCTTGGACTGATCTTGCTACATGATGAACAACTATTTAGCATTTATTTTACAAATGGTGAGTACAAATAGCTTCTGTAAAATTTTTATTATTTTGCCATTTTTAAAGGTTACTGAATATATTACTGCTGGATTTTGATAACCTTAGGTTGTTTTTGTATAATCTTAGATGACACTGCTGAGATTGTTTTTTTATACTCCTCTGTTTGGGTTTGAATATCTTTGTGTTCTCTCTAACAAGGCTTTTCTAAGACTTTTTTTCCTTGCAATTACATTAATTGGCATTTTAAATGATAAAACAGACATCAAAAATATATTCATAATAAACAATATGATAAGCATTATGATAGTCCCATATAATTTATTTTTCTATTCCTTTACTGGTTCCAATATAAAATTGTCTAGAGAAAAATTATAGAAATAGTAAACACCCTCCTTTGCCTTAAACAAATTTCCTTTTTAAAAAAGAAATCTAATTTACTCACCAATCTAGTTGCTAATGATGATTCAAATGACTGTGAAGGATGACCTAGTGTCATAGCAGCCCATGAAGGGAGTTCAAAAATAGAAAAAAATTAAATAAAACCCACAATCCACCAGGAGAAAGAGACTACTTTCTAAAAAACTTACTCAGGTGAAAGTGAAACAGAAACACATGTGGCCAGTCTGCCTAAGACTGGAGGCTAACTCAGAACAGAAAGCTTAGCTAGCTATTAATTACTCCTCTGGCCACGTGTTGCTCTGGCTGACATGTGCCTTTTTAGGGGGGAAGAGAGAATTTGTGGCCCAAAGTTGGATGCCGAATGCTCCATGGATTCTGGTTGTAATAAAAGAAATTCAGAGTCAGATATCAGGGAAAGGTTGAAATATCAAAGAGAGGAAACACCACAGTAAAATCTTACCCAATTGTCTCCCAGCTTCCTCAGTCTTGCTTCTTGTGGCTTTTATTGCATGAATCTATCTTTCTGTGCCTGCCTTAAATACCCTCTTTACCAAGTTGTTTCACATACAGGTTAAGATTAAAGGCACAGACTACTACTGTTTGGTAGTTAGCCTTGAGCTCACAGAAACACAGAAAGATCTCTGTCTCTGGAGTTGTGGGATTAAAGGCATGGCACCACCACTGTCTTCCAGGGAGCCTGGAACTCACCTCTGTAAATCAAGCTGGTCTCAAACCCAGATCTGTTGGGAATAAAGGTGTTGGTCATCACTCCCAGTCTTTCCCTGTGATAGGATTAAAGGTATGAGTTACCACTTTCTAATCTTCCTGGATTGACTGTTGGTAGATCTCTGATATTCCAGACTGGTTTTTATTAAATATATAACATATAACCACATGTAGATACCAGTTTTGAATTATTGTGTGTATGTTTGAATTAGAGTATTTAACACTAGTTAGAAAATTAGTAAGTTACTATGGGAGATAATTTAAGGCAAGTGGGATATATTGTAAATAGTATGAAAGTAAAAGTGAAATAAATAATGGGACAGGTCAGTTGAAATAGGTTGTGGGAATAGAAGAACAGGATAGGAGGGGAAGTATGGGAAGGGGTAACTAAAACTAAAGACTTTGAACATGCTCTCTGGAAACCTATAAGTGTAGAAACTTATCAGTGTACACACAGGGGAAACCTAGAGAGAAGAATGGGAAAAAGAAAAGACCTGGAAAATTGGGAGTAACACTATATTTTGAAATAAGATAGCTGCTGTGCACATGAATTCAGAGCAGCTGCGTTATATACAAAACTTTTGCATAAGATCAAAGCAACATAGAGGATACTTAGACATTGAAACTCCAGTCTTTGCTGAGGAGTTATTGGTAAGTAATGGTTTTTGAGGAAGAAGAATCAGACTTCTTCAGGTATATGACCACAAGTAATTTCCGATACACCAGTGGATGATACCTGCTATTATGGGTAACACTAATATTGGACTCAGTGGCTAAAACCACACATATAAATTATGATAAAAGAGGAATATGAAGTTGCAATGAAGGTCAGGGCAGGAAAAAATTGATGTGGTCAAGATCTATTATATATGTGAATGAAAATTTCAAGACACAAAATTTTTAAAAATAATATACATTACCATATTAAACTCAGGTGATGATTTCAAGAACCAAGTTGAACTGAAGGATATTCATGACAGAAGTGCATGTGTGAACAAAATCTTCACCCAGTGTTTCATGGCCTTTCTGCTTTGCATTGCAGATTTTTAAGTTTTAAATATTTTCTATATAATTATGTCAGACCATTTCAATGAAAGTATGTAAATATATTCTGGACAAATTTTTCCCCATTCTACAAAATAATTTGCTTATCCTCCATTCCCTCTCATGTTAGCTAACTTTGTTTCCATATAGATTATTATTTTGACTTATGCATCACCTCAAAATCTAAAAATATAGTATTTCATTAAAATTTGTGAAATTTTAGACTCCCAAATGACATAACATATATTTTCCAGTTTAGTGCCAACTTAATTTATTTAATGTATCTCAAATTGCATTTTCTTGCAAATGATATCTCTTCTTTCTTGTTTGCAGTTGTAGAAAATTACACTTTATATATAAACCACACAGTTATTTACATTATCTATTTAATGTGTTCATGGTCATGTGTGGGAAGAATACTTTTTAGTAGGAGAAAGTAGTCTTAGTTAGCAATAAAGTTGGTCATGTAGTGATTAGAGGGTCATAGCTGTTTGGTCTTATGACTTTTATACACTTATCAAAAAAGCATAGGAATGGAAATTCAGAAAAATAAAAGGAAATAAATACCATAGGAACTGTCTAGCTTTTATTTTTTGTTGTGTAACTTTAACCAATAGAGGATAAGAGGAAAGTATCAACTAGTACGAAAAATATATTAAATTGACTATTATTCAAAGAGATCTTTAGAGAAACAGCATGAACGGAGAATACAGAGTTAATTGAGATGATGCTAAGACAACCAGAAGTCAGAGGAACTGTTTTAAGATAGGTGAAGAGAAATCATGAAGCATTTTATACTTGTATCCTAAGCTACTTTAGGGTTTTCAAAAAAATATTGTTATTCCATAATGGTTAAATTTGTTGTGAAATATGTTAGTTGCATGCCCAATTTCTGTTATTTGTGAAATATTTGATGGGATTAGATTACTGGTATGATATTTTCAATTAAAGGACACTCAGAATTTTTGAAGAATTGGCTGGCTTCCCACATTGTTGCATACATAAAGTCACTTTTTTATTTTAAAAGAAGATACCATTACACCAAGCATGCATTTAAAAAAGATAAACTTTAAGAAAGTCTCACAGTAACAGATCATCTAGCAGCATCTCAGAAACAGATGCATTAGAAAGAGCTTAGCAGTTGTTCTTTTGTAATATTATGCACTTGATGATCCTGAGTGAAGTTTCAACCTTTTGAGCATTTTTGCCTGCGCAGCGGATCAGGTTATAAAATGCAAAATGGCGAGTGTCTTCACTATCTGATTGCAAGGATGCCAGTCCAATCCAGGCAGGGTAGTTTATATTTCCTTCAGTTTTTCTTTGAATCTGATCATCAAAAGGAGAGTCAAGGATCAATTATATTTTAGTATTTAGAGGTTCATAACTTTTAAAAATGTGAATTGTACACTTGAGAAGTAAGAACTGTGAAACTTAACCAACCTATTGTGTTTTCATGAGAATTGAACCAAGGTACCCAAAATGTGACAAACTGATGTCACATATATTTTCTGCCTGATAAGCTATCAGCCTTACAGATGTTGAAGAATGGACTGACAGGAGGTAATGTGATTTTAAACACGATTTGACAAAAGTACAAGCGAAGATCCTGTGTTCATTATCTTAAGTTAGCTGTCCTTAATATAATTCCTGATTTGTCCTTTTAAAAAATAGATTCTTATATTAAAACAATGTCTTTTCTCATTTTTAATCAAATCAACTCTTCATATAATGTATATATTTCAAACCTGAGCTTCAGTGACCTTTGCACTTGACAGTTTAAGATGCCAATAGTGTCAGTGGATAGCCTTGTCAAGAGGTATGCACAAGCGCCTGGATGATTGACTTTTGGACTATGAAGGGTTCTGTCCCAATATAAATGATGAGCGGATATTTTCTTCTGAGGTCTCTGGATGTAAAATTCTAAGTGAAACAGCCCTTAGATAGTCGGAATTACTAGCTTCCCCCCAAGAGTGTGTCTGTGATACATTTCAATACCTATAGTTCTCTTTTGTAAAGAATCGTATTTAAAAACTCAATTCTCCTTGCCCTGGTCACCTCATTTAATAAGAAGGAAAATAGAGAGTTGTCAAGAGGGTGCTCACCTGGATGAGAATTCTCCTCACTCCCTCCAGCAACCCAATGTTCTTTTCTTCAATCTCTCTGGCTTTGGAGATGATAGAAGCAGGCATGTCTTTCATGGAATGCATTTCTTTGACGAGATGATACAGAGGGAGTTTCCAGGCACTCAATAAGCTTTCCACTAACTTCAGTAGGACGACTGGCTATTCACATATTAAAATAAGTGAAACAAAATAGTGTTAGATACAAACAGATTTTTATGCTCCAAAGGGTAAAATAAGATTTCTTGTTACTCATGGATGCATTTAAAACATTCTTTTGCAAATTATATAAAGATATGAAATATTGCTATTAACCCCGTGATGTGAAACTTGAGTGGATTGAATTCAGAAACAAGTGAACATTTTAAAGTTGTTAGCAAAGTAATAACTTTTTAAAAATGTATTCTCATCTCAGCTTTGTCTTCCCATTTCCTTCATTAATTCATCATTATTTTAGTAAGAATTGTAGAGCAACAGATTTTTTTAGTCAATAAGCAGTACATTGAATATGCATTTTAAGTGTGGGGTTGTGTAAATATATACAATAATGTTCAATTTAAATTACCTTGAGATCACTTATGGCAGACAATCAGAAGTGAAAAATGAGAAAGATTAGGAATAAAAGGAGTCATGCATGATATGTAGTCCCGTTAGCATGCAATGGGGATGGTCACCCTGTGGAACATCTTGGAATAATAATTGTCCTCCTTTCTTTAGCTGACTTTACGGTGTGACATGGATGAAGGCAGAAAATTTATTTAGGAATCAACACTTAGGATCAGAAATACAAGTAAAACCAGGAGGTGCCAAGAAAGCATGATGAACAAGTTAGTAAAGAGCTGTCTGCACAGGGTCTATTACCAACATATGATAAATACAACCACAGTGGCATTGTATAAATTTGCATGACTGCATTTGACAATAAATGTCAATGATAATTTAAAATTTTCTATAGAACTTGTAGATCCTTAAGGTTTGACATTGAAAGAGGGTCCTCTCTGGAGATAATTTATATATTTGTTAAATGTTACTTGGCAGATTTTCCTTACAATTTAATAACAATATAATAAAATTTCTTTTAATTACTCATCCACTGTTCATCTCTTGCAGATATTATTCTTGCACTCAATATATTGACTATAAAACTTATAATTTGGCAAAGCCAGCATAGGGATTTGGTGAAAGAGATGCCAAGGGTGGGGACTCACATGTGTCTGCAGGGCTTTACGCCTGGGTTTTGGAAGATCAAGTGAAGATGTGTGGCATTTTTTGAGGTTCCTGCTAATAAGCTGGTGGCTCTGGGCATACTGACTATCCTGGAAAATAATAAAATATGTAATTTATGGTACCAAAAATTGTATAAATTAATAAATAATCAACTCAGTAATACATTTGATAGATGTTTAATTTTTAAAATAAATTATTAATGTTGTAAGAAAATGAACCATTTAATTACATCTTACATTCAATCTTTAGTCTTATTTTCAATTCATGCAACTTTCAGATTTCTCGCCCTCCCTACTATGTACTATTCTCAGCCTTCTGAATGAGCAAAGCTCAGCAAGGCTACTGCAAACTAATTTTTTTAAAGTTCATTTGTAATAAATGCCATGGTAAACAACTTTTCTAGCATACCTCGGTATCTACATAAGTATCCCTCATTTCGTTCATTATGCATAACAAAAAGCTATTGTACTGATTATGACAAAATAAATCTTAAACCCTATGCAGAATATACTAGGAAATGTTAATCCATGAACCAAATAAATTACAAATTAATTGATTTCTGTATGCTTATCAATATTTAACACTTGTTATGCACTTAAAAATTTATTGTGTGAAATATTTACTATTCAAAACTCCTATTAATGACATTGTTGGTAGTTTGAATGGGTTTTCAGGATGATTTTGAATGTCCTAAGTGATCCCTCAGGAAATGTGAATGGCAGAAACAATAATATATGCTTTATAAGAATTGAGCAACCTTCTCACAAGCCCATTCATGTACAGAAGCCAGCATGGTTTCTCTCTTCATTGACTTGGTTAGAACATGTAAAATACAGCCTTAAAGACACCTGCATCATGAATATCTGACCTATTTACCTGTATCAGTTCCCCTGGTTATTACATTACATATCTTGAAGAGTTTAAAATTATTAAAAACATGTGAATCTGAAGATCGAATGTCAATTTTCTTTTTTTTCCTGACATGGCCTAAGTGCTGGTAACTCTATTTAGTATTCAATATTGTACTTGGAAGTCACTGTAGTACATTCTTTTATAGTTGATAATACAGAATTCAAAGTTGAACGAACAATGCAAATAAAGATTAGCCCATCAGATACAATGAAAGAGAATCAAGCATTTCCTCTGCATGTCCTGTGCATATTTATGTCACAATAATAAATTAAAACAAAAGTTATAAAATAGAAAAAACTAAGATTGTGTCTTGGAAATATCTGACAATGAGACAGCTCTATTTTCTAATTCCACAGTCTCATAGCCTCTATTTTTCTTTTCTACCTACTAAGCTATATTGTTTGAAGTTTGAATCACAGAACATGATGCTTTCTACTTTAGAGTATACTATAATCATTTAAATGGAGGGTTATTTTGGTAAGAAGCTGGAAATTCAGGAGCAGTACTTACAAACTCAGTGAACATTTCAAAAGATCGTTTACTTATTTGCTCAGACAAACTGACTGCTCGATCAAGCATTTCTTCCAAAGAAGCAAAGCAGTGTCCATTACTCCTTATACACGTGGGCAAAGAGGCCACTTCCTTCCACAGAAACAGGTTGGGCATCAGTAGTAAAAGCAGTTTCCCTGTTAAAGGAGAATAATGACTCTGAGATCTAGTTATCTGAGTTTATCAACAGTGACATTAGCAATCTAGGCCTTTGCTAATAGTAACCTCTTCTGTACAAATTGTTTTGTTAATTTTGTGAGAATAAAGAACATTTCCCAATAAGGATATTCAATTAGAGAATTATATTTTTTCATATTTTTATTTTGTAATATGGTGTCCCTTTATAGTTCTTTATTATTCCCTGCATTTCTTCTGCCTTCTTCAAATTTGTGGAGTCTAACTTACATGGGCCAGTGAGTGTTTAAATCATTCTCTTCAGATAGCTCAATGTCTGATGGCTCTGTGCTGGTTTTCACCACTAATGAATTTGTAATATTTTTACTTGTTAATTTTATTTTATGTGTACAGTTTTTTATTTGTATACATATAACTAGCATGTATGGTACCCACAGATGCCAGAAGACAGAATAAGATTTCCCAGTAATTAAAGAGCCAACTGTGAGCAGCCATATTAGTGGTGGGAACCCAACTCAGGAGCTGTTTAAGAGAAGCAATTCTTCTTATCAATTGGGTCATCATCACTCTACTCTCCAAACTGGTAATTTTAATTTAGTGTCTAATATTAGAATTTTGGACACCAAAATTCTGTTTCTGGGTATATTTTCATGCCAAATAGGAATAAACTAATGACTGTTTACTTACAAGTACTTGTAATGAAGAGAATGGTGTTATAAAATGAAGCCACATTACAAAATTTTCAGCTCAATGTAATAATGTTATGCATTTTTTATTTGTCAGAATGTTTATACTTATCTTCTGAATTTGTGGTTTATAGTAACCATTATGATAGAATAGATTGCATGTAAGTTTATTGCATGTTTTGTTGTTGTTCTTGTGATTTTGAGATATCAAGGTACTAAGCAGTGGAATTCTTGCACAGCCCCTGAGGATTTGTGTTGTAGCAGGTTGTAGGCACTCTACACAGTTACACATAGTTCTTATGATTTGTTGATTTTATCTTCTTTATCCACTTTGTGTAACAAGTTATAAAATATTTTGTAATGTGTGGGGATATTCAGGCATTACTGAGGGAAACCTAGAGGCATAGCTTTGGGGTCTCTGGACCCTACACAGGGTGTGTCCAGCTCCCATTGAGGACCTAGTGGCATTCTGCCTACCCTTCCTGTTTGTTCCTGTGTTCTTGGCACTGTCACTACTCAGGACATTTCAACTCTCCAATAATTGCCTTAAGGTTCAATTTTGTATCAGTGGAGTGTTCACATAAACCCCTTAATAAATATTAATCCTTTATATAATCATTTCCCATGCATAATTCTTACAATAGTAATGAGCAAGATTGGTGTCCTAATAAATTCATTTTTTTCAAAAACGGAATATAATATATTGGTAATTTATAGTCTCAGCACTACGAATAAATGTCAATGTTCAGAAATGGGAAGTTTATACACCTTCAGTGACATTCATCTGAAAGATCTCCTGATCCTCAGAAACTTTGATAAATGCAGCTGGAAATGTACATCAGAAATTTAGAAACTTAGTAAGATATATACTTGGAAAACTAACTACTCAGCTAAAGCTATGAAAATCCTTGGTGATATATAAGTAAAAAGGAAACTTTTAAAATAAAATAAAATGTTTTGATAATTCCTATTATCAAAGAAAGCTATTCAAAAATCATGAAAGTTTTCCAATTTTATTTTTTGCATGAGAGATATTTATGTGT
The DNA here is from genome assembly GCA_033318265.1 of Phyllotis vaccarum. Classification (NCBI taxonomy): domain Eukaryota; kingdom Metazoa; phylum Chordata; class Mammalia; order Rodentia; family Cricetidae; genus Phyllotis; species Phyllotis vaccarum. The sequence goes on along the minus strand of JARWLC010000011.1, from coordinate 32,673,414 downwards.
AAAATAAATATAAAAATCTGTGTGTACCTTTAATTTAACATCTGAAAGATTTTCATAACCAAAGTGGAGGAAAATAAACTAATGATTTTGGTTTATAACTTCATAAAATTTAAAAGTTTGCTTTTGTGAAATTTTTGGATGTTAACATTGCATTTTACTTGAAATATTATCAAGAAAATAAAGGTAAATATTAGCAAAATGTCCTTTGTATTAAATGTACTTTTCTTGACAGAAATTCTCAAAGCTGTGTAGAACCTCCTTTGGTACCTTTTTACTATTTTGACAACTGAAAGTATGATTAAATTCATCTAATGCAAATAGGACTCAGAAGTCAGAATATATTATCCTCTTCCTTCTATGGTTGTAACAAATTGTATCAGCTTTTGCTGTTTTAACTCTGACTGGAAATATAAATGTTTACACATTTGTCACTATGATGTGGATTTTTCCATGTTCTAGAACTCTCTTCAACGCTCATTGTTAAAGAGCCTCATTGTTGGTCTCTTCTGCTAAACATAGGTTCTGTTTTTCTTTACTTCTTACGTCAACTAAAAGAATGCAGAATGTCTCTAGCTGTTGCTGGATGTCTCCAGATAAGAAGACTTCCCTTTCAGATCCAGTGATGCAACCACTGTGTAGTTGTTTTCTAGAGCGAGAGTTAGAAAATATTTCTCGGCTCCCTCTGACGTCCCTGGATCAGGAAAAATTCCTTGGACAAACTTCCATTCACTGTATATTAGAGAAACACTCTCTCTCTCTCTCTCTCTCTCTCTCTCTCTCTCTCTCTCTCTCTCTCTCTCTCTCTCACACACACACACACACACACACAAACAAACAACAACACAACACAAACCTCAAAAACTTTTTTGTTTCAAATAAAGCAATGTTTAAGATCAACTGGAGGAACTCTGGAGAAATTACTAACAGGAACATGCTTGAATTAAAGTCAACCCTACATCTAAAGAAACTCATTACAACTTGTGAATCGTAACGCCACAGATAGGAACGTTAGCACCAAGAAAAGAAAAACGGTCCAATTCAACTTGGGGAAACAATGTAACGTACATTAAGAACACCGAGGTAAGAACATTGGGAAGAGTTACTTACAGAAGCAGGGATGAGGTAAAGACAACTGCATCTCTGAAGAATCCCACAACAACACAGCTACTGACTCGAGAAATCTTCCCCACAACAATTGTACTTTAAGTTAATTTTCACTCCTATATAGTGCTTCACACCAACCCCAAGGCCATATATTGCCAGGGGGCTGGAGGAAGTAATATGCAAATCTAAGTTAAGGATACTTTGACACTCCCCCCTCAGGGACTGTTTACAGCCTAATTGCCACGATGATTAACGTATGTATAACTGAATTGTTTACTTTATCCTAAGTATGTGAGTAGAGTCAAAATTACATTGTAAATCCCAGTTTTAAACTATGTTCCATGAAGATATATAAATCTCTTACTGTGCCCAAGGTGTTTATTATTTTCTTCATGTTCTTATATAATTATGTTACTATTTCTGAAATTTTCACTAAATCTGGGATATGTCAAAATATGATTCTTTGCTTTAGGAACACTGGGAGCAAGATCAAGAAAGAATCACAAATTTTGAGCAATTTAACCTTGAGTATCTTTCCCAGTATCTATGGAACATTGTCTTATATTTGCCTTTATATAAGTATAAGATCAGATGCAGATATTTAGAGGGAGTTTTGGCAGGCAATCAAATTCATTAAAGAAAAATATCATGGACCTTCTAGCTGGAGCCTACAATATCTCCATTCACAAACATTCAGCCAGATTTACAGTAAACAATCAAGGGTTATATCCATGGAACTAGACTTAGATCCAAACATTTGCCTTTATAATAGCTGTGCCACTATTAGACCAGTCTTTACCTCCAGCTTGGGTCATTAATGTCATTAACTTTGACTGAACAGATTCTTTAGTGACATTTCCTGTCAGTATCCAGCAGACCTCCATCTGGCACGATGTAAGTTAAATCACCATTAGACCTTCTACCTGTATCTCAGTTCAATTTATGCACTTCAAACAAACATGACTTGTGGCATCTCATCCTACAGTTTCTCATATTTAGTACTGTTTATATCAAATACACTGTCAATAGTTTGGTTCATACATGATCAATAAAGCCTAGCTGTATAGCTCATAAGAAGCTAGCAACAAGACCTTGGGATATTTTAGTAACCTTTTGGTTTTGGCTTTTACTTCTCCCAGCCATGGCAAGTTAGTGCCTTCAGATTAACTGCTGTCTTTGCTTGCAAATGGCCTTCAAAATCTTTGCAGTACTAGATGCCATCTTTATATGGTGGAACTCTTAAAGATGATTATCTGAATCATCAAAGTTCTGATATTCTTTGTCACAAACAAATGCAAGTTGGAATAAATTCAGCAATACTGGAATCATTAAAAATCAAAACAGTTATTACATTATACTATATAGTAAAAATATTTCATTTGTCTTATTTCTTCCAAGAGTGAAATTGTGGACAACATGATCTACCCTAGGAAGCACCTTATATGGCTGAGTAATATGCCATATCCTTTTTTGTGTTTTTTTGCAAAGGAATGTTTCAGTTTGGATGTTGTACCAATCCAGCAATAAGTATCTCACAATCAAGAAATTGTGTTGAGTCTAAGTAGAGATGGTGGATGGATAAACAGTGTTGAAACTATGATTCACTATGGGACCCGTGAGTCACGCACTATGACAAGGACATTAGCCATGCGGAAAGGAACAGAAAATTATTGCATAAAATGTTATAGTTGTGTGTCATGTTGATAGCAGTTATAACTGTGATGATTATTACAGACTGACAGCTTGACAGGATATAGAATCCGCTAGGAGATAAAACTCTGAGTGTTCCTATGAGGAAGAGTCACTGTTTTAGGAAGGAGGACCAGTGTGTGGGCACACCACTCCATGGGTTGTTCCTCAAACTGAATGGAAAAGGACAAGGGTAGTTCACAGACAGCATCGTATCTGTACCTTCCATATGGGGGTTACAGTAAGACCAGCTGTGTCATCTGCCTAACTATGGTGAGATTCCTAAGCAGTTTCAGCCACAATTAAATCATTGCATGAAAATTTCTCTTATCAGATCACTGAAAAACATAATCTGTGCAAATGTCATCACACACTAAATATTAACTCTCATTACCTTGAGGCTTTCCACTGAACCATTGGTGTTTTGGTATAGGCAGCTTGCTTTAAATTATCTGGCAAGGGGGAAGTGGGGACCAGGCCCATTCTTGTTTGCAGATTCTTGCCACTTCACCTGGATCTTTGTGTCAGACTGGCTTCAGGCTGGCCCTGTGGCCACATCCTGTTCATCCACCATTCATGTCTGCTGAAAGGGTCCAGAGCTGGGAGAACTATGCTCACATTCAATAGCTCTTAATTTTCATGATTAAAAACTCAGCTGGATTTCATGTCGAATGCAATTTCTTTTTAATGCTGGTGTACACTGTGTATTGTAGCAGGGTTCTTACCCTATGTTATAGATCTTTCATTATAAATTTTGAATTGTCTGGTATGTTTGGTAGAGATAATCATCTATTCTTAAGATAAATCCATTCCACTTTAATGTTATTGTGTCTACAGCTATATCTTGCTGATCATTGTGTGTTGAATTTTCCAATTGTTATTTATTAAGGATTTATGCTCAATTAGCTAAACATTCAGGAAAACAGTTTTCATTGTGTTAGTTTGGATTCAATACATCTATAAATTAACAGTGGGAGGCTAGTCAACAGTGCCCTGTGCCCATATATGCTAGCAACATTCTGCAGATAAAATATCTGGATTCATTTCCATCTATGTCCTATCCTTTACCACAGCAACAAGTTCACTCTTAACACTTGTACCTTCTCCTGACTTCAGTGAACTGTAGTCTAGACATCCATATCTTTAGGAAACACTTAAGAGTGACGTCTAGCTTTTAGTCAAACATGCCCCAAAAACCATTCTTTAATGAAACCCCGGTTTCCCAGCATTATTCTCTTCATGTGTAACTTTTCCACCGTGTCTTATTCACCAGACCAATTTTCACACCAGGCATCATTATTCTGATCTTTCTAAACCTTACTTCTTTATTGAACTATGGCCCAGGAGGGGGATATTCTGAAGAGAAACACAGTACTCCTTCCTTGTACTTTTCATACTACTACCATGTTTATATTCATAAATTCACTGTGTTATCAGGCACACTTTAATTGGGACCTGATGCCTATCTCTGAGAAAATATTCCACAGTCTCCCAAAATTTGTTTAATAAAGAGATAGTTTGAACAACAACAACAAAAATCTACCAGGAATGGAATTTAGCTAGAATTCTGGCTAGAGAAACAGCTTAGATTCAACATTCTTTGTAACATTGAAAATTGCAATGGACATATATATAATGTAATTGTAATCCTTATTGCACAATACCATAATACAATAAAACAGAAAAATATTGACTGTTCAAGCCTCAGACTGATTTAATAATTTATCTAGTGTGTTCATTAATGTAAATGACTACAAATTATGACAAAAATTTGTTCATAAAATGTAGAGATAAAAATTAAATAAAAATCTAAACAAATATATCAAAAAATTGTCTATACAATACACCAAATAACACAGGTGCTCTGTCAAGTACAATATGAAGATTTCTGTTCCACACAGTGTTCAACCAAAGCAGTTACAAATGGGAAACATGGACATAAATTCATATATATCTCAAAAGAATTCACCAGCAACTTTCCAACTTTGCAAATGAATAACTTAACTATCATTGACAAGAAAGGAAATAGATAACTAGAATATTATCTCCATGCTTTAAAGGTGGTATCTCTTTATCTTCTTCAATATGGGCTTGCAGGTATCCAACACCCCAAGGTGATTGAACTGGGAGAAGATATCATAATACATGGAATTCCTATAGCCTAATTTCTGGAAAGAGTTACTTAATAAAATCTTTCCTTCCAGATGCACTAAAGCTAAATTGCTCATGGTTATACACTTTCACATAATGGCTAAGTTTTCCATTACCCCCAAATTTTGGGAAACAGTTTACTGTCAGAAATTATATTTACTCATTTTAGCCTGTATAAAAATGTTGATAAATTTATGTAATGGAATTTACTTGACCATGCATGCTACAATCTTATAATTTATTGAGTTATTAATATCACTCTTAGATATGAATATAAGAGAATTTCTAGTTTCTTAGGTTTAAAGTAACCAGTCACTCAAGTTGCCTCATTCTTTATTAGAAATATAGATTCTGTGGATTTTAGACAAAAAGCAAAGAATACACAAACTGGAAACTGCAAATCCTGAATAGCTTGGGATCAGAAGGAACTTAAGAGAGACATCCAGAGATTCCCCTAAGAAGAAAAAATAGAGAAGATTACCATAGTAAACTGTAATCATAAAAGGTTGCAGCCAAGAAGAATTGGGAACAAATATTGAAAGAAGGAGATGATTGAGTGAGAGGAGCAAGATAGAGATAGAAAGAGATGGATATCTCGATAGAGGAAGCCAATGTGGGCTTGGAAAGAGACAAGGTGCTAAGGGAAACCTCTAAGAACTCACAGGATGTCCCTGGCAGAGTCTCCAAACAATAGTGGAGGGGGCGCCTAAACAGGACTCCCCCTATACTCAAATAAATAACCACCCTAAATGTCTACAGAACATACATCCAACAAAGAATAGAGGTAAAGGTGAAAATCCATGGCTGAGCACTGGGTAGAGTTCCTGGTCCAGCTGAGAGCAGGGCAAGAGAGTCTGCATGAGCAAGGGAATAGGGATTATGAGGAAAATTCCCACACTGATGCCTAGCTGGAGCTCTGGGGAACTCACTGAATCAAAAACAGCTACTGGGGAACCATCAGGAAAAGGAGCTAGGCCCTCCGAGGGTAGGCAGCAGTGGATTGGCATGGGCAGTATGTGGAGCTTCAAGAGGTGGAATCAGACTGTGTTCCTGTGCATGGGCTGGCATCTTGGAGCCCATTCACTGAAGAGGAACACCTAACCCAGTCTTGACTTTTGTATGAGTAAATCGGACTTGCCTGGAGTGGATGTACCATGCTGAATTGACCTACCTTGTGACGTCTTGCACTTTTTGGGAAGGGGATAGGTGGATGTAGAGGGGAGAGGCAGAAGGCTGACTAGGAGGGATTGGGAGGAGGGAATGGAGGAGGCAGGGGGATACCTGGATAAAAATGTCTTTTTTTTCATAAAAAGGCAAAAAATATGCTAAAAAAGAAATACAGATTCTTTGGGGTGTATGGTCCTAATCAATGGTAGCTCTAGAAGATGTTGTTCCTGGATCTACTCCTTTGAGGGCTGGAGAGAGACAATTTTTCTACATTCTTTTGAATTGCTCTTGATACTCCAATCCTTACATGCCTAACACTAATTCTTTTAATGTTCTTACAAACAACCTATTTGACAAAAAATACTTTATTGCTGACAAAGTTTAAATTTGAATTCATACGCAATGTCAGTTTTCTGTTTGATTCTGGAACAAACTAGTGTTTACTCAAGACATATACAAGAAAGGACATTTTTATCAGAGTATTCCTTCCTTAGATTCTTCTATATCCACCTAATTTCTGCAATCTTCTTCATACTCTATAACCCTTGCACGGGTTCTCTCATTCTAAGGTTACACTGCTAAATGAAATAGCTCTCAGTGTGTTTAGTTTCCAGAAACTAAAAGGAATCTTAAGTGTTAGGATTGCTCCAGCAGTGGGATTCCAACAGCACAGCATCACTGCTGACTCCTTACTGGATGTTCTGCCAGTTCTCTTTTTCTCCTGATATACAGAAGCAGAGGGATCAGAAAGTCACATAATTTAGCACACATTGCCAAGGAATGATGATAGCTAGTCTTGACTTCTTTTGAATCTCATGAGTAAGTTTGCCTAGAACAATAACTTTAGAGGCAGTCACACTGGTATTTATTAGGATTATAATATTCCTGCTACTATTTCACTACAGAGATACAACACTAAATAGTATATTTATTCTGTCTGGAGGATTATGACTGCTTAGCAAAGTTTATCTTGTCATGTACTTCTAAGCAACCTATAATGGAAGGTCTTCCACTATCAATTCCCCATAAAGAAAAGCAAACCTTCTAGTAAGTATCTTAAATATCCAGGATTTTTAGAAAAACTACTCTCCACACTAAAATTTAAGGGAAAAATTTATAATATAATAAAATTTTTGTGCTTATAAGATTATTTTTCAGATAAACAAATCCTTTTCCTCACAGTTGAAGTTATTTTTTGTCTGAATACCATCTCTTTCTAAGCACTGTGATCTCAATAGAATATATAATACCATTTTCTAAAATAATACATCAACCCTTCTTTTCACTTTGAATACATAGAAAATGTTAATTGTTCTGATATGTTTCCACACTTTTCCTCTTAAATGCAGGAGAGTACAGTGAAATATGTTGATATTCTTTCTCTCTAAACAATCTTCCCACCAATTTATACACATTTCAAACACAAAAGAGAGGAATTTACCAGATAAGGAAAATTTGAAAATAAAGGTAATTCAATTTTTAAAATTTAATTTCACTGCATGTATAAAAACAAATATTTTAGACTTTTGGTAAGTCATTCAGGTGTGCTGTTATAAAACCTATGTTTAATAGTGATGCATAAGTGAAATCATAGTTTTTAGAAAGAATTTATTAGAGCTTCAAGTGATATTTGTGTGTGTATGTGTGTGTGTGTGTAGCAAAGAGTAGTTAAGAACATATTTACAAGATAAAAACACTATCTTCCTTATGTGAGTATGTATGCTTTCATATGGATTTCAACATAAGACATCATATGAGAAAAATCCTTCTGCAGCTAAATAAAAACAGTAATATCAAAATAAGAAATCACTCAAATAAAATGATTTTAATATATCAAATCTCACACTATGTGCACTATGTACAACAAAACATTTAAAAACCACTGACTTCTATGAGCTCTAGTTGACCTTGTAAGAGAAAGTTACATAAATGCAAATTACTATGCTAATTTCAGTGTCATTGATGCTGCTAAATGTAGGAGAAATGAGTCAAAAAAACTACAGACAAGAAATAATTAAAAGCACATTCCTGTTTTCCCCCAAAATTTCATGGTCTTGATGGTTTAAGATAGATATTTAAATTTTGATGTAATATTAATAGAAAAATAAGGCAGTATACCTTTCAGCTTGTGTACAATCTTTATACGACATAGTTATATTCTACATCATCTGTAAAAGATGCTGAGCTTTATGATAAGACATTAATAAGCAGTCAATGGTCATTTTTTAATAAACATTTTTCTAAGGTAATGATATGGAAACCCTGATGAGACTAGTTCTCACATCACAAATGATAATTTGTGTCTATTTTGAGAAAAAGAAGGAGGCAAAACAGACAAATAAATACAATGTGAGAGTGAAGTAGACCCAGGTACTCACACCTGATACTGTCACTCTAGCTCAATATTCATGGTAAGGCTGTGTGACTTAAAGAAGCTATTAGCCACTTCCCTAAGCCATTATAATTTCAAACAAGAATCAAGTATCTTTTTTTTTATATCCACAAATAGGTGTATCTTTGCTCCTCATTAAAGATGCTTGTTTTAGCGATAGATTGAGATGCTTACAGAAATCCAAAACTCATCAAAATGCATATAATACTAACCATGGTGTGTCAATTCCTGATTGGGTCACATGTAATACAACCAATACAGTTAAGTCTCTAGGGCCCCTGTTGAAGAGATTGTAAAGACTGTATGAACCAGAGAACAAAACATCTGATGAGACATTATATGTTCTATATATGACATGGAAAAGGCACATATTAAAACTCATTAATATGGTTGCCTAGGTTTGAACAATGACAAGACCAACAGATCTGTCAATGTGGTTTGAAGAAATCTTATAAGGTCCCATCACAAGGTAAAGAGCTATAGGCAATTATTGACTGTTGAGAGGAAGAATAAGTCTTCACCATAAAGGAGCCCCTTTATTGGCTGTTACAAAGTGGTTATCCTCAAATACATATAGGCATATGAAATGTTAAATGGATTTCAAAGGTATGTATGTGTTTGTGGCAATAATGATTTAGGAATAAGAAGTTATAAATTTGAGATGGAGAAGGCAAATAATCACAAGGTGTTATAATAATTAAAGGAAGGGGAGAAATTATGTGAATACATTACTCCATAGTCTTAAAAATTATAGCTATAAACTAATAATATAAAGAATATATTATACAGATTTCTATAAGAAGTTATGAGCATGCAGTGTCTCTATTCCTACGTAAAATATTGTATCAGATATTTGGAACATCATCTAAATGCCAAAGCAACCATAGTCATCTGGAAAAAAAAAAAAAAACCTCTCTTCTCATATGCATTTTCTCCTTGCTGACCTGTGGTCACATTTTTTTTTTTTTTTTGTAATACTCATGTGAGCCCTGCCCTGTTTCAATAATAATGGAAAAGAAGTAGATGGGGGGTGAGAAGAGAAGTGGGGTATAAGACTGAGAGGAGAGGAAAGGGGGACACTCTTGCCAAGATGTAAAACTAACAAACAAATAAACTATAACTAATGAAACATTTAAAAATAAAATGAAATAGACATGCATAGTATGAAAGTAACTAAAATACGGCGACTTAGGTAAAAAAAAAAAAGAAATGTGATAATGTCACAGGAAGAAGAATTTGAGGCCACCTAGGATAGCTCTAAGGAAGAATTTGTAGAGAAAGTTTGACAGAGGGTAAGATGATCACAGTGTTTCTGGAAAGCTTTAATTTTGAGAGCACATTTCACTGACAAGAGCTCTAAATGCTGATACTGAAACTGTTACTGTGGCAGAGGGTTTCTCATTGGATGGAATCTCTCCAAGGTCAAGTGTTCATAACTCCCTCTAGACTGTTGTTCCATGTGGTCTGAGAGACCTCCATTAAAAGAATACAGCCTAGCTCATTCCCAATAGAGGGATACCTAGCTCAGCCTTAATACAGAGGGGAGGGGTTGGCTCTACCTCAACTTGATAGTCCAGACTTTTTTGACTGCCCATGGGAAGCCTTACCATCTTTGAAAAGTAGATGGTAGGGTAGGCTGTATGGAAGCTGGAGGATGAGTGGGAGGAGAGAAGGGAAGGAGAACCGTGGTTGTATATTAAGAAAACATTTAAATAAAAATTTCAAAAAACCTTTCAATAAAATTGTTTTAAAAAAAGAATATGGCCTATTATCATTACTCTTGGTTACCTGCAACAACCTGATTGTAAGATCCTATTACTGAAGACAGTACAAATTAAGAATTCATGCTTGCTTGACATAGGTATTTCATCTCTACTGCATAGCATTCACAGTGTCAGAAGGTACTATGCATGGTACTGGAAAAAGAAGTAATTCCCAGTTCTTCCCAGCTGTGAACTCTTTAAGTTACACTAACTACTGGTCTATCTTTTTTTTTTTTTTTTTTTTGGCAATAGTAGCACAAATGTCATAGAACTATCTGACTACTTTCTAATTGACTAAAGGCCTGCTTCCACATGATAAAACTAGTATAGATTTGTTATCAGAACCAGAAACAGAGTATTGTTGATATAAAATAGGATTTTGTAGATATAATAGGGATTTTACACACACACTTGTCACTACATGTAAAACATTTGTGCATAGACAACTCAGGCAATATTCTAACATGGATATAAGAGGAGCTTATAAAGTCCTATCTGTGGCTGAGGAGTTATTTTCAATTAGTGGCTGTCACGGAAAGGAGATTCAGATTTCCTAAGGAAGTCACGTCATCCCTTAGAATGTAGGTAGCCCACACCCCTGTGGATGACCCTATACCACTGGGTAAACTGGAAACACTAAGAGTACTTGTATTCTTTATAAAAGTTTGCATGAAATCGGAAAGAAAAGTAGTGGTGGGATTACAGAAAAGTTGTAAGGGAATGGATTTAATGAAAACATTATAGACATGTAACATAGAAATATAGAAACTCCAAACAGCAAATAATTAGTCTTCAATTTAACATTTGAAGTCCATGTCAAAGTTAACAGGGCCAGTAGAGTGTGGAGAAACCACATGTATCTATTTTTCTTAGTATGAAAGAAAACATTCTTAAATGTGAAATTTCAATAAGCCTCTGCATTCAAATATGTCTTTTTTGCTCTCATAAAGCATCTTCCTAAATTCTTATTCGCTTCATCTGTTATTATAGGTGGTTTTAATTGTGTGAAGATATGAGATGGTAAATGTTTGCTTGACATAACAAACATTTGAAACAGTATGGTCTGATCATTAAAAGTCAATGATAAAAACCTTAAACAAATATAAACTTATATAAGAGCTTGGTACCTAAGTGATTAAAAAACAACACAATATATTGCTTCCAGTATGTTTACAATAGCCTGGGAATGCAAATAATCTGAGTGTCTTATAACTGACGAATAGATAATAAGAATGTGGTATGTATATACAATGGTACTATTCAGCTGTTAAGAAAATGAAAGAATGAAATTTTCAGAGAAATGGATGGACCTAGAAAAGATTATATTGAATGAAGTAATCCAGATACAGAGAGTAGTTGTATATATTTATATATTTTGTATATGTATATAAATCTGTTCATATACAAAATAAATAGAAAATATAAGAATTTTTGAGTATACCATTTATGAGAGGGAAAAGACATATTAAAATGCAGGTTATTTAAATTTTTATTCAGAAGTGATTTTCTTTGTATTAAGATCTATTCGATTGGAAATACAAAATAAATTACCAGAAGGACTACAGGACAGAAAGAAAAATATGCTACATTTAATGTCTCATGTTAGCCTCAGGAGCCAAAAATGTAAACTGAGAACATAGGTGTTAATGGTGGGGGGGCAGGGTTAGAAGAGAAATAACAGGATATAGGTGACATGAAATGAGAAATGGAATAATGAGGAGGGGGCTCCAGCTGGGGAGGAGGAAGTAGTCAATGCTGGAGGAAAAGGAGAGAGAAATGACATCAGTGTTGTTTGACAAAGCCTCAAGAAATCATCAAACATTTACCCAAATTAAACAAAATACATTTAAGTGTATGTGTATATAAACATATGCATATACATACTTCCTTTCCCAAGACATATAGACATTTTAAAGGAATCTGAAACACTTAGACAGACCATGCTTTCCACAACAACCATATCATGGCAAACCCTCAAGACCAGTCATGGAAAACCTTTGGAAGAGTTGATCAGGGAAGGCCAAGTGACTCCTAAAATAACGTAGATTATCAGTATAGCCCTTAATTTCCTCTCAGAGTTTTAGGAGGGGGACTACATTAATGAAGACAAAACATCATACATGTAGGGCACACAACTCAGACAATTCAAGTTGATTCAGACTTTAAAGCCTCTTTCCTTTGGTCTATAGCTTCTGTGGATCAAGAAAATACTGTGCAAGCTGCCAAGAGAGGAAAAGAAATTAAACAGCCCTACCTAGCTACAGTAGCTATGGATCATAATAGGTGCCAGCAAAGTAAAATATGTACAAAGGTACAATAACTGGCACTTACATGTTAATGGTAAGAAACAACCCTCTAATATTATTTGAAGTTCATTCAACAAGAGAAAAATCACTGCTCATAGAGAAACCTGACCTTAATGATAGTAAGGTCATTGAACCTTAGGAAAATTAATACCTTCACTTCCTTTACCAGGATAATTCCTTGTTATGTTATAAATCTTATCCTTATACACACAGAGAAGTATTGCTACCATCTTTCACCAAAACGCTTCTCTTTTTAAAAAGTAGAAAACTCACTGTAAACCAAATCAAATGGTCATGAGGACCCCAGGTCTAATAGTTACATCTACATCACCATTCCTGCACTGATGGATCGGAAAACATTATAGAAAAGAGGAGAGAAAGATTCAAAGAATCAGAATATCAGAAAGTCTACTGCCAAGCAATCTATTCTAAAAATGACTACATAAACTAGAACATAATCGCAATATCAATGGACATCTTAATATGGAATAGGAAAATTACCTAGGGTTCTACTGTAGAAGAAGCACAGGCAGCTATTGACGGCTGAAAGGAGACTTAGCCTTTTTCCCAGGGATGAGTCCTTTTACTAGTTGTTCAGTGAAGAATCATCAGCTTTAGAACTATATTCATACAAACAATAAAAATAAGCTCATCATTTTCTATTTCATATAGTAGTACACACAAATATATGTTTCTATTATATTTGTAAAACAAATATAATAAATAAGAGACTCAACTTGAGAGAGGAAGTAACCTAGAAGGGGTTAAAGAATGGGTGTTTGAGTGTGGCTGGAAGGAAGAAAGGGATATGGGGTGATATAATTATATTTCAATAAAATACAAAACAATAATCAATAAATTGAATATTTAAGAAATAAAAAAGGAAACAAATATAGTCAGGAGCCGGAGGTATGGCTCAGTGTTTTAAGATTACGTCATCTCCTAAAGAGAAAATGAGTTTGATCTTCGGCATCTGTGCAAAGTAACTCAACATTGCCAATAGGTCCAACTTCAGGAGATGAGACACCCTTTTCATTCCTCCATGGGCATTGCACCCATGTGCATGACCCTGACTCAGTCGTATACACACATATAAATAAAAATAAAAACTTGGGAAAAACAAATAAGATACAACTTACAATTGAACTATTCCATGTCTTATTTCACTTGATTCCTTTAAATACCAATTTTGAACAGAGCAGAGTCAATGGAAGTCACTAATAGCTCTATGTCTTCATAAGACATTGCTTTCCTAGCAGCATTTGCTTCTGTATATGTAGGACTTTCCAGTGAACAAAAGAAGAAATAACTTGGGAGGAACTGGAACTGATAAGCCTAGCACAGGTAAGTGGAGCAAAGGCAAATTCGCAGCTGCCAACTCAGCTATCTTGTTAAGAACACTTGCGAGCTGCTTGCTTCTAGGGCTCCTTCTGGCCACTGCTTTTTCATCGGTCATGTTTATCTGTGGAAAGAGTTGAAGGTTAGATGAAAATTTTCCATCACAAATTCTTTCCTTTCCTCCATTGTAGAAGCTAAACTTACTTGTCTTAACCCAGCCAAAATTTTTAAAGTCTGATATACACCATGATCCCAAACATAAGACGTGTCCATACGTGTGTATTCAAGGAAGCACACTATATAATATTTGTGGCAGAATAATCACTTAGGAGCTGTGACTTCATTTTTTCTTTCATGGCCCTATCTTTTACTACATCAAATAAAGCTCAGTTATCCAAATTGCTTTTCATTGGTCTGGTAGTCACCAAATCTTAAGAATTCTACACAATATTAGGACACTTTCAGTGGTACCTCTTCTTTTAAATCAACTCTACTTCATGCCTTACTTTCCCAAAGTCTTCCTATGAGCTGTGTAACAGTGAGTCTCCAATGGCCACCTGTGTAAGAAAACAGTGTGCTAGATGGAAGCAGTAAGAGAGACAATGGAATGAGAAGTCATATGCTATGGTTTCATTAGATAGAGGATAACATAGCAGATGGACTTCTATAGTTCCACATAAGACTGGCTACTTTTGATAACTGTCACTAAGAGACTTTAATTAAGCTAAAGCTAAGGTAATTACTGAACCAAACCAGATGTACTAACTCATCCCATGTATTCCAACCCACATAGGTGAAGCCCAATACATCTAGAATATATTTAAACTTAGTTTCACAGACGGAACCTGATTGTTACAATAAGCTTCACCCAAAGTCTATAAAAGTTGTTTCTTAAGCACTAATGGGAAAGTCCTGGTTATTTGAGGGAATAGGTGTAATTTTCCAAAGCAAACACCTTCTAAGCATCTGCGTTTGTACCCTGTGTTATGGACCAAAAATATACTGGCAAACAGTTGCAATGCCCCATGGATACCCACAGTGACTCATAGAGGCTAAGCTGCTCAGCATATTTGATTTATTCTGTAACCTTATGTTCCAATGTTCAAAAACAAAAAGAGAAATCCAAATATGTTATCTTATCTAATGTTCAGTAAATATGTCAGAAGTGGTCACCAAAATACATGAGAACCTAAAGAAAACAAAGATCGAAAGCATAGTTATTTTCTTTGTTTTCTAAATTTCCATCAATGTTCATGGGGTAGAGATGACTCTGGTCTTTATGACTAAAACTGATGCCAGTTTTGACCCTCAAATAAACTGAATGAGTAGATACGACCACTTAAGTCATTACTGTTATGATGCAATTAACATCCTCTGAGGAGAAAGAAATATGGAGTCGTCAATGAGATTGCGTGTTCTTCCGCCTGCCTCCTAGCAGTCTATGGCCTTGGGCATGCTATACTGCAATATGTAGCAGTGGAAAAATGAACTTAAAGCAGAGCTACTGTAAAGAAGCTATTCAGAATCAGCAGTCAAGGCAAGGCCAGACTCCTCAGAAATGTTGCTGACTTTGATTCAACCATCCCTATGTAAGTAATTCTTTCCCAATTTCTTCTAAGTGAGCTTAAGAAATACACTATCCTGCAAAACTGGTTTGGACAATTTGACTTTTGGTGTTTTTGTTCTTACAGATGAGGTGAATTGACCTTTACTTATGCCTAACTCACAAAAGTAAAGCTAAACGGAACAAAGAAGTACTTTCTAATCATTGCTCTAGAAAGAAACTGCACAGTATACTTTTCCACCAGTGATTCCACAAGGGAAGCTTCCTTACTTTGGAGATAGAAAGCACTCTCTAGAGATATGTTACATAATCTTAATTGATCTAAGTAGAAAAGAAGAATAGTACCTGTGTCTAACTGCAGAAACAGCAATGAATCTGCTCAGCAGTGTACAACACAGAGCATCAGAATATGGACTGATTCATCTTTAAAAGTCAAAAATGCAGATACTGAGACATTTGACTGTAATGAGACCACAGAAGTTGTTGAGTTCCATACGTAACCACTGTAGAAGAAAATAGTATGTTCTGGTCCCTGGGTCTCTACTATGAGCTGCCTGAATTGAGTGAATTTTATCATATCTTCAATTCTAGAAACATATTAGAAAGGCTAGAAGTTGTACGTCTATACCATTTTGTCTACTTTGTTCAAGCAAAATACCCTTTAGAAAACATGAATCACTGTTAGTGATTACTTTATTTTCTTGATAATATTGCCAGTTACATTGATTTGTTAATAAAAACAAATTGCATTTTATGAAGTGAAAAATTGAATCATGAGTTTCCTTGTATTCTTAGAATATGAAAATACTTCAGATGACAAACAGTAGAAATGCATATATATTTATTTGCTATATAAATATCTATAAAGCAGAATATAAATTTGGTGAGCATCATGTTTTTTTGAAAATTTATTTTCTAGAATAGGAATTTTCTAAAGTATGATTTTTGTATGCAAATTATTAATAGCTATCTTGGACAGTAAAAGATATATTTAGCTTTTTTTAGTATTTAAGTTTAGGCATTTTCAATGAAAATCTTACTACTGTCCTAATTTTATGTTATACATTTCCAATTTTATTCATTAGACATTTCACGGAACAGAGAATTATTTCAGATTTGTATCACTAAATGTGAATGGATTTTCCATGCTGAGACACATGCTGGTTCAATCCTGTTGAGTGTGTAAATTACTGATATATTACAGTTCTGTTTTTGTACATCTGTGAAATAACATTAACAATGAAGTCAACATCAGTCACTGTAAAAAAGAAATGGGAGAATTATGGTTTAATAGGGCCATGGAAGTTGACAAAAATCTAAATGACCAGAACATGTGATCAAAGGTAAAATTGTACTTTACAAACAACAGTGCTTGGTGACATTGAGATTCAAGATTATGAGTGTGATCTCTGCCTCCATAATTTATATGAAAGCCCAAGATGTTTATTATATCCCAGTGTAGGATGCAAAGTCTATAGCACTGACATTTAGCTTTGTGCACCAGCTGAGTACAAGACTTAATGAAAATCACTTGACCCTGTAGGGCTTCTCTTTCATCGATGTAATTTAATGATAATACATTGGCCTGGTCTACCTATACAGTTGTTGAAAAGCTCAAATTCACAGATAAAACAATCTGAAGCTTTGGGTATCATGACAAATGAATGGGATTATTATTGTGGGTGAGCAAAGCCAGCCTATAGCATCCCTTCATGTCAGGATTCTCTTCATCTTCAGTATTGAGCAACAGGCAATTCTGTGTTTATTTTTAACAGACTTGAGTTGAAATGATAATGTTCTGTGTTTGTTATGAAGCAAATATTGTCTACACAGTAACAAAAATGTATAGGAGATGGTGACTATATAACATCAGCATAAATTCCCAATACATTAACCTGTCTCCAGTGAGTGACTTAAAAACATGTGATAGTTTAAAAACCAAATGTTTGAAAACTTCATAATAATTTCCAATAACAATCTAGAAACAGAAAACATCACCAAGTTCAGAAACTATGTATTTGTGTAAAATGTAATTACTTAATTGAATTTTTTATTAGAATATGTCTATTCATTACCACAGCTATACAGTGACAGACCAGATAGTGGCTAGCATTGGAAGATACGACATTTTTCTTGATAATCAAGAAAGAATCATTGTTGATAACCACAGATGGATAGGTCTAGATTCTCTTGTGTTTATTTTCTCTAAGTAGGTACACTCCTACTTCTGTCCAACCTACTCCAGTGGGAGAATGTAACTTCTGTTCCCATAAATGATGAAAAGACTGATCTTGGAGAGGTATCCCTCAGTGACCTGTTTGATCGGGCAGCTGCACTGTCACAGACCAGTAGTGACCTGACTGTAGAAATGCGAAAATTATTTGTAAGTACTTCTAGTTTCTTCACAAAAAGAGTCTTCTAGCCAATGACTCTGGTGTAGTTCAGTCTTTACTAAAAATCACCTGAATCTTATTCCTAATAATACAAGTTTTATAGATAAGAGAAGGTAGGAGTTACTGAAAAGTAGAACAAAGAGAATGGGGTGTTTTTTGATAGCACAAAGGATTTCAAAGAAGTCAGTGACTTACAGAATTTACCTCTAGTGACATGCTATTTTACTTAAATACATGATTCTCAAATTTACATTTGTGACTTAATACCTAATTGGTCATGTCTCAGAAAAAGATTTGATTTTCTTACCTTGTTTGCAGACCGCAAGTCTCTAGTGGCATCTTCTATTATTCACTGCAGACATCCAGTAGAACAGATGTGCAATATAGTGACTTTCAAAGAATGCAGAGACTAAACATCGACTGCTTTGATGCCCAAGTATGGAGAAATGAAAATAATAAAAGATAGTAGCCTCTCAGAAACTCTTAAATAACAGGAGTTGTTGTATGAAAGATTTCCAGTGTGTGCTTATTTAGTGATTGGGCAGGATTAGAAGGGACATGAGTTCTTGCTTCCCAATAGTTATATGTTATCTGTGTGAGGTCAGGCAATGTTAGTAGGAGATGATGGCAGCAAAGAATCCACCGTTGCATTATCAGCGTGCATGTGCTCACTCTGTGCTTACTTACAAGCGTTCTTTCGTTCCCTCCTGCCATTTTAGTTCTCTGATGGCTTCTCCTCAAAAATGTTCAAGAGAATTGTAAGTACACCACTGATTTCTATCTTTTTCAAAGACGAACAACAATAGCAATACTCACAAGGAGGAGCATGCAAGCAAAGAGACAAAAAACAACTTAAAACTTTCTTGTTAAGATTTGCAATATAACTTGACAAAAACTTCAAAACAAATCTCAAAATTTACCTCCACAAGTAAATAAAAAAAAAAAAAAAAGTCTCTCACCAAAAAGAGAATGAGAACAGGGCTAGTCAGGGAAATCTCTAATTTGAAAAGAAAGTAAGAACAAAACAAAACAAAAACAATGTTCTTACTGTGTTTCTACTACAGAGCTCTAAGAACTGTGTAAAGATTACAGTTGGGCAGAACTCTGATGACCCACTCATCCTTCCTACTAATCAGGCTCCCGAATCCCTCCCCAGTTCTCTGCTTGTTTTCTATAAAGCAGAACTGTATTGTAATGCATGTGTATGGAGAACAAGCCTAACTAGAACCCCATGTCAGCAGGGGAGAGGACACTAGTTAGTGGCCCTTTAAAACCCTTCAACTGCTAGGATTATTTGCTTATATGTTTTAGAGGCCAAAGATTTTCAAATGGAGGGATGGTTTAGGAGTGAAATTAGATTCTTGCTAGTGATTATATGCGATGTGTTCAAGGTGACTTAATAGCAAGAGAAAATAGATAAAGCTTCCACTACAACAGACACCATAAGAATGTCTATATATTTGTAGTAAATATGTGTTTATATTTTTTCTCATGAGTCTCTTTATTTTTCATTCTTGATTAGTATCCTTTAAGTCTTCACAGCCTTAGTAATTCCTTAAACTTTAAAAAATAGTTTCTGTCAGTTTTCCATAAGATATTTCAAATACTATCTTTAAATTAATATACTATTTAAGTTTATATATGGATACATATGTAAACATCAATTTCTATCTTATGTTTCTATTTAATTTGTAATTTATATTTCTAAGGATGATCACTATTTCTTATTTAATTATTAATAGATATTAATAAATTTACACTTAATAGTATTAACAAAACTGCATCCATGTATTATGTTCTACTTTGCATGGTATAAGTTGTATGTTTTTAGTGGTACAAAAAAGACCATCTAAAATTTCATAATGCCTAGATTCATTTTCTTTAGACTAATAGAATATTAAGACTAATAAATATAGATTCATAGGAACTATGGCACTGGGTTCAAATCATAAATTTAGAATATCTTGAAAACATTTAATATTTTATAATTTTAGTATTATAGAATTTCCATTCAAAAATTATTGGTGTGAGAGAAGAGCAAAGTAAAGAGGGAAATATTCTGAGAAGTTATAAATAATTGGGTGAAAAACAAATGGAGATTACACATTTAATAGAAAAAATCTAGGTAAAATGATAACTTTTTAATTTCTTCATCTTAGATTTTATGTAAAACTTACAGATCTACTGAATTAATTCATATGCCATTGTTGATTCATTTACTCAATTCCCCAAACTGAAATAACTTAGTTTTTCTTTTAATATTTGTAGGTAATGGGTTTCCTCAAGGATAAGGTGCACATGAAGACGACTCTCAACAGCTGTCATACATTTTCCCTTAACACTCCACAAACTGTGGCGCAAGCCAGAGATATCTCAGTGAGTCCTCAGGCCAGGTTTTTCACATAAAAATGAATGAAGCTACACAGTGCCTTTGCCATTTTATAGGTTCTAACAAAGACTATAATTATACTTGCAGGGAATGGGGCAAGAGTGAGTGAGCAATTAAAAATCTTGTGAGAATGTTGATAAATTATAAGTTAAAGCAAATATTAAATAATATTATAAGAGAGTTATAAACTCTCAAAAACCACACAGAAATATATTGTCACTGGATTTTTTTATTGATATATAAGAACTTTTTAACTTTATTGGATATCCCTGGGTAAAAAATATGTTTATGTGTATTTCTAAGATGTGCAGAAACAATAGCCTTCATTATTTGTTTCTAATATCTCCGCGTTGACAACATTTCTCATTAACTACTATACTGACTCTTCTTAATTCTGACAATTCTCCTGGTTCAGAATCTTATGTTTGCATTTCTTCATGACATTTGCACTTCCTTCTGAGTCTTAATGAAAGAAACTACCCATACACATTTAGTTCTTTATATATCATACAAACTTTCTATTCTCTTAATTTTATTGCGGTTGCATATCACAGCAAATAAATTTTTAATTGTTATGATCTCTCCCTTCTGAGCTCCTGCCGTAACTTATCTCTCAATGAATTAATTTGACATCATTTTGAAAATAATAAGAGTAAGTGAAGGAATAAGATTTAAAGGAGCAGAGAGTGTTTGTAGATGTCTTAGAGTCCCACTCTATGACTATGCACTTCGAAGAGAACTCTTTTCTATCTGTCTATATATGTAGTCCTCATAAAAGCTATTTGAGGTAACAAAAATGAGGATACAGAAGGATTAATGTAATGCAATTTATCCACAACTAGTAAGAATGAATGTTTGGTGTTTATCAGTTCAAGCCCTTATTCTTAGTCAAATGCCATCAAACTCCCAACAAGATTTACCTCCATGCTTCATATTGTCTACATTGTTATATTGCTATGCTATTGGTTTTCACCTTTCTTTGCTTCATGACCACTAGAATACTTTAGTAAACATTAACAAAGGAGGCTTTCTAAAATAGTTAATTCTACACAGAGAGCACACATTCAAGGATCAAAATTTAGTTGTGGTTTTCATTCACTCTCTCATTAATGTCAAGTTTGAATTCTTGTTCTTCTGCTGTACATCCCAAGATACAGATTGTTTTGATATAGACGTGATGCAAAGGATAATGTTGACTCAGGAACTCATAATTATCAGTAGCAGGTTGCCTTCAAGATATTTTTCTATTAATATTATAAAATAACCAAAATATTATAAACTAGTATAATTGTGACCAAACTAGTTTATTAGAATGGCGAATCTGAGTTAAATAATTTATATATAATACTGGAGGCAATTGTCTTTCCTGGATCATGTTCTGTGCAAGTCTACTCAGTTCCAAGCAAAGCCTTAGAGTCCCATGGACAATTAAAAATATCAAATATGTAAAATCTTGCATGGAAAATAAGTTGTAGAGTTTGAAATAGACAACAAAATAAAATATGATCAATATAAATGATCATCATAAAAAGTAATTTAGATTAGTTATTTATGTTTTTATTTTAAATTTAAATTTGTAGTCTAAAAGTTATTTATATAAGTTGTTCTATTCTGGCAGAATGTAGGTGAATAGTTAAAATTTAAAGTTCTATATCACTTTTATCTACAAGAGTATTTGTGCTATAATATCTAATTAAAAAACACATGTAATAATCCTGGGTGTTTCATTTATCTTTATATTGTTGTTCCTTTATGATGTATAGATTGAAGACTTCCTGAAGACAATACTACACATAGTGCAATCCTGGGATATTCCCCTGCAACACCTAGTAACAAAACTCCATGGTATGAGAGGTGCCCCTGATGGGATTATATTAAGAGCAAAAGGAATTGAGGTCATAAACAATGAGCTTCTAAAGAGCATCATGATGATACTGAGGAAGGTGAGCAGTCTTCTTAGCTATGACTTTTCTCCTTCATGAATGACATGACTTCTGTAGTGAATGATAAAACTGACACACCTCACTTCACAAGAACACAACATAGATATTCCATCTTGCATGCAGCTTTATCACTATGATGGACATAAAGGAAACTGTTCTCCACAGTCATTTGGAGAGTAACTTTCCTGAGAAAAGTGACATGCCTGTGATTATTTCTTTATCTTATATCATCCATGGTCTCTCTCCCTCCTAAGTGAGAGAACTGTCATCAGCTCTTCTGCTGTCCCTTGACTAAATAAAAATCTATGCTCAGGTGACAATATCCTGGTCCTCTTTTTATGTAGTCATGAAATATCATACTTTAAGTGCTATTAATTTATTTTAAAACATATAAAATTGGGTCTCCATCCTAGTTTTTATTTATAAACCAATTTATAGTTTTCTGTGCTATATTTCTGAAAATCCATTGTTCTGACCAACATTTTACATTAATAGCATTAAATATAAGTATAAATAAATATTTTGAAGAGAAAGAAAAATTAATACAATCAGTAATAATGTTGAATACAATCAGTTGTAATATTAAGTATTTGACTATCTGTTTGGTCCTTAGGTTAATCCTGAACTAGAGTATAATGATAACTACCCTGTCTGGAATGATCTGGAATCCTTCCGTGTAGCTGATGAAGAGAGTCACTTTTTAGCTCTTTATAAATTGTTCTACTGCCTGCGTGTTGACATATATATCGTTGACCGTTATCTCAAGCACTTGAGGTGTGTTCGTGTTTATGGTGACAGCTGCTACTCTGTAGAATTTTGAGAAGATCCTGCCTAAACCAGTTTTTCAAAGCATCTTATAACTTCATACTGTTAAAAATATGCCTAAGTGTAATTTTTCTCCTTTGTAAAACAAAAAGAGACTTTTAGCCATGCAAAAGTGTAAAAAATGTGTCAGTTTCTTCAATTCATTTACCACTAAATATGTGAGTAGCACTGAGGCCACCCTAGAGCAAAGGATGTATATTTGATAGAAAAATGAGATGACTCACCTCTTACTTTAGAACCAGAGTTAGTATAAATCAGGTTATTAGAATAAAAGAGTAGTTTAACAATACAATACACACACACATATAGCCATGCTTCTTAAAATTTAGAAATAACATAATATTTTGAGAAATTCAGCAATTCTATTAGTTATTTGAGAATTTTTCATGAAATATTTACTCCCAAATCTTCTTATGACTATCCCAATTCCTAAATATGAAACTTTGTGTCTTTGCTTTTTAAAGCCTAAAAGACTAATAATCAATGCTTATCTCCTCAGCTTCTACTTAGACACATCCTGTATCATCTCCTTATTCTATGTTTAATAAGTCTCCCTTAGTAGGATTTCAACTCCATCGCATACTGAAATTATGTAATGCATCCATCTTGCTTTTGTGGCCCAAGTTATCCATTCAGTAAGGAAGACTGAGATGGACCTTTTCTCCAAATTCTCCCCCTTCCCTGCTACTTGATATTTTTCTTTTGTCTTTGTCAGAAGTGGGAAGAGGATGAAGAAAAAGGCAGAATTCTCCCTATGCACAACTTCCAGGGTTTTTTCAAAGACGTTCAGCTGGGCTCTTTCAAGATGAATTATCTCAAGTTGAACATGCCTCTTCTAGCATTCTTGAGGCTCACTAACCTTTTTATAAAACCAGATAGAACACTTTATTAGGAGACATTCCTGGTTACATTTGCAAATCACTGACATTGTATACAGGTATGCTCCTTCCCGTTGTCTAGATGCCAAACTACAAGGGGGCTGAAAGAATGATTTCCAGAAACTGACAGATAAATAGGCATGAAGGCTACTGCATCAGGGGAATGGTAGCAGAGAAGGGTCACTACTAACTCAATCCTGTGGTCTCTACAAATTTTTGTCTTCTATTCACACAAACCCATTCTATAGCAGTAAGCCAAATAACTAACACCATCACCAGAACAATCAGATGATATTCTGTTATTTTTTGCTCCCATAAGAAATTTTGTCTAAGAACAATAATTTTAGAGTCAGTCACAGAGACATTGCTTAGAAAACCATTAATCCTAAGAGGCCTTCCATATAATTGAAAATGCTTAAATTTAATTACGTTTAATTGACTCTGTTTGATGAAAGCTCAGTTTGTCACCTAGTTCTGAGTATGTAGGCTATGGGCTATCTCACTCTTGGGAAAGACTGCCAGGCCATCTTTCCAGCAAGTGTCAGTTTATCAAGGAGTTATAGAAACTAGAAGACAATCCAGATGGCATCTTAATAGACAAAAAAAATATGAAAAGATTGAAACATATTTAAGAAAACAGAATTATGAGATAGGGAATGAGAGAATAAAAAATAATGACAAAAATCAGTGAAATGCTTGTGCTGTCAAGATACTCAGCATCATGAGAACCCAAAGCTATCTTTCTCTTTTGAATGTCATAACACGTGGTAGCCCATGCTATCTTTCCATGCCTATTCTGTTCCTTGCTTTCCTAGAAGTTTTATTTGTGGCTGAAAGACAATTAAACAATTGCTCAACATCTTTTAGCTATCAGAGAAATGCAAATCAAAACAACTTTGAGATATCATCTAACACCTGTCAGAATGACAATGATCAATACCACAGATGACAGTCTATGATAAAGGGAATGTGGAGCAAGGGGAACATACCTCCATTGCTGGTGGGAGTGTAAACTTACACAGCTGCTTTGGAAAGCAGTATGGTCGTTCCTCAGAAAACTGGGAATCAATATGTCTAATGATCCAGTGATACCACTATTGGACATATACTCAAAGGATGCACATTCTTACCCCCAAGGGCATTATTATTCATATCCTGTATTTCATAGCATCATTATTTGTAATAGTCAGAACCTGGAAACAGCCGAGGTACCCCTCAACTGAAGAATGGATTAACAAACTGTGGTACAACTACACAATGGAGTACTAATCAGCAACAAAAAAAATGACATCCTAAAATTCGCAGGGATGGATTTGCAGAGTATCATCCCGAGTGAGGAAACACAAGCCCTGAGAGATAGACATGGTATGTAACCATTCATAAGTGGGTCTTAGTCAAAAAGCAAAGAATATCCAGGCTGCAAACCACAACCCCTGAACAATTGGGATCAGAAGGAACTTAAGAGAGACATCCAGAGATCCCCCTGGGAAGAGAAAATAGAAAGGACTCTTGAGTAAATTGGGGTCATAATGGATAGTGACAAAGGAGAGGTGGGAAGAAATCATGAGAGAAGGAGATGGTTGAGTGATAGGAACAACAAAGAAGGATAAAAAAAGAAATGGATATCTTGATAGATGGAGCCACTGTGAGGTTGGAAAGAAACAAGATGCTAAGAAAACCTCCAAAAACCCACAATGTGTCCCTGGCTAGGACTCCAAGCAACAGTAGATTGGGTGCCTAAACAGGACTTCCCCTATAATCAAATGAATGACCACCTTAAGTGTCATTATAGATCCTTCATCCAGCAATGAATAGAGGTGGAAGCAGAGATCCATATCTAATCACCAGGTCCCACTCCCAGTCCAGAGAGAGAGAGAGAGAGAGAGAGAGAGAGAGAGAGAGAGAGAGAGAGAGAGAGAGAGAGAGAATAAGAGCAAAGTGATCAGGATCCACTGGGGAATCTTCAGGGAAAGGAACTAAACTCTCCAAAGGTAGATGAATGTCGAATGGCATAGACAGTTTGTGGAGCCTCTTGGAGTAGGATCAGATTATATTCTTGTGCATGAACTGACATCTTGGAGCCCTACAGAGGACCACTTAACAGTGCCCTAATACTGGATGAAGGACTCAAACCTACCTCAACTGGATATGACAGATGGAACTGACCTCCCCTTGCGACTCCTTGCCCTCCTTGGGGAATAGATGGGGTTATGGCGTTGGGGGAGGCTGAGGGAGAACTGGGTGTGACTGGGAGGAGAGAAGGAAAGCAGAAGCGGTGCTATATATGGAAAAATTCCTTTTAAATAAAAAAGTTTTATTTGCATTAGAAGAATATCTTCTTTTATCCATGGGAGTTCTACAAGTCCAAAGCAAAACAAGTGCCAGATCGTTCTCCTTTCAAGAATTCGAGTCAAATTTCTACCACATGAGAAAGGTTCCTGATGTACATAGCACCAGTATTTCAGCCAAACCATGTTTTGCTTTAGTGCGTAGCTTGGAAAGTTTTATCCTGAGCCTTGCTATGAATCTCTGTTTCAGAGCAGTAGGATTATTGTGCTCCATGCTAAACAGCCAACACCATCACCTCTTGGGTGTAGGCCAAAATGTTAATATATTTCATCTTTTCACTCAAAGGGAAGGAAATTGTGATGAGACCCACCAATACTTTATATCTCAGTTATTAGTTGTCAAAAGCATCTTTCACTGTTCTCTCTTAACATTCTTCCCATTGATCTATGACTATTTCCAACACAGGTGATGGCAATTTATTGGAGGGTATTGGAAGTAAATGACAATTCAATTTTGTGGAATTGTAAGTGTTATATAAGTTTATGACAAAAAGGAATTTTAGACTTCTGAAAAATTTCCCCAAGTGACAGTAAAAGGCCTAAAAATGGCATATAATTGAAATCAAAAATTTCAGACAGATTTATTGTGGCTACAGAGATTATATAGATTCAGCAAAAGTGACTAGAAAGGATACTTAAAAGACATTTTGAGACACCTTTCTTCTCTAATGAATGGGAGCAAGTATACTTTTAAGATGACATTTGAAGAAATGGTCTCCCTGTAGCAAGAATAACTATAGTGGTATTAAAACAGAGTCCAGTTTTAGAAATTGGTATGTCTAATAAAACAGAAAATTACTCATCGTGCAAGTGATACAGACCAAATGCAGAAGTTTTTAAAAGTTTGCTTTTCAGGAGGTTTGGTTGAATTTTAAGAGAAGAGTTGATATACAATGCTAAGGTTTTAAAATAAATTTAATAAATTAAATTTTAATTTTAATGATGGGTATTTAAAGTGTACAAGATGGATAGAGGCATAAGTAGGCCATGGTTCAGTGTGGGATTGTAGCAGACAAAAGAGACAAATAACTTTAAACACAAGACTAGATGAAATGTTAGTGAGGGATAATCAAGGAGATGAGGGGGTAAGTATATTGATCTGTCACTTCCTGCACCATGCCCAGCTGAGCAGTTTCTGTCCCCAGGTCACTGTGGGCATATCAGAGTTCTTGTCTCTTTCTCTGGTTTCCTTGCTTTATTTCACTCTATCTTTCACACACTCTAAATTGACTGGCCATAGAGCAAATGGGCAGAATGTACCACAACAATTGCCCAGAGATGGAAATGTGCCTACCTCCCTGGGAAGGATCCCTGAGCTCAGGGAAATATGGAGAAAGGCAGGAGATTGAGTCCAGTGCAGGCAGCATTGTGACGGGAGAGGGTGCTGGAGTCTAAGAAATGTGACAAGGCTGTTGCACCTTTGCCTGTTGGCCGAAGGTCACTGTCAGGATTGTAAAATCTCTAGGCTTCTGACCTTGCTGGTCTGCACTATAACATCTATGGTGACTCCACTAGACCATGGGTGAATTGGGGGGTATGTGTTCATGCTGTATTCCATTAGGCAAATTCAATTACATGATCACTTGGTCCAGAAGGTGGCATTCCTACGTACTGCTGTACAGTCTATGGTGAGCTTCAGAGAGAGGGACTCAGCTATCTGATACTGACTAGAGCCAGGAAACTTCAGATCCCCTATAGAAGGACTCATAGAATTCTGCTGGGCCAGCTGAACATGGGCACAGTCCCTGCTATGAGGCTTCTTTCCACAGGCTGAATTGAGGGACCAACATAGGCTGCTAAAAAGGTGGTTGAACAATGTTTTTGTGCAGTAGGGTTTAGTAAGAAGGTAGCAACATGTTCTGAACTCCAGGCCTTGCATGTAGCTTCACATGCTGCTCCTCTGGTTGCTGAGGCAGTCATGTTTCTGAGGCTACTTGACCCCAAGCACGTAGGCCATCTGTTGCCAGTCGTGCGTCATGAGCTATAAAATGAGAGAGGCAGCTGTTGTCCATGCTAGGGGCTATAGGCTACCAGGTGCGTATATGTGTGTGCGCATGTGTGCGTGCACACGTGCATGTGTGTGTGTGTGTGTGTGTGTGTGTGTGTGTGTGTGTGTGTGAGAGAGAGAGAGAGAGAGAGAGAGAGAGAGAGAGAGAGAGAGAGAGAGAGAGAGATTGTTGAGTTGAGCTTGAGTTAGGTCCAGTGTTAAACTGGATCTGCTGAGGTAATCTTGGAGTGACAGGACATGGTGAGCAGGTAGTACAAGGAGAGGTGGGATAATTGTAAGTAGGGAACAGCTATCTTCTAGAAGTTATGGTGTAGCTAGATTGCTGAAGATGCCGGAGGAATATTTGGGCTAGAAGGAAGATGGAATGGGTCAGCACTTCAGTGGAATGTCATTTGTCTGAAAAGTTTCCTGAGATCTTTGCCTGCTGTGAAATCATGTGTTTATTCAAGGTAGCTGATGGAAAGTGGGTGTGAGAGCAGAAAGTTGTTATTACTGTTACTGTATTGCTGAGCAGTACATGAGAGAAGGCCCCAGATAGACTGGTGTGAGATGAACTGTTACTCATGTTTGGGCCACCTAGTGCCACACCTGCCTTAAATAACCTTCCCTACCACCATCTTTACTACTACCACTACTGTTGCCTCTGGTGAGGATGGAAATTCCTTACATAATCTGAATTGAGCATTCTGAGTCTACGCTGCTGTGAGGCCATGACTCCAGGGATTGAGTTTACCAACTCTGATATTCTAGCAGCTGCTCAAGGTGTGGCTCGGACTTTCTGTTTTCTCATATGTCATTTATATGTTCACTTTGGTCAGTCTTGAGCAAATTTCTCCCTTATATCCTTTGATATATTCTATATTCCATTGATTTTTCTCCCTTAAATGAGGTCTGATTAGGGTATCATAGCCATAGATACTGTCCTCTCATGAGAATGAATCTCTGATGATAGAGATTCATAGTCAAACATTAGACAGAGCCTGGGGAATCTTTTAGAAGACAGGGAGAACTGTGGAAGTCAAAGGGGTCAAGGACACCAGGAGAATATGACCCACAGAATCAATTGAACATGGCTCATAGGGGCTCACAGAGACTGAAGTGGCTATCACAGAGTCTGCATGGGTCTGCATGCATGCCACCATGCCATGGTGATTCAGCTTGGGCTGTTTGTGGGACTCCTAATAGCGGGATTGGGAGTATTTCTGATTCTCTTGCCTGCACTTGAGACCCTTTCTCTCCTACTGAATTGCCTTGCCCAGCCTTGATATGAGTGTTTGTGCCTAGTCTTATGGATCTTGTTATGCGACGTTCAGTTGATATCCCTGGAAGGCCTGCTCTTTTCTGAAGGGAAGAAGACAAGTGCATATGTAAGGGAGAAGAATGGAGAAAATGAAGGGTGGAGTCAGAGACAGACCAAGCCAGCCGCCCAAGAAGAAACATGTGAGAAACACAGGTGAGCCATGGACCACGTGGCAGACAGATTAATGAGAATGGGTTAAGATGTAAGAGCTAGCTAGCAATGTGCCTAAGCCATAGGCCAAACAGCATGAAGTTAATATAAGCATCTGAGTCATTTTGGAGGGCCAAAGCAGCTGTGGGTGGCTAAGGGGTTTGGGGCTGCAGGTCTGTGGGTCTGGACCTCTGGCCACCGGGGGCCAAGAAACCCTATTGTAACAGATCTGAAATTAAAAAAAGGGAGGTATAGTGAATTTGCTCAATTAAAATGTAGCAAAAACATTTTCCCAATCAGAGGAAGAAAATAAAACACAAGTACACGGAAGCTTTTAGAATCTGAAGTAGATATGATCAGAGAACAAACTTCCATGCCCTTTATAATCAGAGATCTGTTATGGGAAACCTTCATTGTTAACTTCCTGGATTAAGAATCACCTCAGAGACACATTTCCAGTCCCTGCACTGAAGGTATTTCCAGAAAGGTTTGAAAAAAGAGGTAAAAGAAATCTAAATGTGGTGGGACATAGCCTAATATCATGGTCTGGAAACACATTCTGAGATTCAGAGAAAAAAAAAAAAAAAACCCTAGAGAATTTGAGTAGCCCACACTTTGATCTAGGCACCTCAGATCTCTCCAAATGTCATCCTGCTGCTGCTGCAAAGGACAAGAGCTATTAGAGACATCCTGCTTTTCTTAATATGGTGGAATGTGATCTCAAACCATAAAAAGTAATTTCTCCTTAATTTGTTTTTGTTAATTTTTTGTCACAAGGAGGTGTGTGTGTGTGTGTGTGTGTTTGTGTGTGTGTGTGTGTGTGTGTGTGTGTGTGTGTGTGTGTGTAAGAAAGAATGAAATAAGACAGACAGAAAGGTAGAGATTAATTAACAGATTAACAGACATAGACACAGACACACCAGAGAGAGAGAGACATAGAGTAAAGCAGAGAGAGACACATGGCCAGAGAGGTAGAGAGAGACAGAGAGAGAGAGAGAAAGAAAGAAAGAGAGAGAGACTAGAGACAGAGTGATAGTGACTTTACTAGAAATATGTCAGGTTTCTCACCAAGGCAACCAAGAATAATATCAAACTTCTCACCATATATCTTTAAAGTCAAAGAAGAGTGAAATATTAAATAATATATTTATTTAATATATTGAAAGTAAATAATTGGTCACCAAAATGGATTTACTCTGGAAGTTATATTCTGATTTTTTCAGTGCAATAGGACATTTTAAGAGAAGTATAAATCAAGACATTTTATGACCACCACAAGAAGCAAACAGAAAAGTATCAGTATTTTGGTTGCAAGTTCCAAGATGGCAGGAAGCAGGAGAGGAAGGAGGAGGTGGCAGAAGAAGAAGGTAATGAGGAGGAGGAAGAGGAGAAGAAATGATCTCACAATAAAGAGCAAATTTGCTGCACCAACCGGGCCCAGTTCATGGCCAAGACAGATTCATTAAGAAGTTCTTCATTTAGAATATTATAGAGCTCCATACTATCAGGGACATTTCCAAAAGCTCCATGCCAAGCTTCATTTTTGCATGAATAATGACATTAATTGCAAGGTGGTCAGGAATTCATCACTGGAAATGAAGAAGAAGAACCAAATACCCATCATGATTTAGAGTCACTGGTGCTACTTTACCAACTCTACCAAAGACTATGTAAAAATCTGTCTTCATAAGTAGAGGAAAAAAATTATCTGGTAAAAAAACAACATAACATAAAAATTGTACTAAAAAAAGAAAAAAAATCAGTCATGTGCAACCTAATAAACAAGTCAATTTCTAATATTAACCTAGAAAAATATGGAAGAGCAAACATTAATACAACCAAGTATAAATAAATGTGTCATGCTGAGCTGACCAACCTTAGGATTTCTTGCCCTTTGTGGGGAGGGGATGGGTGGATGTGGAGGGAGGAGGCTGAAGGTTAACTGAGATGGATTGGGAGGAGAGAAGGGAGGGGGAGCAGGGGGATACAAGGACAAAGACATTTTTATAAAAATAATAAAAAGAAAAAATAAAAAATAAATCACCAATAGATTAAAACAAAACAAAACCAAAAAATGAAATAAATAAATACACACAAACAAATTGTAGGCATTAATAAAACTTTGTGAATAATAATCCTAGTGTAAAATTCAACTCTCTATTTAAAATCCCCTGGATGTAAGTTCTGAGTAGAAGATTTCACGTAAGATCGATGTTTTCTCATCATAAAAATTAAAAGTAAATTCTACAAGCCAAATGAAAAACACACACACACACACACACACACACACACACACACACACACACACACACAGGTTTTGATTAAGTGAAAATCTAGAATCCAGTTCTTTATAACTTCTTGAAAAAGAAGGATCATGCTACCAAAGATTTCAGTGCAGGCCATAAAGCATATCTTAAGTATGAAAGAAACAAATAATTTCTAGTAGGGTATCAGAACACACAGTGGAATAAAGCCAGCAATCAATTATAAGCTCATTATAAATATACCCAGAGACCAAACTAAACATTATGCCACTGAATAAATCAAGGATATGATATTTAAACACTGTAGTAATGTAAGAATAGAAACAATGTTTTAGAAACTTTAGGATTCAGCAAACACAAATTAGAGAGTAGTTTACACAGATGAGTGCTTACGCTGAGAATTCATAGAGTTCCAAAACTACTCTTATATGAAAAGTATAAATATATATTAATGTAATATGAGTCAAATAAAGAAAAGGAAATATGTTGTACCATATTTTGTTTGTGTTCTGACAAATAAAGCTTCTTTGGAGAACAGAAGGTGAAGCTAGCCACTAGTTAACCATAGAGGCCAGAAAGTGGTGGCACACAACTTTAATCCCAGCACTGTGGAGATGGAAGCAGAATTACAAGGTAGTTTGGGACAGAATTATCTATTCTGTCTGAGATTTGGTGAGGTAAGAATTTTTTTTTAGTGGCTGCTATCCTGCTTCTTTGATCTCAGCTTTCACTCTATTATTTAATAAGATTAATTAACATCATGCCTCAGGAATTTGATGGTGAGCATATCCTTCAAAGTGCTCATAAGATGGACCAAAGGAATACAGAAATATAGCATAATGTGTTTTCCATCATGTGTGAATATAGATTACATTATAAGAAATTATGCATTGTCCTCTCAAGGACAAAAATTAAACAAAAGAGACAAACATTATGGGATGAGTTACAGCCAGGTACAATGAAATAAATATAGGGATTAAATGTTATTTCTAAAAGCACAATTTCTTATAATAATTAAATATAATGAAAAATGTAGCAAGTAGTTAGTATTTAAAGAAGCAAAATCAGTATGTTAACATGTCAGAAAGGTAAGTATTAAAATAAAATTATTAGAAATAGATACATGAGCCTTATATAAGGATAACTAAACAAATCAGCAGGAAGGCAAAAATTATTCTAAATATGTTCACACTAAACCAAACTGCTTCATATACTGTAAACAAAAATGTTCAGAGCTGAAAGACCAACAGATAAATCTAGCATTTTTCTTTTACCCTATTTTATTTTTTATGAAGGGAAGTTGACCCTTTCAAGTTGTTCTGTATCTGTTGACAAGATAATGCAATCAGTTCTCAAGTTTATTCATTTACTATACTATATTAATTCATTTAGAGATTAGGAATAATGTGTGGAACTGTATTCAAACTCAGTTGATCATGGATAGTGAACTTGTGTGTGTGTGTGTGTGTGTGTGTGTGTGTGTGTGTGTGTGTGTGTGTGTGTGTATGTGTGTGTGTGATTTAATTCTTTATTCGGAAAGGCAATTTTCCAGTTGACAAGGATCTCTCATTCTACTATGGGTCCCATGAGGAGTTCAAGTCTTTAGGCTTGGTAGCAATGCCTTTGTTTACTATGACTGAAAATCTGAATGGTGTCTTGAGTGTCATGTTAACAGTCTTCCCTCTGCTGAGAAGAAGCAGATGGGGTTGAACGATCTTGAACCATGCCTTCTTTCTTTGTGTGGCTAAGTTTGGGAGAATAGGAAGACAAACCTGGTCTACTCATATTCATATCAGTATTTTTATTTACTTTCAAGAAATAACTATACTCCACTGGGATCTGTCCTCTTATATGTAGGCAGAGGATTTCTGGAACCCTGCTAGAAGAGAGTGACAGGAAGAAGGCTGTCTAGATGGTAAGGAGAACATTGAGAATGTGAGTGCTTTGATCTGATAAACAGAAGGCCCTTTAGGGAAAGCATGGGCTTCTTACTACATCCCTGATAACTTGTCTGACAGAGCTCCTGCCTCCAACCAGTCAGCCCAAGCCCATTGCCAACAGCAACTACTATGCTCAAAAAGTCAGGCCAACCTGCACTGCCACCCAGTCTGGGTTTAGGGCATGGATGAGAGACCCAGTGAACTTCAATTCTGCTGTTCACTTTGTCTTACAGGTTTCTAACTTAAACTGTTGGTCTTTGTTTTAGCCCAGAAGAAATTGTTCTACAGTTTTCTGTTGTGTTGTTGTGTCCTTGTTAATTTAAATATCAGGGTCATGTGCTTTAAAAGCGGGTTTTCATAGTATTCTCTAGCTTTGTAATTTTACTAATTTGATTTACATATTATGAAAGGTGACTGGTATGAGACTTTTTTGCCATGGGGCTGTAAAAGTTCAGGGAAGTAAAATAATATAGAATATATGTACATTATAATGCTAGTCTACAAGAAATGTTATGTTTTCTTCCTATTAATTGCTATCAGTATTATGTCAAACATTTACAAGCCTGTGTCAAAGCCAAGGGAACCCTGCGAGTGCCCTTGCTGTTACTTTTGTGTTTTGCTTATTGTCAATTATGAGTCTGACCTTGGTATGATATGATGGTAAATACATTGGAACAATAAGTGTCTTCAATAACTTCATCTTTGGAGCATACCGTACCTTTTCTACGCATACAAGATGTCATTCTACAAAGCCTAATCTGCTTTGTTTTCTCTTTTTATGGACAGAGAGAGGTTAGCATAAGAAAACCTTTACTACCAGTGGTTTCAACAAGGATAATTGATACTGTCTTCTACTACATCTAAGTAGATTTTTTTGAAAGGTACCAACCTTTCCTTCAAACAAGAACATTTTTCATGGCTACTTGAAATAATTCCTAAAAGACAAATATTGAGTAGTTGGGGGTAGATTTCAGTCACCAAAATATCTAGATCTCTGTAATACACTGTTAGTTTCAAGGATGTCTTTGGCTTCATTTTCTAGGAACTTGTCTAATAGGGCTGTGGAAATGTGGAGGTCTCCTCAGAAAAGTTAACAGTAAAGGGAATTTGGTCACATCTCACCTTCTGCTCCAGCTGCTTCTTCAAAATCCTCCTGATTTGCACTGTTTCTTGGATGTCTCAAGGCCACTTCATGTCTACAAGCAGACCCATCTGCTGAGAGAACTCATGGTTGCATTTTATACCATAAAAGGCTCTCATTTTCTCTTAAACAAATACATTCATACCACCAAGCAAAACTCTCAACTCTGTTATACATATGTTTCAGAAAAAAATATAATACAAGTAGTACAGACACTGAGAAAAACAATTAATAAATCGGACCTCCTGAAGTTGGAGAGTTTTTGTATGGCAAAGAACATGGTCAATAAGACAAAATGAGAACCTATAGAATGGGAAAAGATCTTTACCAACCCACATCTGACCAAGGGCTGATATTTCATGCTCTCTTTATCCCTTATTTATCTGTATATGTTCTTTTTTTCTGGAAAGGTCCTTTTAGGTTTTTCTTTTTCATGTTAGCAACACTGAAATCTATTTCACTGTCAATGGAACTAGGCTAGTTGAGAAAACTTCTTTATCTCACACAAAGTTCTCTTGGCTTGTGGTTTCTTTTGAGTTGCTTGTCACCCCTTATAAGATTAACTAAGTACAAAGGTGGATAGTCTAGCTTATGGAATTCCTTCAGTAATCTCATCTTATGGGGTGTATCTTTTTCCACTGATGCTTAGTGTCTTCCTAAATTCTCTTCTGCTACTTATATTGTTTTATAGGTGATTTTGTTTGGCTGACTCTGTGAGATAATAGTAGTGAGCATAATATAAAGGGCATTTGCTGAAGATAGACCAGAATATATAACTGTTGCTATGATCTTCAATTGCAATGCTCAGAAAATGCAAAGAAATAATTATGTGTCCTCATCCAAGATGCAGACAATATTTCAGAATAGGGGAATGGATGACTAAAGGATCTGGATGAAGCCAGGAAGTCTGGGACACAGTTAATTTCTTACGGAGGTAACATCAGGCTTCACAGAGCAGAGGTTGTGGAGATTGACAGTATCACCTGGACTCAAGTCAGAGATTGTAACACAGTAAACAGCATAAAAATGACTAGGTCAGATGTCCTGATAAGAGGCTATTACACCATCCATCTCAGGGTAAGAGTCATGAGATTTTTCCTTTACTTCCTCCTCTGTCCCTCAGCAGAGCATGTGGCCCTAGGGATAGTATGACTGCTGGACTTCATAGAATTGAGAAGATACTTACAGGCAGGACTTAAAGGAAGCAAGTTTCATCAATCAGCTGCCAAGACATAGGGGACTCCTCAGACATGCAGCTGCTCTTAACTCCATCATGCTCCTGAAACTCCATCAATCTTCTCTTAATTTCATCTCAGTAACATTTAAATACAACATTAATTGTCAGTATTGGTTTGAATCATTTCCTTTTGGGGTAACATTATTGTCCTATCTAAAGTGAATACAAATTTGTCTAAGCTGTATGAGCAAACACTGAAAGAGCTAAGAAACCCTAATTAATGTTTTTTAAAACTTTTATTTAATTTTGAATTAAAATTGTGTTGATCCCTTTTTTTCTCTCCAACTTCTTCCATGTTCTTCTCGAATTCATGACCTCCAAAGACCCCAGATCTGGTTCCTTCTCAAAATCATGGCTTCTTTTTTCTAATTATTATTGTTTTACAGACACATTCAATGAATAAATATATAAATAATATTTTAATTAAAAATTTTCTAGGCCTAAGTGTATTCACAGCAAAGTTCTAGCAGTCTTTTAAAGATCTACAGCCAATATGTCTTAAATTATTTTTTTAAGAAACAGAAGTAAAACCTCCCAAACTCATATGAAGTCAGTATTACTCAAATACCAAAACCATTTAAAGATACTAGTACAACAAAACAAAACTAGAATCTGTCCTTGAGGTTCAGTGATACTTCAACATACTTAAGTCAATGATATAATAAATCATAAAAATGGATTTAAAGAAAAAACTAAATGATTATTATAATAAATGTTGAGAAACATTTGACAGAATTCAACTTGCACTCATGATAAAATTTCCAGAGAAAATGGGATGAACACGTTTCAACATAATAATGGCTGTATATGACCATCTAACTGTCAGCATTATCCTAATAGGTAGTATATTAGATCAATGATTCTCAAGTAGTGAATGTACTGGTTAGTTTTTGTCAACTTGACATAATCCAGAGACATCTGGAAGAAAGGAACCTCAGCTGAGTAACTGTTCTCACTAGACCTTTGGGCATATCTGTGAGAAGGTTTCTTGATTGGAAACTCTTGGATGAGGACTCAACCTACTAGTGCTAGTGCCATTTCTTGGC
Organism: Phyllotis vaccarum; assembly: GCA_033318265.1. Taxonomy (NCBI): domain Eukaryota; kingdom Metazoa; phylum Chordata; class Mammalia; order Rodentia; family Cricetidae; genus Phyllotis; species Phyllotis vaccarum. Next base: position 32,636,078 of record JARWLC010000011.1, on the reverse strand, counting down.
AGGGGGTCCTGAGTTCCATAGGAAAGGTAACTAAACATGAGCCTAGAGTAAGCCTGTATGCAGAATTCCTCCACTGTCTTTTCTTAAGATTCTGATTTCAGAATTTGTTTTCAGTTTCTGCATTAGCCTTCCTCAGTGATAATGGCCACAAGACTAAAACAAAACCCTCTTCCTCCTCAAATTGCTTTTTGGTTATAATGTTTGTCATAACAATATAAAGCAATTAGGATGCACATCTTCTAGTCCTTGAAACCCCTAGTGATTTATATAGAGAGCTATTTTGCAATGTCTTAATTAATCTGTGGTGGAAATGCAGTCTTTGTATTGAATCAGCAGAAGATCTTCACAAAATGTATTAATCCATGTCAAAAAAAGTCAAGACTGAAGCAATTGAGCATTTGACTAGAATGAGGCCATACAAATCTATTGGCCAAACTTGTAAGAATTGGAAAAGGGAAAGAAGGTAACACCCGTTGGTTCTCAGTCTCCTCTACGTGTGGCTAGATCTGAAGGACTTTAATGATATTTTACATTCTAGAAATAATGGACTATCAACAGATGTGAATTTGTACAGTTTTGACAATTTTGAGCAAACAAAATACCATTTCAAAAAGAATACAATGCAGATATTTGCCTTCATTTTACTGACAATATTTCTAAGTAAAACAAACTGGTCAGATTCATAAATTGGATTTCCTTTTTCTTCCCTTGTTCCTTTCTTTCTTTTCCTTGTTTTTTTTTTTTATCTTTCTCTACTCCTTTATTTTTTGTTTTTATATCCCAACCAAAGTTTTTTCCTCTTTCCTATCCTCCTAGCCCCCCACCTTCCTTCCCATCCTCTCCTCCTATGGTTCTCTTCAGTAAAGGGTGGGCCTTATATGGAGAACAGTCAGACATGTTATATCAAATTGCAGTGAGACTAGGCACTTCTCTTAACGCTGGATGAGGTAATCTGGTAGGAAAAATGGGTCCCCGAAACAGGCAACAACGTCACAGATAGTCCAAATTCCTACTGTTAGGAATCCCCCAAAAGAGAAATATTTACAGTGTCTGAAAGCATAGTCCCACAGCAATTAAAAAATACAGATTGCTTTCATGACAGTGAGACACATCTACTCCTGTCAACATCATTGTACTCCCAAGAAAATGATGGGAATCAAAGAAGTTCTGTATGGATTTTATTTTAATGGCAAAGAAATGTGGGCAAAGAAAGTGTTTTTGCTTCAATTGCTGACAGTCTCTCTGCAAACTGGACCAGCAGGACTCAAGAAAGATAACTGTTGAGATTTTCCAAGACAAGGTAAGAGAGTCTTTCAAAATTCTGTTACACAGGGAAGGTCCATTATATATGTTAGGCCTATAGGACAAAGATAGATGCCCCAATATTGCAGAGGAACTTTGGATGACTTTACAGACAGGCAGTTGTTTCTATCATTTCTTCCATTTTTTTTTTTTTGGAAGTTGCTTGCTAATCTTTCATGCTTACTTAGGTAATGTTGTTTCCTTCTTGAGTCTTTGATAAAATTGAAGACCAGATAACTATAATTTTAGTTTTTATTAGTTATAATGAAAAGGTAAATTAGATATAAAACTTTTAACTTACAAAGATAGGATATATAATTAAATATTCTTCCAAATTTTGCCAAATACAAATAAACTACATATCGTAACTGTAATTATTACCTGATAATAGTTTTGTCATATGTAATATTACTATGTTGAAGCTAAAACCTTTCTTTTTGATTAGACATAAAAGGGTAAATGCTGAGAAATAACCACACTGTATACTGTGGATATGTTTTATTACCATTGTTTCATAAAGAATCTACTTTGGACTATTCCAAGGAGAGGTAGAATTAGGTGAGAAATTTAAGCAGAGAGACAGGGAGAAGAAGGATGGAGTCTGGAGAGATGTCAGCAGGCAACAGGAGCAACAAGGTATGCTAAAGAATGGATAATGCCATGAAGCCACATAGAAAAAAAAGAGATTAATAGAAATGAGCAAATTTAAATTATAAGAGCTAGTGAGTAATAAGCCTGAGAAATAGGCCAAAGAGTTTGTAATTAATATTAAGCCTCTGAGTGATTATTTTAAAAGCAAATGCAGAACTGGGTGGGGCAAAATGCCTCCATTTACCTAACCACATAGAAAAGGAAATGAGTGATACCTATCATTTTGAAACTAACTTAATAGCTAAACATGTTGCTCTCCAGTTCAACCTTTTAGTGAAAATTATAGAAATTTATTTTTTTCTTTAGCTGAATAAAATTTTATTTTGTGAACATACCACATTGTCATTTTATGTTTCTATGTGGATAAACATCTGGACTGTTTAAATATCTTGTGTATCATGAATATCACACTGATAAACATGGAAGGATAATTATGCCTGTCATGCTCTGAATTTGAGTGTGTGCACATTTTGGCTGGGTTGAATCCTCTAGAACTAATATATTTATTTGGAGAATGTCTAGTAATGATTTCTGCAGGGTTTGTGTGAGTTTGCATCCTCAGCAGCTATGTTTAAGTAATTTTCTTTCCCCACATCCTCAAATGCTTCTGTGTTCTAGATGACAGCTTTTCTTCTGCAGATGAGATTATCAAGGCTGCTTTAAATTGTATTTACTATTGTCTAAGAGTATGCTCATTGAGGAAGAAATACGAGTTATTTGCACTTTCAGCTAAGTTACAAAAAAAGAACAAGTGACCCACAGAGATGACTGACTCGAGTTATGGGGAGCTCACTGATTCTGAAATAAAAGAAAGGAATCTTCATGGAAAGGAACTAAACCCTCCAAATGGAGACGGCAGCCAAACAGCATTGGGGAGTTTGTGGAGCCTTTTGCAGTAGCATCAGAGTTTATTTCTGGTGCATGAACTGGCTTCTCGGAGCCCATTCCCTACACAGGAACACTTTACTCAGCCTTGATACTGGGGGGAGGGATTTGAACTTACCTCAACTGGACATGCCAGATAGGAGCTGACTTTCCTTGGGATTTCTTGCACTCCCTGGGGAATGGGGGATTGGCTGGGGGGGGGGGCAGGATAAGAGAGCACAGGGAGGAGGGGAAGGAGGGGGCAATGGTGGATATAAGAAAAAACTTTTAAGAGTTAAAAAAAAAATGACTGACCAAGATCAGGTTGTCATTACACAGATGAAATGATCATTCAAAATACAAAAACCAATAATTTAATACACCTAACAAGTAGATTCAAATAAACAAATCACATGACTCTCTCAATAGATGGAGAATGTGCTATATCTTTTTGAAATTATTCATCAGTTTTCCATAATAAAAGGACCCTATGAGCCCTTTGTGTACATTAAGGCTTTTAGTTTTATGTTTTAATGGGATTCCTATGCACATGAACATGTGTTTCTATGAATCTATATAAGTTTCTTGCACTTTTTCTTTGGCTTTTTTTCTTGTTTGTTTTTTATCCTATTCTGGTCTGTTTGTTTTCTATTTATCTTTTTGTATTTTAAAATTATGTTATTTCATTTGCCCCTTGGTCCCTGGCCTATCTAGTCTCACGTTCTTGGCCACCTAAGCAGCATTAGATATAGCTTTTATTTCATGGATTGGTCCTTAGCTCAAATCAGATATTGTTTGGTTATTCCCACAAGTCTTGGGCCACTATTGCAACAGTGTATCTTGTGTATCACCATCAAGATTGAAGAGTTTATAGAGGGCTTAGTGTTTACATTTCTATTTTAGAAGCATGCAGAGTACTTTCCAGTACCATGAGTATTGGTTCAAAAATGTAGCCACTAACTTGGCTTTTCTGTGTTTAATGAGTTGAGTAGGTGTTATCTTCAACAATGGGACCCTCTGAAAATTTGTGGAGAGCCAAAAATAGCCTTAGAAATAGCCTAGGATGTTTGGGAGTTCCTGTGGGCCCACTTTGGCCAGAACTTGATTATATATAACCGTTCTTTGTACTGCTTTCTTCGTTTGGTAAAGATAATTTTTCCATTAGGACTGTTTGCTCAGTTATTTGGCAATTTCATTTACATCACTTTCATAGATGTATATATTATGAAAATCTTCTACTGCATTTGGTTTCAATGTGATTCCTCAAATGGCCCTTGGTTTTAGTTGTGTGGCTCATCCCTGTGTGTCCTTCGCCCCTCCCCTTTTCTGTTTGATTTTCCCATTCCAATCCCTCATCCACCCTTCCTCATCCATCCATACAATTCTATTTCCCCTTCCTAGGAAGAACTCTCTCCCTCCTAATCCATTACTACCTACTTACGTTATATTGTTAAATGGACTGTAGGTAGCTTATAAATGACTTCACTGCTAACATCCACATATAAAAGAATGCATACAAATTTGTCTTTCTGGGTCCAAGATACTCACTCAGGATGACTGTTTTTTATCATTTTACCCAAAATTTCATGTTTGTTGTTTTAATAGCCGAAGTCATAGTCCATTGTATAAATATACCACATTTTTATTCACTTATACATTAAAGGACATTTAATTTGCTTCCAATTTATGACTATTATGAATAGAACAAAAATAAAAATGGTTGATCAAGTTTCTTTGTAGTGGAATAAAGCATACTTTGGGTCTATAAACTCATATTTGACAAAAATTTTTTCAAATTTAAGTGATATTTATTACCAAATTTCTAGCCTTACCTGTACAATATACTGTGCAGAAATATGTAGAATTTAATGGAAGAAATTTAAATGGAAAGCAGCCCAAATTCTGATGTTATTGAAACACAAATACCTTCGTTATAAAATATCATCACATTTTATCATAGTCTTCTAATTTATAGGAAACAAGAGCTTAATATATGAGAATAAGTTAACACTTACATCATTCAAATAACAATTACAGGACTAACAGATTTTTGCATGCATGATATTCTTTCATAGTTTAAAGATTGAAATGATCACAGTAAGATTACATTATTCAGATGAAATAATCCCTAGTCTTAAGGAAGAAATAAATTTTTCTTAACAAGGTTCCTGTGAACATAGAGAATACTTTTAAATGGTAGAACATTTCACCACTTGTCAATAAAAAATATTAATAATATAAACCTATGAGGATTTTTTCATATCTTTTAATTCTTAATCCAATTATCACAAAGATAAAGGATCAGAATTCCAAAACAAGTAAGATGACACTATTGTGGAAGTTTCATGAGTACAAGTCATTGTCATTTAATAGACACCGTATCATTTAATAACACAACCTCAAGGAGATGTCTTGGGCTTCTTGTTACAATCTTTTTGCTCCCTATTTTCACAATTATTCTTGACTTTTCAGTGAAGGAGTTGTATTGAATATTTATCAATTAATTTTGGACACTCCATACTCAGTTGTTCTCTTCATTTTGACCAGTTGAAAATTTCTGTGATGGTCTTTATCTACTACCAAAAAAAATATGCTTTCATGAGTAGCAAAGCTATATTTATCTGTGTATAATATAAGCATTGATTTTAGAATGCAGTTGGAGATTATACAGATTGTGAGGTTCTGGGCAAATCATTTTGAGAAGCTTGGAGTTACTGGCTGGGGCTTTGACAGATTTAGCTTAAATTTCTTGCAAATTGAACTATTTCTAACTGTTATTCTTGCAAAGAGCATGTCCTTTTTACATAGGAAATGAAAAGAAGTATCAGCAGAGTGCCCATCTTGATGGATATTGCTATAACATGCTCCAAAAGTCCTTTGTTCTGTTTCGTTTTGTTTTTCCACAATCTTTATGGATTTGGAAATAATAAAAGGAGGGCTCCTTACATGGCAGACATCTCCGTCACTAGATGATGCTGATAATGGTTTCAGGTATCAAATGACTGTGAACCAAATGCAATAGGACATTAGGTTAAGCAACTGTATCCGAAATATAATAGAGTTAAAACAGGTGGGTTTTTCTCAAAGAGGCTGTTACAAACTTTCCCATTACTATTCACATGTGTCTGAAACATTATTTTGTAGATAATGAAAGTTGTAGCTATGCAAAATTTGTGTACATTTGATCAAGAATTCTAATGCATTTCAAACTTTCTTAAAATAATAAGTATAATTTAATTTAAGAAGAGGCATTATTGAAATGGACCTCTACATAAGTAATTTATAGATGTAAAAAAATCACAGCAAATTTAATGTTCAATTTATAAACTATATAACATAATGTTTCATTTTTCAAAAGATTTGGGGATTATAATATATTAGATTAGTCCCTCCTTCCTTTTCCCTAATACATAGATAAATATCCCTTAATATACACACACACATACACACACACACATACACACACACATACATACACATACACTCATACACGCACATATACACACACACACTCACACACATACACACATACACACACATACACATACATACACACATGCACACACACATACACACACACACACACACACACACACACTATAGTGAAGGGGATAACTCATGAATCTATAAGGCTTGCTCCTTGTTTTCTGCAATAGTGTGGGGATAAATGTGAGAGCTATTGTGAGTCACATCAATGAACCTCTTGTTTATCCTGAAATAGAGAACTACACATTTACTTGGATAAGAGGTTGTATGAATGAATCAGTGATGAGACTTCTAGTACATCTTCTAGGTATATAATTTCAAAAAATACCGAAAATTGAAATTAATGTATTAAGAAAACCACTCTTTTACCTGTGTTTAAAAGCTTAATGTACAGCCTCAGCTTTTTTTTCTAAGTCAAAGCTTATTAGAATCATACACTTTGGATATGTCTTAAAATTATTCAAAGTATTAAAGTAATGTGGTAGAACTCAAACATTAGCACAGAGAAGCCAGAATTCTGTGTAATACTTACAAATTCAGTCAGCATTCCTGCAGTTACAGAGGGATGTGCTAACACACACACACTGACCGCTTGCTCAAACAAGTCCTCCAAAGGCACAGACAGCATTCATTCCTTATTGCATACTTGAGAATATCCTTAAACAAGCATGCTTGACACCCGCATCAGATTTAGGTTCCCTGGCAAAGGAGAAGAGGAGCCACTCTGATCTAGTTCTCTTATGTTATCAGTAGTCACTATGTCACTGCTCACCAGTCAGTGGCCTTTTTTTTTTTTTTTTTTTTCATGTTCATCTTTTCAGCTTTTAGATGTATGGAGTCATCAAGATTGTCTATTGCACAAATTAATGAAGTCTTCTCAGACTTACAGCTTGAAATTTTGTGACATTCTGCTACATGTGTATTATTCCTGGCAGTGCTTCTGCATCCTCCAAATATTTGAAGCCTAACTTACACTAAGCCAGTGTATTCAAGTCATTCCCTTCAGACAGTCTAATGTCTTGGAGGCTTCTAGTGACTCTAAGTAATAGGACACCCATGATGTTTTCACTCTAACTCAATGTCTAATGTATAACAAAGACAGATTAATTATTCCATTAGCTTTATCTTCATTCCTAATGTTAATAACACAAGCTGGCTTGTCTACTAAATCTGAGGATAAAGAACACAGGGTTTGAAAAAAATGTTGCAATGGTCAGGAATTGTCAATTCACCAACATAATGCCAACTATTTGTGCCATTGCCTATAATTGACTTGTGAGTAGCCTTGATTTTACTAATTGCTATTAAACGATAATGAAATAACATAAAGAATCATTTGATTTTAATGATCCCTTTATTGAGGAGGAGGAGACAATATGCTTATGCTAGGGACCTTGGAGCTCACCCGAAGTTTGTGTGGACACAATCCAGTGCAATGATAACACGACAACACAGGCACTAGTAAGCTGACTTGGCTTAATTCCCTTGGTTCTGCATAATAAATACTTTATGTCTTATGACAACCGTAAGACTTGGTTTCATATTTTTTTCATTACATGAATAAAGAGAATTATAACATGTCAATAATTATACACCCCAGAATGTGAAACAAATGTATTTATTTTGACGAAAGTGCTATCGATGACAGTGACATTAGCTTAAAACTGATTCTCTTATAAAATATAAAATGAGTGGAGGATATAATGTATACTCATAAGACACCTAACTCAAATCTTCAAAAACCTAAATATGCTCAAAGCTTTTACACAGGCAACATTAAAAAATACTGTCATATAATTCACATGATTGGTGTAAAATTTCAAATAAAAGTGTTTCCAAAATTATATGATGCATTATAACTGTATAATTATATTAAGTATGTAAATATGTTTATATCCATTTATCTTCTGATGGATTTTCACAGTCTAAGGTGATTGTGATTTGACTAGTCACTTGGGGTTTCTACTTGCTAAAATATGATTTATGGTTGTTTTGGAAATATTATTAAAAAGGTAAAGGTACATACTAATATCTTGTGATTTAATTGATATGTTAACTTGAAGTTAATTGTCAAGGTCCACTACAAACACAATTACTAGCTTTGTCTACATTAGTCTTAACAACCGAGAACTTCATTACTCTCATTAGATGAGAAGCTCATAGAGGAAGTTCTGGGTCCTGAATATGTTGTCTTCTTCTTTTGTGAGTTTGAAAATTTCTTGATTTTGACCTACACAGTGAATATAACATTTTTTTTGGGGGGGGGGAACCCAGTCTTGACTTGTGAATTTGGAAATCAGTCTTGCCTGGAGTGAATGTGCCATGCTGAGCTGACCTACCTTGGGATTTCTTGCCCTTTTAGAGGAGGGGATGGGGTGATGGGAAGTGAGGGAGGCTGAAGGTTGACTGGTGGGGATTGGGAGAAAGGAAGGTAGGGGGTTGGGGGATACATGAATAAAAAGACATTTTAAATAAAAATTTAATAAAATGAAGGGAAAAAAATCTAAGCTAGGAGCCAAACAAAAGATTAGACTTCATAATAGACTTTCAATCAACTTACAATATTTTATATATTAAGGATAAACTGTACATCTAGGAATTTTTTAAATTAGACACCATGTGGACTTCTCATGTGTAAGTTTATGTTTATAGTCTCATGATGCAATGATTTAAGACTGAAACTTCTAATGAATTATGGTCCTATGGTCATGTTCTGTAGCATTATGAACACTTAAAAAATTGAAGTAGTTATTAGGTAGGAAAAAAAACTGGTACCTCAGAAGTAATTGTGTAACCATCCTAGTTATCATCTTTTCCATTAAAAGTTATATAAAATGGAAAAAAATTTCCTGGCTTGAAATTACTAAACAGACATATCATATCCTCTTCTAAATCAACCAGATCAATTTCTACAATGAAAGGTGGGTTTTCAGGGGGTTTTGTTTGCTTGTTTGTTCTTTAGATATTGCTACATATCTCCAGTTTAAAAAGAATCCAATTTGAGAATCTCTAATTAGAAAGTGTTGTTTTCTAGATCAAAGACTGGAAAGTATTATCTCTATCTGGTTTTGCATTTGGAGTTATATGCAAATAAACATCACTAATATTCTATACAGCAAGGATGACACTGAAAAGGTAAGCTGTCCATACCAAACTTGGAAAAATAATACATTTAATCTTATTTAGAACATGGCTAAGAAAGTTATTTAGAGAAGCATGATGGAATCAATGGAGTGGTTTCCCTGATCAGGCCTATTACAGCTTGATTATTGATTCAGCAAATCTGTTTCACTGGAATCCTGCTTTCAGCTAATTTTTCACCTTCTGTACAGTGCACTTCAGAATCTCCAAAGCTACCCACAGCTAGAAAGCAGGGGAAACAATGTCAGGAATTTGAGTCGTGTGTCCTTTGACTCTAACACAGTGGTAATTAACAGTTTAATCACCACCACCAGTGATATAGTTATATCTACACCATTTAGCATACATCCAAAGCAAGACTAGGACCATGTTCCATTGGAGATGAACATGGTCATCTCTACTATATGAAGACTGGTGGGAATTTCAAGCCTAAAAGAAAATAGTTATTAGAAACATTGCCTTTACTTCAGGCAAGTCACCACTTGCTATCTCTTTGGCAATGTTAGTGACAACATGGTTTTGTTGCTATTTGTATCTCATTGTTTTCTGGGTATTCAGCTAATCAGTTTATAATGATGAACAATATTTCCAAGTGGTTTTACCCTTAGGTGTCTTTGCCGATATCCATGGGAGCAGATAAGAGTTGCAATGTATAGATGCAAAACCACATGCTTAGAAGGCATTTTGTAGGGATATCACATCCATTTAACTACATAATTTTCAAGGCTTCTTTACTGGAGATTATCAGATTTCTAGCCACAAGTTTTCAACCTGGCTGATAGTATCAAACAATAAATTCTGTCCTGTATAGATGAACTTAAATCCAATAGAAAATTAGTTTTCTGTTCCCACAATAGGTTTTCCTCTATTGGACTGATGGATAAATACTTTTTGGCTTGGTGTTGAATTACATTTGAATGAGCACATCACATTGATACTTTACACAAGAAACAAGTAAAAAGATATCTGGAAAGTCTAAAAGCCAGTTAGCATCATGAGAATTTCTATTTGTCTTAGCATTTCTATGTTTTGTAGGATGAGAAAATGGTATATTCTACAATAAGCTCATATGCTTTTAGTTATGACATGTGTTGACATCAATACCTCAAGTAAGGAGGCCTGAAATTTGTTACTGGCCAACAACTCAAATAATCTTTTCAAAGTGGCATTAGGATTTTTCAATATATACTTGAGCTTCTTTTACTTGCTTGTTTAGTTCTTTATTTCATGAATACATTGGTAAACAACCAACTATTTAAGAGTTGATATCAACCTATTTATTTCTCCTACTGTATGACTTTTGGTTAGTATCCATTATCAAAATGACCTCATGTAGAATCACGTATGAGACTGTGATTTAAAGAAGGCCAGCCTTAAACTTTCAGCCTGGTTCATTGACAGACTCCAAAGTTCTACTTGTATGTAGTGATATATTGTATATTTAATAAATCATCCTGGAATAACAGAGGACAGAATCACCCATAGTCGAGCCATGAAGATCAGAGAGTGGTAACTTCTGCTTTTAATCCCATCACTGGAGATGACAAAGTGGTGCTTCACACCATTAATCCCCTCAAAGAAAATGACTGAGTGGTGACCCTGACTAATGCATAGCAAGATCAGAGCTTCTACAAGGGTATTCTCAAAATTGTGTATGTAAAGCTCAAGTGAGATTTCAACCACATATGTTTTGGAGACACCAGGTCCATGGGAGGTCAAGTGATGAGGTAACAGACATGTAGTAGAACCACCTCCAATCCATGTTATTATATAGGCTCCAAAGTTTGATGAAAATGCTACTCTAATATTTTTTAAATTTATATTCCAACACTAATCCTAGATTACATATATGAAGCCACAAAATATGTTGTTTGCCCTGTAGGACTTCAATCTTGCTTTGATCCTATGATTCCTTGTTAAACCACCACTGTTTGCTTTTAGAGTGATAGTGTGACTTCTAGTCATTGTATAATGGTTTATATCTTGGCTTCGATTTCCTAGGACTCAAAGTTAAGATTGCTTGAGAATACTTTGGATCTTGAATATTGTTAGGGCTATTAGGATACTGAACAATTTTTAAAATTTATATTAATTGTTTTCATACAATATATTTTAATCTTATTTTCTTCACCCCCAAACTTCTTAGAATATCACTATCTCCTATCCACTCAGCATAACGTTCTTAATCTCAAGTTTTAAAAATTTATCAACAACATAAAAAGAACAGAAAAGGAAAATCAAAACAGATAAACTAAAGAAAATAAATTAGATTTAAAAATGATCAAACCAAACCAAGCTAAAGAAAACAAAATCCTTTTTTTTAGTATATTGTGCTCTTGCTGACTACTGCTAGGAATGATATACCCAGTGATTTTATTTTTCCTAGAAGATATCAATTGCAAATAGCTTTTTGGTTAGTATTGGACTTGATAAGGGAATGTCTTCCTGTATGCTGTGAATATCAGTCTTTAAATAAAGGAGCTGTTTAGGCCCATGATAGGCACCATAAAAGAAGTAGGTGGGGAATCAGAATAGGTAGGAAAGGAAGGGCAGAGTCAGAGGCAGATTGAGCCAGCTACCCAAGAAGAAACATGTAAGGAACACAGGTGAGCCTCAGGCCACGTGGCAGAAAGATTAATGAGAATGGGTCGAGATGAAAGAGCTAGCTAGCAATGTGCCTGAGCCATAGGCCAAACAGCATGAAGTTAAAATAAGCATCTGATTCATTTTGGAGGGACTAAGCAGCAGCAGGTGGCTAAGGGGTCTGGGGTGGCAGATCTATGGTCTGGACCTCTGGCCGCCCACGGCAAGGAAACCTAGAGACCTTATTGTAACATGGACTCATGTCTACTTCCTCTTCTCAGTGCTTAAATTTTATCTGGTTTGAACATGTGTAGGTTTTATTCATGTTGTCAGCCTCTGTTGGTTTGCATGTCTCAGTACATTGTATCTGAAATAGGCTGTTTCCTTGGAGGCATTCACCACAACTGACTTTCCTGTCTTCCTTCCCACTCTTTTTTTTACATACCCACAAGCTTTTAGTGGAAGAAATTGATAAAGACATCTCATTTAAAGGCTGAGTTGTCCAGAGTCACTCATTCTCTGCACATTTTCTAGTTGTGATATCTTTATTAATTATCATTTATATAATAATAAATCATTTGTAATATAATCTTTGATGAAGGTTTAGCAACTTAACATTCTATAGGTATAGTTGTGTTATTTCTGTGTTCCCTTAGCATGATAATAGTAAAAGGTTTTCTTCTAGGCTTGTGACCTACTTAGTCTCATGGTCTCGGCTACTGTAGCAGTGTTAGACATTCCATCTCATGAAGTGGACCTCAAATCCACTCAAGTTATTGGCTAACCTCATAATATGTGTTCCACTATTGCACTAGTTAAATTGCAAACAGGTTTCTGTTGTATGTTGCAGGGCTTGTAGCTAGATGATACTGGTCTTTATTTTCTGCTCTGGTGCCATGCAAAGTCCTTTCTAACACCATGAATGCTAGCCAGTAAGGATGAAGCTCTGACTTGGTGCTAGCTGTAGTCTTCCATGTTCAATAATGTAAGGAAGTTGTGTTTACTGCAATGGAAATTTATTAACAGCTTATAGAGATTGACCAATAGCCTGAGACATCTGGACTTGTTTACAGGACCTCTCTGGGCATTACTCGACAACATATAAGCCATTGTTATCACTGGAGGCTTTATTTGTTGGAACACAATATTTAGTTGTGTCATTGTCTTCCTCTTTATATGGTGACTTTATTTAAAGTATTTTATGTATGTATATATTTAGGAATCGTCTACAATAGTATTTTTTATTTGTATGCTTTTTAGAAAGCCATTCAGTGTTATTTTCCCAGAACATATTCCCTCCTTGAATCTGCCCTCCCATGTGCACAGCATTTTTCTTCTCTTCTAGCTTCTCCTTCATCACTTCATGGAATTATACTTCATTTTCTCCTTAATGAAAGATCCCCCATCTCTGATTTATAGAAAACAAGTCTATAGTATCTAGAACTATATAAAGAACTAAAAAAAAACCTGAATCAAGAAAACACATAATTCAATTTAAAGATGAAGTATAGAAGCAAGCCAGCTCCTGCTCCCATTGCTAGGGGTCCCACACATAACAGCCACACATATGTAGGGGGCCTAGGTTGCTCCCAGGCAGGTTCCATGACTGTTAGTTCAGACCATGTAAGCTCCTATGAGCCAAGATTAGTTGTTTCTGTGGGTTGTGATATCCTTGACCTTCCCCCCTTTCCTTGGCTTGTACAGTCTTTTCTCTCTTTAGCAGGATTTCCAGAGCTCAACTCAATGCTTGTCTTGGAAAGCAATTTGGTAGTTTCACAAAAATAAATAAATAAATAAATAAATAAATAAATAAATAAATAAATAAATAAATAAATAAGTAAGTAAGTAAGTAAGTAAGTAAGTAAATAAATAAATAAATAAATAGATCTACCTCAAGTCCAATCTATACCATTTTTTGGCATATATATATAAATGATGCTCAATCATATCACAAGGATACTTCTTCAACTGTATTAGCAGCTTTAGTCTTAACAGCCAGAAACTTAAAATAACCTAGATGCCCTGCAGTCTTGTACACTGTAAAGATTTGTTACTCTTATTGGTTTAATAAAACAGGCAGAAAGTCTAGATGGGGTAACCAGACTAGAAAAATTGTGGGAAGAGGAAAGGCAGAGAAGCAGTCACCAGCCAGATGCAAAGGAAGCAAAAGGAGAACGCAGGACTGAGAAATGTTACCAAGATATGTGGCTAATTAAGAATTATGGGTCGATTTAAGTGTACGAGCTAGTTAGTAATATGCTTGACATACTGGCCCAGAATTTACTATAATATTACGCCTCCAAGTCAATTATTTGTGAAGGGGCTGCTGTGACTTTTGGAGTCATTGGTGGGACTGAAACTTCCAAATACAATGCTCCTTAACCAAAGAATAGACAAATAAAACATGGTACCTTTACACAATAGAATATTACATAGCTGTTAAAAACAAAGACTTCATGAAACTTGAAAGCAAATAGAAGGAACAAGAAAATAAATCATGCTGAGGGAGATAACCTAGACCCAGAAAGAAACATAATATGTACTCACTTATATGTAGATATTAGCTGTAAAGTAAAAGGTAATCATGCTACAATCATTCTACAAACTTCCCTCGAGAAGCTAGGTAAGTAACCAGGATTGCCCAAGGTGGATCGTCTGGGGAAGAAAAAATAGAAGAGATCTAGTGGGTGGCCTGGGGCCATATATAAGTAGGAACATGAGGGATCAATCGAGATGGGGGTGGGTAGAGGAGGAGAGTACTGAAAAGAGATGACTGGAAATTAAGGGCATTTGGGTGAGAGGTAGAAACTTGGTACTAGAGAACTCCCAGGAATCTACAAGAAGGAGCCCATCTAAGACTCCTCCAACCATTGATGTGTATACTAAACTATCTATCTCCTGCAAAACTTCCAGTTGGAGGGATTGGGGTGCTGGCTTAGCCACACAGCCTTTGACCTACAGATTTTCATGCCTATGGGATGGAGGTGGGGGTTGTTAAGCATGGTTCAGAGATTGGGGAAGAGGTCAACCAATGACTTATCCAGCCTCAGATCCATACCACAAGAGTACGCTCATCCTCATCCTTTTGTGCCAGGACCTAGATGTTTGATGGCTGAGAGACCTGAGGGACCTAAGTTTACAAGTATTTTATTGTAAATTTTTACAAATATATTCATAAGAGGTACTAATTTGTAATTTTCTCTTGATGTTATTGTTGTTGAGTTTTGTTTTTTTTGTTTTTTGTAGTTTTGATATCAGGGCAATAGTGCTTTCATAAAAATAATTAGGAAAATTTCCTTCAGTTTCTGTTGATCAGAGTAATTTGAAGAGTATTGGCATTAGTTCTTCTATGATAGTCTGATGGAATTCTGTGCTGCATAGTCTGCCCCTGAGCTTTTGGTTGGGGAATTTTATTTTAAATGGTTTCTTCTTTTTCACTGGGGTATTAGATCTGTTTAAATCGTTTATCTTATTTTGATTTAACTCAGGTATGTTATATATACATATATATGTGTACATATATACATATATACCCATCCATTTGTAGATATTTAATATGTCCTTAGGATTCTCTGGATTTCGCTCATATTTGTTATGATGCACCCCTTTCTTCACGCCCTTCTTGTTACTTTAGATCGTCTCTCATCATGATTTGGTTTCTTACAGTAAAGGTTTGTCAATCTTTTTGATTAGCTCAGATAAATTTCTTTCATTAATTCCTTGTGTAGTTTTTATGTACTTTCTGTTTCGTTGATTTTTGCATGAGTTCAATTACTTTTTCTGTCTACTCTTTTCAGGTATTATTCTTGGCATTATTTCTTCTTTCTGTTGTTTCAGTTTTAGAGCATTCAAATGTATCATTACGTCATTAATACAAGATTCTTTCAGGGTTTTATTTCTTTGTATATGTAGGCACTTAGTGCTACGCACTTGCCTCTTAGAACTGTCATCATTGTGTCCATAGGTTTAGGGTGTTGTGTCTTCAATTTTATCCATTTTTTAAAAATTTAATTTTTTTCTTGATTTCTATCTTGACCCAATTTTTATTCAGTAATGAGCTTTTCTGCTTTCATGAGTCTGTATACCTTTTGCAGTTTCTATTGCTGTGATACCCAGATTTAATCTATGGTGTTAGATATGATACAAGACACTATTTCAATTTCTAAATATATGCAGAAATTTGTTTTAGGAAATGGACTGGATACAGTTTTCAGTATATGAAAACCATGAATTTATAGGCAAGAAGATTGTTAGGTTGAGACTGAAACTTGTATTATTACATGCTATGATTTATGATGATTGCTAATGAATGTTAATTTAATAAAATCATGCAGTAGGTAAAAAGCATGAGAATGCCTTTGAGAGATTTTCTTGATAGGAATAACTGAGGTAGGAATACACACCCTATGTGTAAGTGACACCATTCTTTGGATTTGTGTCCAAGACAGATTAAAAGGGAAAGGCAGGAGGAGCACCAACATTTGCCCCATTGATTTCTGACTCTGGGTGTAAGTCAGGCAGTTACCTGATATAACCTGAAATGAGGAACTGTGTCTCATTCAACTGTGAGACAATATTAACTTTTCTTCCATCAAAGTAATTTGGACAAAAAATTCATAAAATCAGATACCATAGTAACTGATAAAGTACAACTTTTATTCCTTATGGTCTTATAGTTTTCCTTACCTTAGAGCACTTCTACCAATCCATTTTGATGGCAAGAAGAAAGGCATTTTATACTGATAAGAAAAGTCAGGGGAAGTTGGGGGACAGGACTCATTACATAAAAGCAACTCCGCTGTATCTTTTCCCATAATCTATTAATCAATAACTACCAGATGATCTTTTTTGCTGACATTGTCAAGGGTTAAATAAATAATACCCACTACAAAATTTTATACAAACCCTAAGTTTAGCTTATACTTTCTATCCTGAGGTAAAAGTTTGTAGTTGTATTTATATCCTGTATCCTCTATGGTCATCCATCCACAGAGTTTCCTGCACTGGAAAACATACACTATATCCCCAGTGGTAGGAATATTTCCTCACTCCTTCCCAAGTTCAATGTTTTTTTCCTTCTTATTTCTGTCTACATATCCATGCACTACTGCTTTTCACTCTCCTCAATGCATTTTGTTAATTTCATGTGTTATTATTCACTTAGAGGATTCAGCTAGGCAGAAGATTCATCAAGACATTATGTAAACTAATAAAACTGTAATTTAGCAGTGGGCCTTTAGCATCCTTTGTGACCCTCACGTATAGGCAACACTGACCATTAGTTGGGAAACTGTCCAGAGTGATTCCCAATAAACCATCTGTTCTGCTTCTATAGCATCAGGGGTGTTCCAAATCTGTACTCTGTCTCTTTAAAAAGCTACACACTAGACAATGTACTTTCCTACAAGTCCATAGGCACCATATTGGACTCTCTCTAAGTATTGTCATATCAATTCTGCTTTGAGACTATGATCATGTTAAATTCTTGTGGGTTCACTATTTTCCTTTTTGTTTTTTTCATTCCATCTTGATTTCTTACAACTTTCCAACTCCAGTTTGAATGTGAGTCATTGTTGCTCATATTCACCAAAATTTCTCCTGTTGTGTAGCTCTTGTAGTAGAAAAGATACCCATGCCACAACTACTTGTGATTTATGTTTTTCTTTTAATTCTGTGATGTTTCTCTTAATTATTTGCCAATGTATCAACACAACATCTTTCATTCATCCTGTAACTCACAAATTGTTCAAGTGTAGTTGGCTATTAAGGTCAATGGATTCACCTGTCTGCATCTTACCCCTGCTGGAATTACAGGCCTATGATATCATACCTAGCACTTTAGGTGTGTGGATGTGTGGCCCCATGGTTGTGGGGCTAGCACTTTACCTTGCGAGTCATCACCTCAGCTCTGATAATTTTCTTTGAGGTATATTTCATGAATTACTGATACTGCTTCTTTACATGTAAAGGACATGTTGGCAAAAGGATAGTTTTTCTTTCCAATAGCAAATGTGCTGAAACATAGTGGCTATTTGTACATTTTTCCCACTCACGCATGTTGTATTCTGGCAAATTGTCATCTGCTGCATTTTCTGTTTTCTATGTGGCTAAATGTATTTGTGGGACAGTAGATTCGACCGTGATCTACTGAAACTTTTCAGAATCTAGAAATGCTTACTAGAAGCCCATAGCTACTTCTTCAAAACAAACTCAAATTGACATTTCATTCAATGTCCAAGAGGGTAAGAAAGAAAGAAAAATATATCTCTAGTAGCTTATTTAACTATTTCCTGCTGAGATTAATGTCGAGAGCACAGTGCCATGTCTTATCTATCATATTTAGCTGTCTGTAATATTCTGTCATTTCCTTCATTATATGCTTCCTCATTCCAATGATTCATGCAATGAAGAATTTGGAAGAAATTCAGACTATGCTGGCCAGTAAATGCCAGTGGAGAAAAGGTCTATTTTTTTTCATTTTGTTTGCATTTCTCTCTCTCTCTTTCTTTTTCTCTCTTTTTCTTTGTTACTATCTTTCTGAATTTACCTATCAGTTGACTTTATAAGAAAGATACTAATCTTCATTATCCTGTTGAGGTTGTAATTAAAAATATCTCTGAAAGCACAAGAATACAACACTCAGTCTGTTAGAATTTTCATTACATTTAGAAATATCACCAATAATACTATAAAGACTGGAAAGATTGAACTGGGCTTGCAGTTTCAGAAATTTTAATATATCATCAGCTTTCTTCATAATTTGGGCTAGTGCAGACATAGATTATCATGGCAGAAAGAGCACATGGTAGAGCAAATTTGATCACCATATGGCATCTAGAAAAGACAGATTGTATACACTCACAAAATTCCTGCTACTCTCCACCCAGGACCCTAGCCTGTAGGAAACCATACACAATGAGGCTGACTTGCCTATGCCACAGGAGGTTTTTTAAGAATGTTCTCTAGTTTTTAGTGTCTTTAGACTACCTTGTGAGAGTTGCATCTTCATTTGTTAGACCTATCTTCTACAATGAGGTAGTGATGAATTTTTTTTATCTCTAGGCTTTCCTTTCCTCTGAAAGACTAAGTTCAGCTTACATCGTGTGTCACTGTCATGACTTGTCAATACTGGTATAAATCAAGAAGACACGAGCAATTCCACCAGTTGCATATTAATTTTTACTAAATAAAGGTATACCATATGCTGTCTGGGGCAAAATGTTCACCCAATTTTTGAAATAATAAATTATTTAAATGTTTATTGCTCTGTGTTCAAAACCACTTTCTGCTGCTCAGAGTACCAAATGAATTTCTGAATATCATAGATTGATTTTCTTTCACCAAATACCAGCATCTTATAAAATAACTGGAGACTGTCTAATAACTGCATCTCTTCATCAGAGGACACTTATTAGGACCTTAGCCTATAACAGGAAAATAGTACCTTGGATGATTCTATACTTTTCTAAAAAAAAAATTTTTGCTTTGAGGGCAAATTAGTCTTGTCATATTATTCTTTGAGTGACTTCCTTTATTTTTTCTGCCCATCTTCTATGCTGAATCCCTGGCTGGGGACAGACACTCCAGAGAGAAACACCGCAATCACCGTTTTTTATATCTGTTTCCTTTATATTTTCAAAAATTAATGAATTTTTCAGGTATGCAAGAATTGAGAGATCATGAATTCTTATAAAAAAGTGTTGAAAATATTCTACTCTTCAACAATTAAAGTGAGAGATCTAACATCAACACCTGTAAGACCTACAATTATTGAAGATTTTATACCCTTTGGAATCAGTAAATAAATAATATCCCACAAAGTCTTCAAAAAACAAAGTATCTAAAAGAAAATGGGAACAACCTGAGTTTCTAGTGACTTTGTCCTTAGAAACACACCATGAGGTTTTTTCTCAAAATTTTATTTCTAAATAATGTAGTGAAGAAGCAATTTTGTGGCTTACATTGAAAGGGAACACAGTTCATCATGGCAGGGAAGATGAGATGACTGTTTCATGGACTCTACAATCAGGAATAAGGCTGAGCTTAATTGCTGTTTGTTTTTTATTTCTTTTAGCTTCAAATTCAGTCTTAGCCACAGGCTATGGAATGATGCTGCCAACAGTTACGGTGGATCTACGATAAGCAAGTATAGAATCTCCCTTATTACCGTTCTCAGAGGTTTGTCTGTTAGCTGACTCTTGCTCACATAAAGCTGGAATTTGATATCATATACAACCCCTATAAATGTGACTCATGACATACCTCAAGCAGTGTCTTTATGCATCATTTCCCCATAATCTGATGAACGTGTCTTAAAGCAAATTTATTGAGGACATATATGAATCATCATAGTCTTTCACAATAAGATCACTGTTCATAAGTTCAGTGCCTGTACTGAGACTTAAAATAACTTAACTGTGAGACTCTTTAAAATAAAATCCAAAATATGTTTTCAGTATAAATAACAAAGGCATAATGTTGTTTTAAAAGTGAAGAATGGGGAAATATTAACATTGTCTGTCTGGGAATATATTGGAACCTACCTGCGCAGACAGCAGATATGCTGTTTTGTCTCCATCTGATAGCGGGTCTTATGATGGAATCATTTGGCTCTAAAGAGCTTGAGGATCCAAACCCTTCCAAATATGTTTCCTGTAGCACATATAGCCTTCCTTGGTGTGTAGTCTCACTTTCTGCCTTCAGATTCACTTATGGGGTGGTATAATGGACTTTATGTGTTCAAAATTCTGATATCTCTATTGAAACTTAAATGCACTTTCATTGTATCACACAAGTTTCCTTTAAGGGACTAAAGACATGTCACACATTTCTGGCCGCAGGGACTCTCTGTAACCTTGTGATAAACATGAAAGACACCATAATTATTCTATCTTCTGTTCCTACAAACTGTGCTTCTTGTACAGTGCTGCCAAATTCAAGAGTAAGGTGGGCTTCTTTTTATTACCTGTATCACTAAAGCATTAATAGCCCAAAGGCTTGAGGTAAGGAATTGGGCTGCCAGGCTCTAGTAGGTTCCTCGGAAAGTCTAAAGTGGTGGTTTGGCCTCCAAAGCTAAGCACATAGTGGTTTCATTTGCAGGATGCTAGAATCCATTAGGCTTCTGACAAGGGAGTCTAGCAGATGGTCAAGTTTCATACACTAAAGAATTTTCCTTATTTCAAGTAGAACACCCACTTCTCCTCCTAATATCACAACAATCTCCAGTGGCAATTCCAACTTTCAGACTGCAGAAAAAAGCAACCTGCAGATAGAATCTTCCCTGACAAGGATTCTCATTTCCCATTAAAATCCCAAGGACCCTGTGTCACATGCTTGATCATTTCAGATCTAATAATCACAGTCTCCATGGCGAGCCTGCATCCACCAAATTGAGAAAGGATATTAATTAAACAACTACATATAATCTCAACCCAAATATAATAGTTCCTGTAACACACTGTTATAAGCAACATCTCTTTTTGGGAGAAGAAACTGAACAAGGAAGTCATTTTATTTTTATTATTTATTATGAGGTACTAGCTTTTTTTCTTGTTGTTGGTGCTGTCGTTCTTACAAATTCCAATTGATGCTAAGCTGTATTAAAGTTGTATCTGTTTAAATGCATCAGGGAACACTGGGCCTTCAATAGCTTTGATGAACATCTGTAAGGATTTCATGGATAAAGACTGTACAGAGATAAGATCTAATGTCCTACGTACTTGGAGAAAGTTTTAGAAGGAAAGGAAAGACAGCAGTTAAGAATCTGAAAGCAGGTAACAGGCATTGTTGAAATTGTACTAAATAAAACCACAGTGAACATCTATGTAAAATAGTATATTGATAGTTGATTGGATATAAACTGAATTAAATATTAAGATAATAAAGTGAGATATCATATGTTCTGTTTGCATGAAGAAATTAGACTTCTAATGACTTTGAAGACACCACAGTACCGATTGACTTTCATAGTGTCTTGTGTCACTATGTGAGAGAGTAGTGTGAAATGACAGTAAATGACCTGTTCAGCTAAAGTTCACATAATTACCAAACCCAGGCAGATGTTTTGTCTCATTCTCTGTTAGTACCACTACTATAGTTGAAATTGAATTTGCTTTAATTAACTTAGAATCCAGTTCCATGGATGGAACTGATGTTTATAAGCAGGACTGTAAAATCTGTGACTGGAGGTGTTCTAGTTTTCTAAAATGGAGGCTTTTGATATTGTTTTGTGAAGTTAATATTTTTTCTCTACCAAAACAGTCTCCTAGACATCTGTATTTACATCTTATGTTATCACTCTTACATGCCTCATATGAAAAATTGAACAATTTACAGTGTTCCTTGGTTGTTAAAAAAGATTTACTTTAAAAAAATGTGTCTGTATGCCCAATGCTGCAAAAATCAATGAAATATACAGGACCTTCATCCAAGTTTCATTGGACATTTCAGAAGAAATAACGAAAACATGTAAAAATCTGGAGGAAAAAGTCAAGATCTATGACGTAGCTATTTACCTACGGCATGAAATTGCTATCAGTCTTTATGAAGACGAGATAGCTGTGGTTACTCATAATATAATTTATATTCTACTTCCAACCTAAAAATAAGATAAACAGTACACGTAGAACTGTGTTAGTGCTCATGGTAACTGGACTTAAAGCCCCGAGGGGAACCATAATGAGAAATAATACTTCCTTTTCTTCCTACTTGTATGTAGCCTTAGGGATACTGTGATTGACTATAAAAGAGGTAGAGAGGTAACTGAAGGCAGGACTCCAGTGAAGCATCTTCTCTGAGTCAACAGCTAAGCTGTGGTGGAGCTCTGCCGAGATGTCACGGTCCTTGACTCAACTATGCTCCTGTAAGTAAAGGTTTACCAAGTTCTTCCCAGGAAGCTTAAACATTGCATTGTATTGTGACTCTTGTTTGGACAGCTTACTTTTCTGGTGATTTACTTCTCTTATTAGGACAGAAGGACATTAATCAATACTTAACCAAGAGGAGTTAAAGATTAATGTACCTGAGAGTTACTTTCTAATCATTATTTTAGAAGTGAATACAAAATGAATTTTGTGTATCTGTGTTGCTCAAATAGAAGTCATCTTAGCCTGGAGTCATGTAGCGGTGTCTAGAGACATTTTACATTACCTTAGGTTACTGATGTAGAGAATATGAATATTATTCACAAGTAGAAACCATAATGTTTCTGCATAACATTGAATAATCAGGAGACACCTACAACATGGGACTGATTTTTCTCAAAAAGTTATAATTCCAGAAATTTAGACATTTAACAAAACTGCATGGGCCTACCAATTCAATATATAGGCCATGAAGAATGAAAGATGTAGCTTGTTAGGGTTCAAAGAGAATGAATTAAATGTTATATTCTATTTGAGAACACACTGGACAAGGTGAGGAGATGAAAATAGAAGGTTTTGACAATTAATTCAAGGAAAAGATCCATTAAAAAATGGAAAATTTGCTAGTACTTGTATGTTTTAAAATATTTCCAGATAAAATCATTTGTAATAACCAAATTGGATTACATAAATAAAACACTAAAGACATTGGTTGCTTGCACTCTTTTTAGACTGCTAAAATACTTCAGATAACAAATGGAAGAGCAGTGTGTACACTTCTAAACATAAATATCTGTTATACATAAAATTAATTTGGGGGAGCATTATAAGGATTTTTTATTCAATAGTAATTATCTGTACAGAGTTACTTTCATTTTCATATAATTTCAGATATACTATGCTACTTTGAATACTTCAATTTAGATATTATTCATGAATAAGCCTTTCAAATAATGAAAAATTTAAATTGCTTTTATCAAATACATAAAATACGTCAACATATGGCAGGATTTTCATAGTGTTGGTATTCAGCCTTTCCCATCAGACAATAAAACAATAACAACAAAACACTAAAACTACAAAATATCAACTATACTTTTAAGACTTCACTTTCATCAAGGTAGTTTGGGAAATAAATTTGGGAAAATATTTGAATTGGATTATTATCAGGAAGTCAGCATACAGAATCCTTTCTATAGCAGGATTCTATTCCTCCTCAGGATTGAGCAACCTGCAGTCAAGCATTTATACCAACCAGGCAATAAGACATAAGTGTTATGTGTCAATGTAAAAATGGAATGTTTAAATGGAGTACAGAACAAAATCTTGCAGAGAATGATAACTGAAAATTAACATAAGTGTTCAAGACATTAGCTTCCTACAAAGAATCACTTCTACTCACTCACAATTAACATAAGCTGCAAATGTTTGAATTTCAGGATTATATCTGTTAGAAATCTAAAGATGTGAAAAGTCATCAGATTCTCAAACTATATTTGTTCAAGTTAATTATTTAATTGTATTTCACAGTGGAAGGCATTGATTCACTACGGTAGATGTAGCGCCAGATCATACAAGGGAGGGCAGAGGGCAGAGATGATATTACTGTTGATAACCTCAAATGAACAGCTTTCAGCATTTGGAGCTTCTGTTTCTGTGTAGCAGGGAGTCTCCTGATGCTGCTGGTGTCAGTTCTCATCATGTGGGAAGAAGTGGCACCTGCAAACATGACTGTCAGTGAGGCTGGCCTTAGTGAAGGCCTTGGTGACGTGTCCCTCAAAGACCTGCTTGGCAATGCCACTATACTGGCTGAGAACATCACTGAGCTTGCTACAGACATGCGCCTGGAATTTGTAAGTACCCTACTAACCCCTGCATTTTTCCCAGAGAGAAATTTTTAGTTGATGAGTGCATTGTACTACAGTTTAATAGGAAGCAGCATGCTACAAGCAACTAATATGTGAAAGAAAGTCTGTGAAACTTTAAGTGGACAAGGAGAATGGGGCAGTTCCATGATATCTCAAAGACTTACAAAAACATTCAATAGTTTTAATTATTTAAAAGTGGAGAGATAGTTCAGTGGTTAAAAGCACTGGCTGCTTTTCCAGAAGACCCAGGTTCAATTTCTTACAGTCACATAGCAACTCACAATACTCTGTTAAGTCCAGTGTTTTGGAAACACTCTCATACAGATACATACAGACAAAATACTAATAATGCACATAAAATAAAAAAGAAATAATGATTTGCTTCTATGGAAGTATTATAGAAACACACATACAAAAATAAATTTTTAAAATTTACAGTCATGGCATAAAAACCTAAAATATATAGATGGTGAAGAACTCAGAATTCATTACCTTGTTTGTGGCAGGCCAGTCTCTATGACATCTTCAGTTATCATACAGCAGACATCATAGAGAAATAAATGTACTATGAGAAATTGATTGGAAGGAATAAATGTAATCTAAACTTGTAGAATGTTAAGAAGGGAAAGAAATATATTCCCTTCTCAGAAACCTCTTGTTCTAAAAGTCAGTTTTTAAGGGTTTCCAGTGACTGAGTATATTCAATGGGAGGACTGAGTTAGAGGTGAAAACAGGCTCTATGTTATCTGTGTCAAGGTCAATCAAGCAGGAGATAATAGATAAAACTTCAGTAAGAGGGGTACCCAGAAAATGTGTCCCTATATTTGCAATAAAATGTATTCATGCTGTTTACTCACATCCATTACACTTCTCCATTCTATTTTAGTTCCACAACAAATTTTCTTCAAAAATATTCAACAAAATTGTAAGTGCCTCAACTGATTTCACTCTTTTCTCTAAAGCATAAATGCTAATGCTTTACAACCTTACAGGAGAAAGCAGAAAGAACCAATTAAATAAACCACCTCCACAGGTGAAAGGAATTTTCAGCCATTATAAGCAATGTAAAAATAGAAGAGCTTCTGGGACTACAATTTGTAGAGAATAAAATGATTGTTCCAGTTATTCTCATTTCTGTGGTTTATTTTTAAATATGGATATTTATGGCATAAAAATGTAAAATTTTTCCAAGAAGATAATTCTATTACAATATTCAATAATATGTTGTACTATAAGTTAATATCTGTTTGATTCATTGTTGCTTTGTTTTTCCTAAAATGGCCAAATTTTATGTTTATTTTTATTATAATTTACACAATTTCATTTAGGATTGATGATAGACTTATGATTATATAAATGTATATTTTCATCGAAAATAGAAAGACAATAGATAATGTTATAATGCCTAGGATAAAAAACGAATTTGAACTAGTAGCAAACAAGAAATGAGTAATGATAAATGTTTACTATGACATTATACTCAAATTACACTGAAAGATGTTCTTATAATATTTCTTGTTTTAACCTTTGTCATGTTTAGGGGATATCTTCACATTATATAGTAAATTTTAGGATTAGTGACGAAACAATAGAATACTAAATAGGAAAAGAGGATGTTATATTAGAAATTTAGCAAAGAAGTCAAATGAAGATACTGATTTAAATGTAATAATAGGTAAATGGTCACTCTCTTAAATTTAGATATCGTGCAATGCTTATTTGTAAAACTTATGCATCTATTGACTATATATTTAATATTTTGGTTACAAGTTCATTTTTTTCAATTTTCAATTTCAATTAACTCATATTTTCTCTTGAACATTGTCAGATATTAGATTTACACAAGAAAAAGAAGCTGGCTGAGGTCTTCAATAGTTGCCATACTCTTCCCATCAAAACTCCTGAGACAAAAGAGGAAATTCGCAACACTACAGTGAGTCCTCAGCTTTCATCTGAACAGCTGAAGCAGTGTCCAGATGGCATCAAGCTGTAGTTTCTTATGAGCTCTGACAGGGGTATGGGAATAAGAAGGGCAGGAAAGGCAAGGGAGAGTGAGCAGTAAAATGAAAACCATAGTATACACGATAAATTACTAAAAAATTTAAAAATTATATAATACTGTAGTATTTAAAAACTGACCACTTAAATTTTTTTTCAACAATGTCTTGACACTTGGAATTGGTTTATTGTTTTCTAGGATACTTTGAATTCAACTTAAATTGATTTTTAAAAAACAAATTCATGTATATGTTTAAGACATTAAAAGCCGATTGTCTTTATTATAATTTGATAATATCTCCCCACTGGAGTCTTGTCATTACTGACCACCAAGCTAATTCTTCTTGAATCTCAAGTATCCTGGTTCCACACTGGCTTCTTACCTTTGTATCCCAAACTCCCTGTATAATTTCTTCAGTGTCTTAGCTGAAAGTACCTGGCTAAGTGAGTCTTACAAATACTATCTACCTGAAAGAAAATTATTTTCTCCATTGTGATGAGAAATTCTACAGGCACAACAGTTCCAATTAAATTCTGTCATGATCTCTCTCTCCTTTCTTACTCATGAACATAACTTACCTTCCAGTTGATTAATGTAAATATCCATTATAAATAATAAAGTGAAAGGAGGGTAAGATGAAAAAATGATGTTTCTGAAGACATTCTAGTGTAAAAATGTCACAAAGTAGTTTTATTAACATTGCTCCAATTAATTCTTCCAAAACATAGCTCAGTTAAAGAAACAGATACTTTGAAATTTTTGTGGAATTGTATTTTCAGCCAGCCCAGTCATAATAGGATTTTGAATTTCATAAATCTCAAGCCCTCACTCTTATTCTCATGTTCCCAGCAACCTACATTACCATAACTTGTTCACCTGCTCCTTTTCTTCATGTTTCTACTAGTGCCCATTGAACACTGCTCTGTTCTTCATTCTTCTTATCACTACATTAGTCAAAATACATCAACATAACAAATATTTTAAATCAGTCATGAGGTTCAAATACAATTCTGACATATACTGAAAGATCAAAAGTTAACTGTGGTATTTATTCATACAATAAGGTCCATTTTTCTTCAGGTATACTTGTTAACACTGTTCTGTTCCATTAGAGAAAACAGAAAGGCGTGTTGTAAGCTGTGGAGCCACACTATGTAATAACAGAATGTCTTCAAGGAAACTGTCTATTAATAATCTAAAGTTCATAATGAGTATTTTGTAAGCATTCTAAATCATTGGTGTCATAAACATAAACTGGTAATGTCTACCTTTCTGATTCTAGTCCAATAGGAAGCTCCTCAGTTCAAAAAAGCCTTGAGATCTCATGGATGATCAATCAACTGTATGATGCCTTATAGGGAAAGTAGATGGTAAAATTTAAGACAGAAAACAGACCATTTTCAATAATATACTTCACAGAAAGTCTTATTTACATAAACTGTTTCATTTTTTGCAAGCTATAGGTAAATATTTTAACCTTTACTTTGTGACGTTATTATTATCTTAAGAAAATCATACCTCTTCATTAGATTAACTAATGGGTATGTTAGTTCACACTCTCTGATGAACAGTTATGTGCAATTAATCCTTCTATGTTTTGCTTATGTTAATATGATTGTAGTTTGAAGAATTTCTGAAATTGTCACTCCGTATACTGCGTGCCTGGAAAGACCCTCTGACTCATCTAGTGACAGAACTCAGTGCCATGGCAGAAGTTCCTGATGTTGTCCTATCACAGGCCAAAGCCATTGAGGCCCTGCACAAAGTCCTTCTAGAGCACATAATGAGGATAGTACCCAAGGTGAGCGATCTGCTTATCTTCCAATTTTCTGTTTTATGAATGATGTGACTTCTGTAGAGAATGAAAATGCTGAAACACTTGATGTTGCAGAAACAAAAGTTAGGCATCTCACCTTGAATTCAGCCTTTCCATTACAAGATAGACAAAAATATAGCAAATTCCACAAGTCATTCAGGCAGAGCCTTTCTCAGCCTGAGTGAAGTATCCCTGCATAATCGTTAGATATTCTTATCATGATAACCCATGGCAGAAGTGCTTCTTAGGTGCAAGATCTGTCACAGTTCCTCCATTGTCCCTTGAACAAATAAAAGTGTATGTTCAAGTAGCAAAATCCTGGTGTTCTCTCTGTCTAATTGCGAGTGACGTACTTTCTCTACCATCAATTTAACTTAAAAATATATATTTAAATATTTACTTCTAGATAACAAAAGATTTACAGAGTTCTACAGTAGACATAGAAATTCATGTCTTGAAATGAAATTTCACATTTATAACATTTCCTTAAGTGTGATTCACCATTTAGAAAGGGAAGCTTCAAATGAATATAAATAGTGATAATAAGTAACTGTCATTTCTGGTCAACAGATTAATCCTGCAATCCAAGAAAATGAAGACATCCCAGTCTGGTCAGATCTAGAATCCTTAAAGTCACCTGATGAAGAAATTCAATTTTTTACTCTTTATGTGTTTTCATACTGCCTGCGTGTTGACCTTCAAGTAGTTGAATTTTATATGGCTGTCCTGGAATGTCTCCGTATGCATGGTGACTTCTGCTATTCAAATATTGCAATATTACCTGATCCAACTTTTTGAAGATTCTGTTAATTTTGTACCCTTTGAATGCATGCTTAAGTGTAATATGTCTATTAATAAAAAATAAAACAAGACATTTTGGAGCACAGAAAGAAAATTTGTTTCTTTAACTTATTCATTTACTAATTAATTTGTCAATTGCATTCAGATTTCATTATCAAAACCCAAGACATTAACTAGCAAAAAGAAAATGCATAACTTACTTTGGAAACACAGTAAGTTAATGTGGGTAAAGTTATTGGAATCAATGAATAAGATAACTATTAAAAGTATAATAGTTATATTTCAGATTTACAAATATTGGGGTATTAAAAAAAAGTTGGCCATCCCTTTAAACCGACTTTTACAGTAAAATGCCAGAAAACAAAATTACCATGAAGTTTCATTACGATTAAAAGCTAGAAACTTTTTAAATTTAATTGGTTAAGATAGAAACATGAAATGGATATTTTTCATCATTTTCAACCATGGTTTTGTGAATTTTGTCTTCTTAGCAACTTCTTAGATGTACTTAATCTACTTTTTTCCCTCTATGTCTCTGGCTTCTCATTTGATCTAGTTTCAATATGAATTATTCAGTTGAGTTAATGTCTTGCCCTCATTCACTTGTGGTTCAAGTCTCACAGCAGGGAAAGCTGAGAGCATCCTTTTCTACAAAGGTTGTATACTTCCTACCTTTCTATGTTTGTTCCTTTAACTTTGTAAAGATGAAGTAAAGGAAAGGCGAAAATTCACCCATTGCTAACTGGTATGGTAAAATCAAAGACTGATTGCTGACAAGGTCTTTTAAAAAATGTTTTATTTTTTTAAACTTAAAATAGATTTCTTTCCTCAAATAATATATCCTGATTATATATTATCCACCTTCCTATACTCTCCCAGGTCCCTTCCCTTCTCCCAGTTTCTTGCCCTCTCCCTTCCCATCTGGATCTAGTTCTCTTCTAAAAACAAAGTTAAAAGCCAACAGGCTTCTTAGGTATAATGATTAATATAATATTATGTTAATGTAATAACATAAATTAATATAATAAAATAAGTAAAACTAACACACAAACAAAACTTTAATCACATTATATGAACCAAACAAAGAAAGAGCAAGAAAGGAGTCTAGCAGAAGTCATACAAATAGAGGCCTACACATTTGCATACTTTAGAACCACATAAATAAATGCATTAAACTGCAGGGTATAACATAGACAGAAATGACCTACCACAGACCCATGAAGACCTTGTGCATTCTGTCTCAGTCTCTGTGAGTTCATATGTGCTTTGATTTATAGGGCCTTATTTTTTGGTGTCCTCCATCTGCTCTGGCACTTACACTCTGTCTTCTCTTCCCTAGAGTTCCCTGAGTTCTGAGGGAAACAATTTTATGAGGATAGCAATTTATGGCTAACCTTTCCAAGATCTCTCACTTTCTGCTTAATATCTAGCCATAGGTGTCTGCATTTGCTCCCATTGGCTATAGTAGGAAGCTTCTTAGAAGATGGCTGAGCAAGGCACTGATCTATGAGTATAGCAGACCGTCACTAGGAGTCATTATATTGCTAAGTTTCTTTGTTTGTTTTATATTTTATTTTGTTTTGTCTTTTTAGAGCAGTGGTATAGATTTTTCTCTAGTTCCCTAGGTCTTAGGTTTTTGAGAGTGTGGAGTGGGTCCTAAGTCAAACCAGATATTGGTTCATTACTTCCACGAGTTTGTGCCACCACGGCCTTAGCATATCTTTCAAGCAGGAAACCATTATACACCAACGTGTTTTTGACCAGTTTAGAGTTTCTGTTTCTCTTTTGGTGACATTCAGAGGACCTTCCTGTACCACTGCTGCTAGAACATAGGGGTGAAGTCTGTCTGTAAACACCAGCTCAACTTCTCCATATTCAATGATCTGTGAAGGTATTATCTTCAGCAGTAGAGCCTTGCTAGTTGTTTATCGAGAACAACCTATAGTCTTGGCAACAACCTGAGAACTTTTTGTGTGTACTATGGAATTTCTTTGGTCAACAATTCAATTTGATATAACCCAGTTCTTGGACTGGAATCTGACAAGGTTTTCATTTGATTTGCTTCTCTCTTAGGGTATAGTAGTGTGTTGCCCAGATACCTAGTGAAGGGCATACTCACTCAGAGAAATTCTCTGACTAGATTCTTTATGCACTCTAGAGCTCACCATGAGAGTACTATACTTCCTCTTCTCCCGAGCCACTGATGAAAAGTAGATCAAGAAATCTCATAGGTCACAATGGAGTGACAACAACGTAAAGTCGCTGTTGACCCCTACCTGGGGTCCTAACAATGTTCTTTTACTGTTCACATAGTTCCAGAAAAGATAGCAACGTCATCCAGTTATCCAGAATGAGGTGTTATTCTTCACTTAAAACTTAAGTAAATTTATCTAGGGAGAATCTCCTGAGTGTCACTCACGTAGACATTTCTTAGCAATCTGTCGATACTAATATAACCATAGTACAAAAGTAATAAACTAATATTCCATTTTCTCAGTCTGGAGAGTTGGAATTGTTTCAGAGATGTTCATCTTGTCTGCTGTATTTAAGTAAGCAAGGATACAGGCTAACCTCACTGTCACATTTCTGTAAGGAAAAGAGATTGTCATGCTGTATTTCCAATAGATATTGGGAATTTGAAAATATATAGAGACAATGAAAGAGAGCCCAGTCAGCATCTTGAGAGACATAAAAGGAAAAGACATTGAAGGGCAGAAAAAAATAGGGTTGTGAGGCAGAATGCTAACAAAGGAAGAACTTTAAAAAAAAAAAAGATGAAAAATACGCACTGTGAAGACAAACCTGTTTTTAGAAATCCAAACTCACAAATATTGAACATATTTTGTGTTTTTAACCCTTTTAACAAATATCATATCCTCTACTTTCCAGTACCTTTTATCTTCTCTCTTGTTTTCCTGAAAGTGCTGTCTGCATTAGAAGTATAATTTCTTCATTTATTGGATTGCTTGATCCCTAGAGCCAAACAAAAGAAGGTCACTTTCCGGGTCAGCATTCATGAGAAATTTGTAATACATAACAAAAACTTCTGATATTTTCAGTCAGTTTTTCAGCCAGACCAATTGCTCATTGGATCAAGGGTCCTGATATCAGAAACTTTCCTGTGCCTCTGTCTAGGACAATTTCTGTTGTGTAGAAAGTCATTATCAAAACAAAACTCTCAATTTATTTTAACTCTTGAGTACATTAATCAATATGGTGAAATTCATATATCCTTCATATCTAAATTTCTGTTTGTTTAGTGCATCTAACTCTATGGTGCTTTTCATGTTACTTGCTTCTCATCAGTTTATGCATACTTCTAGACTAAAAGATGTGAATTTATTAGCAAGTAGGTATTTGAAAAGAAAATACTTCTCAATTTCATAAAATATAAATTTCACGGTGTTATGTAAGTTCATGACAAGACTGAATTTTAGGCTTCAGATAAATCACTCAGGTATGATGTTAAAAGGCCTCTCTTCAATAGTGACATGATTCTAAAATTTATATTTAAAGGTAGGATTCATTATAGCTATGTTGTCACACCTAATTATGCAAAGAGTGGGTAGAAAATATATTTCTGAAAAAAGATAACAGCCATTCCTGCTTTTAAGAGGTTAGGTATATGATCTGTGGATTTCCACTGATGATGACATAGGAATACCAGCAGTGGTGTCAAGACAGGAACAAATCCAACCTAGAAAGTGATTGATCTGATCAAATGGGAGATTAAACATCCTGAGCCCTACATATGCCAGAGGAGAAGGTAAAAATGTCTTACTGCTAGCTCCTCTCTCCCACTCTCTCCTCTTTATCCCAGTCCCAAAACTCATTAAGTCCAGTTTGTCTTAGCTGAATGCACCTGGGTGTGTGGTCTGCCCTGTAGTGTGGTTGATAAACTAAGTGTCAAATCAATGAAGCTGACCTTCTCTCTCCTGGTATCATTTAGATGTCAATAGCCCCTCAGCAAAGAATGGGACTTTGTGTCCACTTCCCATCCCCATGCTAGGATTTTGCCTGGCTTGAATTTGTTTGGATCTTTTGCATGTTCTCTCTGTTTCTGTGAGCTCACATGCCTTTTCGTGTCTAGAAAACACGGAAGCCATACACTGCTTTTTACTCTGGAAAGCTACCAGCTCCTTCCTCCATGATGATTCTGAACCCTGAGGCAGGGGTGATGAAATAAAGATGGCCCATAAGGTCCAACACTCTGAAGTCTCTAGTTTCCTGAACATAAACAGGTTGTAAGTCATAAACCCTCATTTAATTATCATCTGATCACCTGCTGACAAATTTTAGTCTAATTATCACAGAGCAGTGAATTGTAAGTCAAAATGATTCCTCCTCAAACTCTCAAGTCCTCACATATTGAATTCAAAGATTATAATACAGAGGCTTTGGTCACACTGAGTATAAATAACTAGAAATAATCAGGCTTGGAACTTGTTAAAGTATTTAGGATGAGATTAATATGGAAAAAATAAAAAAAGAAAGTCACAGAGAGAAGATTTGGGGGAAATTTGTTGTGGCACCAAAGGCACATTTATTTGCAAATTTAAAAGAAATTTTAATGGAAGACAAGTTTCTTAAATGCTATAATCTGTAGAGGACAGTTCACTAAAATATTATTGCTAATTAAACAGTGTTTCATAGCAACTTGAACTTCATCAGAGACTGTTGCATGAATAAATGAGACTCAGGGATAGATCTCTGAGAAAGTCGGAGATATTAGAGAGAGTAAACACCACAGTCAGAACTTACCCAGCTTTCTTCCAGCTTCCTCAGCCTTGCTTCTCTGGCTTCCCCCTCCAGTCTTTCTATGATCACCTTAAATATTCTTTTGGTAAATTAAGGCGTGGCCCCACCACTGCCTGCTTGGGAGCCTGGAATTCCTTCTGTAATCTAAAATGACCTCCAACTCAATTGGGATTAAGGGTGTAGGTCACCAATCCCAGGATACTCCCTGCGCTGGGATTAAAGGTGTGAATCACCATTCTCTGATCCTCCTAGACTGACTGTAATTAGATCTCCGAAAATTCTGGAGTTTTTATTAAATACCCACAAGAGACAGTGAGTAATACAACACCAATATAAGAGAGATAAGGATATTAAAGTGGTAATGGGTAATAATTTCTACAAAAATATACCAGTTTAAGTGGTAATGTATAATATTGTCTACAAAAATATGCAGTGTGCACTTTATACTGAGTGTCAGTAAGCTTGTGGTCTTTGACCTACTAGCAAATACAGTGCATGCCAGGCAGAATATTACTTGAGGACATGGAGTGAAGTGAAACTTCTATGTTCATGGAAAAAAAGATCTTAGTTCTTAGGACTTTTCAAAGATAACAGTGGATTAAAAGTGGTGGCTACAATGTGAGTCTGGAGCCATCATACACAGGATCCAGGGAGTATGGCAGCATTCTGTGTGTAGATGGAAAGGTACCCATTCTCCAAATTAACTGCTGTCCAGTACAGAATTAACTTTCTACACTAAGGAAATCCAGCTGGATTGTGAAAACCTGCATGTTTCTCAAGGTGATAAACACTAATGGCTCCTGGGTTTAAAAAAAATGTAAAAATTCTGCTTATTTACTATTTTACACCCTGACTTCAGTTTCCTTTTCCTCCTCTCCTTCCTTTCCCGTCAACTTTTCTTCTGCCACTTCCCCCACCACCCCATCACATCTACTACATTTCAATTCAGAAAAGAGCAGTCTTCCTATGGACATCAACAAGGGATGGCACATTATGTTGCAGCAAGACTGCACTTCCCATCATATTATGGCTAGATAAGGCAACCCAATATGGAAAATGACTTTCTCTATCCCCCCCCCCCTTTTCCCTCTCCCAAGCATACATATATTTTTTAACACAATGTAAACCTTTTAGAATTTTTGTTTGTTTGTTTGTTTTTGTTTTTCTGAATCTGTCTCCACTATATTTCTCTCATCTTATTCTGACTATACTTTTAATCTCCTAAACATGGCTAGGACTGCTTAGCCTAGCTTCATAGAGAGTTTAGCTTCATGAGCCATGTTTACCATCCTTACTGTGGGGAATTTTGGGTCCACACTGTTACCAAGTAAAGCACCAGTGCCTACTGCTCATAAACCTCATTTATATGTTTGTTAGCAGGGCCTCTTGTAAGAGCCATGTGCAGGTTTTTCCTGCTATGGTTGAATCAGAAAACCTCAATAATGAAGCTGATATGTCATGCTGAGTTGATCCACCTTGGGACTTCTTGCCCTTTTGGGGGAGGGAATGGAGGGATGGGGAGAGGAATGGCTGAAGGGTGACTGGGAGGGATTGGGAGGAAAGAAGTGATGGGGATCAGGGCGATACATGGATAAAAAATACATTTTTAATAATAAATAATAAAATGAAGAAAAAAAAGAAGCTGCATCTCTGCTCGCCACCAGAAAATAGAGCTAACACAAGAAAACGCTGCTATTAAGAAGCTGTCTTAGTAGACTTTGTTTCCTTTTTGTCTGCATAATCAGAAACCTTAAATCCATCATATGCAGCTTGTGCTTACAAAACTCCTTTGAGATTTTGGGAACGAGCCTTGCTGCAGCTTAATCTGCATTGCCACAAGCTGGACATGTAGCTCAAGTGCTTATGCCAGGGTATCTCTGTACCATGGCCCATTTGAGAGACACAAGTAGGAAGCTGTTTTTAGTTATATTACTGTGATAAGAATACTTTTAAAGTTCTCTCAGGCTTTATGTGGGTGTATGTGCCCTACTTTGGAGTGCCATTTGTAGGCAGAATTTTCTGATCCCTCTGTGTCTGTGGTCCAAAGGAATCTTCCTGCTGGTGGTCCTGCTGACACTTATAAAATAATTACACAAAGTTTCATATTAATTCCAACCTTTTGGCTTATGGCTCGGCCTTATTATCAGCTAGCTCCTACAACTTAACCCATTTCTATTAAGCTATGACTTGCCACATGGCTAGTGGCTTTATCTAAGTTCCATTACATCTTGTTCTTTTGGGTGGCAGTTACAGTGGTGTGTAAATTTCTCAACAAGCTAGAAATAGATCCAAAGTCAATGGATCCATAATAGTATGAGAAAACTTAATTCATCTTATATAAAATTATTAAAATCTGCTACAATCACTTTGGTTCTTGGCTTATGAACAATGGAGCTTAATGACTAGAAGGTAAACATTCTTGCAAATTATATTTATTCAATAACTTGTGTTTGGAATATGTAATACTGAGCAAATGGTATTGTTCTAATTATTGCCTTTCACATTTACTGATTTTATAGACAGTTTTGGTTGGCTACATCTGTAAAACAGTAGATAGTAGCATGACTCAACAGACAATGTCTGAAAATAATAGGCATTATCATTTAGTGACAACATAACCACACTCAACAAGTGTGAGCTAAGGTTGTCATTCTGGAATTAAGGGATTTGTAAAAGCTACTAAGTTGTTTTGAAATAATGAACTTTTCTGTTGCTTATTTCAGTTGTTTCTTCCAAGTACAAATGTTGAGAATGATAGTTAGGAGTCATTTTGGTATTTAGGCTTCTGCAAGACTGTCATTCTCAGTGAGGCATCCTGCTTCCTTATTGTCTTACCTGAGGCACTTGGCTTCCTTTTAATGAGCAGATGAACAGGTAATTTGAGAAAATCTTACGTGCTAGGCTTAGTCAGTAGGTAATAAGCCCTTTCTGGAATGCTACACCAACTGCCATTTCAGAACATTTCTAGATACTTGTGGCCTTCAGACTGCTCTGTAGTCAATGCCTTTTCACTGATAAGACATTTTCACTTAACGTTTCAAAGACTGGGTTAAAATATCTACCCTGTATTCTCTGTTTTCCTTTAAACAAATACATTTGGTTAATATTTCACATTGAAAGCACTAAAGTCATGCAATGGTATATATTATAAAGTCAGCAAAGAAGAATATCCAATACTCTCTTTTGCTAAAATGTAAAATATATGATGTATGATATCAGTGACAAAATATCCCCAATACAGGAAATGCTAGACTGTTTTTGTCCTCTAGACTCTGTTTCTAAATCCATTGACTACTGATTAGTGGTCCAAAGGTATTTAAGGTTTTCATTGAGTGTTCATTTACCAAAGCACCACATTTTTTTTTGTTCTTATTGTTTTGTTTTGTTTTCTCATCAGTAACAGATCATAGTTTGTACCTGTTCCTCAACAGATTTATAATATCTTAGAGGCTTCTTATGAGCTGTACAACAGTGAGGCTCAACTGACTATGTAACGAAGACTCTTGACAATGCATTTGATATGCACCATATTTAATCCAAGAAACTATGCAATGTTATGCCCTTTGTTATGAATGCATTATTAGAAGAAATCTCACTAGGAACAAGGTGAAAAATCCCACAGTGTTACCTGAGTTGCATAGTTCAAGATGTCACTAAGAGACTTACTCAGTCCAAGTGTAGGCAATGGCCAAATAAACCATATTCATATACATATATATATGTGTGTGTGTTGATATATATATATGTGTGTGTGTGTGTGTGTGTGTGTATAACTACACACACACACACACACACACACACACACGCACACACACACATATATATAAAACAGTCAGTCATTCAACAACTGGTATAAGTGCACCTAAACATGTATTAGATTTAGTTCCAAGTTGATAAAGAGAACCTATGTTTATTACTATAACCTGGCTGGTAATATATGATTAGGGATGTTGTGGATGCATTAGGAGGGTTTTTGATGTTTGTTTTTAAGTTAATAAGTTTACAAAATCCTTAAACATCTGTATTTACACTCTAAATCACTCTTGTTACATGCTTAGTGTTTGGAACACTTTACTTTATGCCACATATATTTGTGGTGATATATTATATATTTAAAAATTCAGTCTGGAATATCAGAGAACATAATCACCCACAGTTAAACCATGAGAGTCAGAGAGTGGTAACTCATGACTTTAATCCCAGCACAGGAATGAAATAGTGGTAACTTATGCCTTTAATCTCACCATGGGAATGGCCAAGTGATGACATATGCCTTTAAACCCATTACTGAGGATACAGAGATCTTTCTGTGTTTCTGTAAGTTTAAGGCCTAACAACCAAACAGTAGAAGTTCACACCTTTAATCCTAACTCTAGGATTAAGTTGCAGAGTTGAACCAAGAAGTAAAACAGCTGGGCAATAAAAGATATTAAAGCAGGTATAGGCAGACATTTAACTATTTTGTAGAATCAACGAGCCAGGTTAAGGAGTATGGAAGATAGCTTTTACTCTGAGAAGCTGGCTGAGTGACAATTGACTAGAGTCTGTTTCTTTTCTCTGATATTCCAGTTTTCCCCTTTATCGGTCTATGAATTTTCATTAAATACAAACTAGTATTTGTGTTTTACATACTGACTCTAACTTCCAAAGGTTAAATATCTCAATATTGGGGACTTTTACTGGGGTTTGTGTTCTAATGTTTAGAAAAAAAAAATCTCTAAAACCCATGTCTTTCCATCTAAGATACAGTGACCATTTATAAGAGGTGATGGGAATAGATAAGAAACTGGGGAAGGTAATACAGGTTCAGAGGATCATAGTTTTCTGGTAGCTGATGTGGGATATCTTTCTGTTTGCTGTGAATACCATTGGTTAATAAAGAGACTATTTTGGCCTATGGAAGACCATCTTAGAAGCCAGCAG
This sequence comes from Phyllotis vaccarum, assembly GCA_033318265.1. Classification (NCBI taxonomy): domain Eukaryota; kingdom Metazoa; phylum Chordata; class Mammalia; order Rodentia; family Cricetidae; genus Phyllotis; species Phyllotis vaccarum. The sequence continues at coordinate 32,597,024 of JARWLC010000011.1, read as the reverse complement.
GAAATCTAAGCATAGATAGTGGAGGAGGACAGAGAGATTCTGTTCTCCCTATCCAGCCACCAAGGGAGAAATATGTAAAGAAATTCAGGTAAGCAATGGGCCATGTGAGAAAACAGATTACTATAAATGGGTTAAGAGATAGAGTTAGCTAGTAATAAAACCTAGCTATAGGTCTAACAGCATGTAATGAATATAAACCTCTGTGTATTTTTGTGGGACTGTGGGTCTACAGGTCTGGACCATGGGCTGAACAGATAGCATGAGATTATTTTCAGACTTCATGGAGCAGAGATAGCTGTGGTGATTTGCATCTTAACTGTCTCCATAGACATGGCCCTGAAATTATCCATGTAATGCATATATGACTGCCTTCATCATCATGATAATGAGGTGCTAATCTTTAAGAAGGAAAATTCATGTAATCCTCAAGTATGCACAAAGTTTACTTCCTCCTGGATACAAGCAGTATGTGACTTTAGGGATGGTGTACTCGACTATATAATAGGTAAGAATGCAGTGAACCAACTGTCCCGGGACAGCAGACAAGCTGTGCTGGGACTTTACAGGAATGCTGCTGCCTTCCACCCAGCCATGGTTCAGTAAGTAAATTTTCCCCCAAGTTCCTCTAAGTGAGGTTAATATTGCAATCTTTTACAATACTTGTTTAGAGACTTTACATTTTGATGCCACCTTTGTGCAATCTAAGTGAACAAACATTTGTTCCTGCTCAACAATTATTAATAAAACTAGATAGAACTAAGAAACATTGTTCTAAAAGGCAAGTGCAGCATACATTTTTAGATTAGGGTTCTGAAAGAGAATCTTCTTTCCCTGTAGACATTGAGAAATGTCTAGAAGTGTTTTTGCATTGTCTTAATTGACTTAAGGTAGACAAGAAGAATGTTGACAGCATCTAACCATAGGAACAAGAGCTGTGTTCACACAAAACTCAAATGCACAAGAGATTTCCAGATAATGGCATGATATGTCTTCCAAAGTTAAAATTGCTCATATTTATCCACTTACTGGAATTAAATTGTCAGAATCATGGGCTGAATTTCTAACAATTTCAGAAAGGAAAAAGCAACATTTTTTTGTTTTCAAGTTATTATGAGCTGCTTAACTGAAATACACTTAATTACAGTGCCAATTATGCTAACATAATAGATAAGACTAGCAGATGTGGATCTATACATCTTTAACAATATAAATCAAGTAAAATACTCTTTCAAAGTATAGTCATTGTACTGTTATTTGCTTTGATTTTTAAAATATTTTTAAATGAAATAAAATAGTAACAAGCATGTATATATTGGGAAGGGTCTCACCACATAACTACAGCTGGCCTGAAATTCACTTTTGTAAACCAGATTGACTTTAAATCCATTGAGATCACCTGCCTTTGTCTCCTGAATATGGAAATTAAAAGTGGGCTCTGCCATGTCTTTCTCTATGTTGGTTTTTACAAAGTGAAAAGCCAAAATCATTTATATTGTCATACTAATCCGGACTTAAAGTCCTTCATATGATAAATTGAAGGAATTTATAATTTTATCTATCTAATACATAAATATCTATCATCTATAATTAATTTGGGAATGCACATAAATTTTTGTAAATTTACTTTCTACAATGGCAATTATCTAAAAATAATATTTTATTTACATATAAAATATTGATGATTATATTGTATGTTACTTGTCATTTTTTCAGTTGTTTTCAGTATTTGAGTCTACATATTTTTCTTGAATAAAACATACAAATTCCATAATTTTTGCTTTCATATTTACAATTAAATTTATCTAAGGTTTTGTGGAACAGAAGTGTTTTCAGACAAATATCATTACAGTTAACTAGACATTCTATTTTGAAATACAACATTCTGGATCATTTTGTTGGGTATGTAAATGTTAGACTTCTGTATCCATCAGTCATATTTAAGTAATATTGATGATTTTTAGGAATACTAATTTAAGGAGGTTGATTTTTGAAGCAATAAATTAGATACATCAATAATAGTAGGGCTTTTTGATAAAGCAATCAAAAGAAAAATTATTTAACTTTTTTAATTGTTCTCTTTTATCAATAAAATTTAATGATATTACATAAGATCAGTCAGCCTTCATCCTCACTCTTCCCGTCCCTTCATCCCCTCCTTCAAAAGGGCAAGAAGTCTCAAGGTGAGTCAGCTAAGCATGACAATCCACTTCAGGTACGTCTTATTTCCTCATCCCAAAGTCAAGACTGGGTTATGTGTTCTTCTGAAGAGACACAGCCTAGAAAAATAGGCATGGGATGTACTCACTCATAAGTGGATTTTAGACAAAAAGCCAAGAATAACCAAGCTGCAAATCACAACCCCTGAACAGCTTGGAATCAGAAGGAACTTTAAGAGAGACATCCAGAGATTCCTCTAGAAGAGAAAATAGAAAAGATGACCCTAGCAAATTGGATCATAACCAGTTACAACTAAGAAGAGGTGGGAATAAATCATGAGGAGACAGTTGAGTGAGGGGAGCAACAAAAAAGGAGGAAAAAAAAAGATGGATATCTCAATAGAGGAAGCCAATGTGGGGTTGGAAAGAGACTGGGTGCTAGGGAAACCTCTAAGAACTCACAGGATGTCCCTGGCTAGGTCTCCAACCAATAGTGGATGGGGTGCCTAAATAGACTTCCCCTATAATCAAATGAATAAACCACCCTAAGTGTCATCACAGTATCTACATCCAACAGTGAATAGAGGTGGAGGCAGAGATCCATGGCTGAGCACTGGACCGAGCTCCTGGTCCAGCTGAGAGCAGGGGAGGAGAGTCTATATGACAAGGGAACAGGGATTATGAGAAAAATCCCACAGTCATGGCTAACTGGAACTTTGGGGATCTCATTGAATCAAGAACAGCCACTGGAGATCCATCAGAAAAGGAGCTAGGCCCTCCAATGGTGGGCAATTCTTAATTGTCATGGGCAGTATGTGGAGCCTAGAGGGATGGGATCAGACTGTGTTGCTGTGCATGGGTGGCATCACGGAACCCATTTCTTGCAGAGGAACACCTACTATGTTCATAGAAGCATATTATTTGTATTGTCTTTTACTTACAACTTTTTTGTTTACTTCATTTTTTCTCAGTTTGTCAGTGACTTTTTTCCAACACATTCTTTAAATTTGTGAGTCCCTCATTTATTTTCATCTCCCCTCCCTTTAATGCCTTCATATCAATGGCTTCATTACAATTCAAGTAAGAAAGTTGTCATTAGCCAAATTCCAAGTCATCCATTTCCACAAGTAAAAGATGCCGCTACCATTAAAAAGCTAACAGATATTCTTTGCAGATGAATGGGAAAGCGTCAGGAAATCTCATTTGCTGAGTTTACTATGATTTTACATTTTTCTCTAAATCCATGTTTAAAGTTCATTAATATTTTTACCTGAGATATCAATCTGTAAAAATTGTTATAGAAGAACATACATGATTTTTGGGTTTCACTTAGATGGAGTTACAGTTTTATTGTACTCAGTTGTGTGTAGATAACAGAAGTACACTGAGCAGATCTAAGTCAGGGTGGGGCACAAGTTTATTTTCAAAAGCTCCTCAATGTTACCAACGCAATCCTATTTAAAGGTCTCCAGTGGGAGAGGTGGCTAGCAACTGAAGAGGCTTTCTCTTTGCAACATCTGCCTGGCATCTTCTCAAGTCAATCAGTGTAAAGGAGAAAACCAGATAAACCTTGAGTCCAACAATGGGCATCAGGAGACAGTCCCTGCCTTGTTCATTTTGCCTTTTTACTCACGAATTTCTCCTCCCTCATTCTTGACTGATACTCTTTCAAATTCTCACCATTCCTGATAACCCACTAAAGTTTTACAAAATTGCTAAATATGAGGTTTTAGATAATCTTTTAATAATATATCTATGTAATTATAATATTTATATGATAATATATAATAATCATGTATGATTTTTAAATTTTTTGTCTTATTTACTGAAAATATTCAATTTATTATGCTTACTTTTGGTTTCTTTAGAATATTTTGTAGATTTTAGTGTCTCTAGACTCTGTCAGACTTATCTTAAATAAGGAGATAAGTTTTTTACCTCCAAACACTTTCCTTGCCTATGATGGCCTGACTTTAACTCACATTTTTACATTCCACAATGACTCTTAAATTCTCCAGGTAATATCTTGAGCACGGGGGCAATTTCAGCAGTTTGAATATTTTTTTCTCTACTAGAAAAAGGCATACCTTTGACCTATCTCAGGTCAAAAAAATAATCACCTAATTTTGGAACTGCTAAATGGTTTAAGTGTTCATAGCTCTATATTAAAATCCACCCATGGCTTCTCAGGGCAGCAAATGAATTTGGGAATATCATAGATGGATTTTTCTCTCCCCAAGCACCAGCATTTTATAAATTATCTGGAGACTGCCATTCCCACCTCTTTCTCCACCAGTGAACACTTGTAAGGACTATGACTACAAGAAGAACATAGCACCTGGCATGTTTTTATAAAATTTTCCAAAGAACTTTTCTTTGAGGTCAAAATTGTTCTTGCCATATTATTCTTTGAGTCATATTTTCCTTTCTGTCTTTTATTTTTTTCCACCTATCTTGACTTCTTTAGCACTTCACAAATGTAATGACATGAAAACCTCTGTCATTGAGATCTTGGGAAGTGTCTCCTACTATAAATATGCCCTATGCTGAATCCCTGGCTAGGGAGAGATACTCTAAAGAGAAACATTGACATCACAATTTTTTATGTCTGTTTCCTTTGCACTCACAAAATTAGTCAGCCTGTGAGGTATGCAGGAATTAGGAAATCAAGAATGCTTACAAGAGTTTTGAAAATATTCTACTTTTTAACAACTAAAGGGATAGATTTTTATCACCAACATTTGTCAAACCTACAATTGTTGAACTTCTTATATCCTATAAAATCTGTAAATTAATAATATCCCAGAAAGTCTGCAAAAATATGTAATAGAAAAATGAGTACAGCCTGATTTCTTGTAATCTTGTCCACAGAAACACACATTGACATTTTTTCCTTAAATTCCTACTTCTAAATGATGCAGCAAGAAACAGTTTATTGTGGCTTATATTGAAAGGGAACACAGTTCATCATGACAGGGAAGATGAGATGACTGTTTCATGGATTCTACAATCAGGAATAATGCTGAGATTAATTGCTGTTTGTTCTTTATTTCTTTTAGCTTCAAATTCAGTCTTAGCCACAGACTATGAATGACGCTGCCAACAGTTACGGTGGATCTATGATAAGCAAGTATAGAATCTCCCTTATTATCATTCTCAGAGGTTTGTCTGTTAGCTGACTCGTGCTCATATAAAGTTGAAATTTGATATTAACTACCACAGACAACCCCTATCAACGTGACTTACGACATACCTCAAGCACTAGCTTTATGCATCGTTTCTACACAATCTGATGAATGTGTCTTAAAGCAAATGTATTGAGAACATATATGAATCATCATAGTCTTTCACAATGTGATCACTATTCCTAAGTACAGCAGCACTTGTTCTGAGACTTGGTACAATCTCTTAACTGTGAGATCCTTTAAAATAAAATCCAAAATACAGTTTCAATGTATAATATAATATTGTAATACTGCCATTCTAAAAGTGAGGAATGGGGAAATATACTAAAACCCATTAGAGCAGGAAACAGATTTCCTGTTTTATCTGTATCTGACATATAGTGTTATGATGGAATCATTTGACTCTAAAGAGCTTGAAAGCCAAGCCTCTCCAAGTATGCTGCCTATAGCACATATAGCCCTCCTCAGTGTCTAGTTTTACTTCCTGCCTTCAGCTTTATTCATGGGACTGTATAATGGATTTCATGTGTTCACTATTCTGATATCTCTATTACAACTTTAGTACCTCCTTTACTGCACCACACAATGGTCTTTCAAACTTTCTTACAGGGGCCAGAATCATGTCACATATGCCTGGACTCAGAGGCTCTCTGTAACCTTGAGGTAAACTTAAAGGACACCGTAATGAATATTCTGTTCCTATAAAAATTGGTGCCACTTGTACAATGCTGCTAAGTCCAAGAGTAAGGTGGGTTCTATTTCACCACTTCAATCACTAAGGGACTCATGGTCCAAAAGCCTAAGGTAAGAAGGAATTGGGCTGCAAGGCTCCATTAAGTTCCTTGGGATGTCTAAAGTGGTGGCGTGGCCTCCTAAGCTAAGGATATGCTGATGCCATTTGCAGGATGCTAGGATCCAGGAGGCTTCTGACAGGGGAGCCAGTGGATGGCAAGGTCTTATACACTAAAGAATTTACCTTCTCTCAAGTAGAACATTTACGTCTCCTGATAAAGCTATATCAACCTCTACTGGCAATTCCAACTTTGAAACTAAAGGAGAACAGAGCAGTAGATAGAATCTTCCTTGATAAAAATTCTCATTTCCCATAAAATTCCAAGTATCCTATGCCACATGCCCAAATTGTTTGATTAGTCCTGATCTAACAATAACAGTCTATACTGTGAATACTAATTTTAAAAAATCCCTCTATATTGCTTAGATAAATATATGGTATTCCCTGTAATACACTTTGTAATCCGGAACACCTCTCTATGTGAGAAACAACTTAAAGAGGTAGTCAGATCATGTTTTATTATTTACTATGAGTTACTAGTTATTATTTTCTTGTGGCTTGTGTTGTTGTTTTTAAGGATTCCAATTGATTCTGAGTTCTATTAAAGTTTTGTTATTTTTCTTTTTGCAGGGAACACTGGACCATCAACAGCTTTGATGACCATCTATTAGAATCCTATTGGTAAAGATGGTACCAAGAGAAGATATAATGTATTATAAACTTGGACATAGTTTTCGAATGAAAGGAAAGACAGCAATCAAGAATCTGAAAGCAGGAACCATACATGGTTGACAATGTATTAAATAAAACTGCATAGTTTCTGAATAATCCCAAGGCCAGTTTAGTTAACTTCCAATGAGCTATTTAACATCAAGTCCCCAGTGGGCATCTACATAAAATAGATGCCAGTGAATTGGATGTAAACTGAATTAAATACTAGATATAATACTTCATATTTTCCGTTTGCATAAAAAATTGACTTGCAATAGATTGGAAGACACGACCACATTGACTGACTTTCATAGTGTCCCATGGCATTATTTGGGAGAGTAGTGTGAAATATCAGTAAATGACCTGTTCAGCTAAAGATAAATTAATTACCAAACCAAAGTAGATGTTTTGATTCATTCCTTATTAGTTCACTGCCACAGTTCAAATTAGCTTTAAGCCCAGTTCTATGAACTAATATTGATGTTTGTAAGCATTACTGAAAAGTTTATGATTGTAGAAGATCTAGTTTTCCCAGATGGAGGCTTCTGGTATTGTTTTGTTAGGTATATCTGATTTCTTTACTCAAGCAGCCTCCTAGAAATTTATAATTTATATTTGCATCTTACATTACCTCTCTTATGTCACTAATATAGAAAAATCAAACAATTCACCTTGTTCTTTGGATAGTGTCAAATTTTTACTTTTTCTGTGGCTGTTTGTTCCAATGCTACAAAATCAATGAAATATATATATATATAAAACCTCGATCCAAGTTTCATTGGACATTTCAGAATAATCAAAACATGTAAAAATCTGGAGGAAAAAGTCAAGGTCTATGACGTAGCTATTTACCTATATCATGAAATTTCTGTCAGTCTTTATGAAGAAAAGAGAGCTGTGGTTAGTCATAACATAATTTATATTCTACTTCCAACCTAAAAGTAAGATAAACAGTACATGTAGGTCTATGTTAATGTTCTGGTAACTAGATTTAAAGTCCCAAGGGGAACAATAATAAGAAATTATAGTTCCTTTTCCTGCTACTTAGGAATACTCTACTTGACTATAAAAGAGGTAGAGAGGTAACTGGAGGCAGAACTCCAGTGAAGCATCTTCTCTGAGTCAACAGCTAAGCTGTGGAGAAGCTCTGAAGAGATGCCACAGTCTTTGATTCAACAATGCTCCTGTAAGTAAATGTTTACTAAATTTTTCTAATGAGCTTAAATATTGCATTATATTGTGAATCTTGTTTGAAAAGGTTACTTTTCTAGTGTTAAACTTTGATTATAAGGAATGAGGGACATTAATCATTACTTAAGCAAGAAGAGTAAAGCCAAATGTATCTGAGAATAACTTTCCAATCATTATTCGAGAAGCAAATGTAAAGTGTATTTATGGTTCTGTGATTCTCAAAGAAGCATCATCTTAGCCTGTGGACATATAGCAGTGTGTAGAGACATTCTGCATCATCTTAAGTGACTGAAGTAGAGAATATGAATATTACTAACATCTTGGAGGAAAAACCATGATGTGTCTGCATATCCTTGAATAGTCAGAAGACACCTACAACATAAAATTATCCCTCTTAAAAAGTTAAAACTTCAGAAATTTGATCACTTGACAAGACTGCATTGGCCTGTGGGTTCAGTTCATAGGACATGTAAAGTGAAAGATGTAGTATGTTCTGAATCAAATAGAATGAATTAAATATTATTTTCTATTTGAGAACATACTATTCAAAGCGAGGAATGAATATATAAGGTTTTGACAATTAATACAAGAAAAGCATCCATTCAAAAATGGAAAATGTGTTAATACTTGCACTTTAAAAATATTTTATAAATAAAATCATTACTAATAACAAGATTGGGATGCATAAATAAAACACTAAAGTCATTGGCTTCTTGCACTCTTTTTAGACTACGAAAATCCTATAGAAAATAAATGGAAAAGCAGTATGTGCACTTATTCTAAACATAAATATTTTATGTGTAAATTAATTTGGGAAAGCATCATGAGGTTTTTGCATTCTATAAGAATTATCTATATAGAATTATTTTCATTTTTCATATAGTTTTCTACTATACTACTGTATTTTGAGTATTTTAATTTAGATATTTTTCATGAACAAAACTTTGAAATTTCTCATTTTATAATGCAATATACAATTGCACTTATCAAAGATTTTGTACAATGAGAGGTCTTAAGACTAGTGTCTCCAAAGGTAAGCGCATTCTGCATTTTGATATCTATATCCTGGTTCACCTTCTTAGAATAGTAAATTTTTGATATGCTAGCATCTTGTTTTTGTTTATCTTTTAACAGTAGTAACATGAACTCAACACTGGTTATACTTAAAACCTCAAAATTTAATGTGGTCGTTTTATAGCTAAGGGTAGTAGATAATTCAAGACTGGTGGGGCTTCTGGGCCCATGAGATGAAAGACAAAACTGTTATTTACAAGTAATAGCATCTGCTGATACTCTACCCTAAGATTTGATTCTACATGAAAGATCTAGGTACATAAGATATGCCAACAAACGGCATGTTTTCCAGAGTACTGGAATTTAGCCTTCCCCACAGACAGTGAAAAAAAATGCACAGAATATCAATTATACTTGTAAGGCTTCCCTTTCATCAAGGTAGCTTGATGATTATTCACAGGCTCTTTCTACTAATAGAACTACTATAAACAGAAAATTCACAGATAAATCAATTGCAAACTTTGGGAAAAGTGTTGAATGAGATTGTTATCATATGTGAGTGAAATAAGCACACAGAATTATTTTTATAATGGGATTCTCTTCCTTCTCAGATTGAACAGCAGGTAGTCATGTGTGTATACCTATCAGGCTACAAGACATAGTAAAAAGTGCTGTGAGTAAAAGTGAAATGTTTCCATGGAATGCAGGACAAAGTCTTGAAAAGAATAACAGCAGAAAATCAACACAAATGTTTTAGACATTAACTTCCTACAGAGAATGACTTCGACCTACTCATAATTAATAATCAGAAAATTTATAATATCTTATAGAAACCTAAAGATGTGAAAATCATCAAATTCTCAAACTATATTTGTTCAAGTTAATTATTTAATTGTATTTCACAGTGGAAGGCATTGATTCACTACGATAGATGTAGTGCCAGATCATACAAAGGAGGGCAGAGGGCAGAGATGATATTACTGTTGATAACCTCAAATGAATAGCTTTCAGCATTTGGAGCTTCTGTTTCTGTGTAGCAGGGAATCTCCTGATGCTGCTGGTGTCAGTAGTTCTCATCATGTGGGAAGAGGTGGCACCTGCACCCATGACTGTCAGTGAGGCTGGCCTTAGTGAAGGCCTTGGTGAAGTGTCCCTCAAAGACCTGCTCGGTAATGCCACTATACTGGCTGAGAACATCACTGAGCTTGCTACAGACATGCGCCTGGAATTTGTAAGTACCCTACTAACCCCTGCATTTTTCCCAAAGAAGAATTTTTAGTTGATGAGTGCATTGTACTACAGTTTAATAGGAAGCAGCATGCTACAAGCAACTAATATGTGAAAGAAAGTCTGTGGAACTCTAAGTGAACAAGGAGAATGGGGCAGTTCCATGATATCTCAAAGACTTACAAAAACATTCAATAGTTTTAATTAATTAAATTTGGAGTGATAGCACTGGCTGCTCTTCCCGAGGACCCAGGTTCAATTCCTAACAGTCACATGACTGCTCACAACTCTTTTTAAGTCCGCAGAGTCTGAGACACTCTCACACAGATACATACAGGCAGAATACCTACGCAATAAAATGGAAAAATATAATTTGCCTCTATGTAATTATTGTAAAACACATATACAAAAATAACTTTTCTTAAATTTACAGTCATGACATAAAAACCTAAAATGTATAGCTGGCAAAGAACTCAAACTTCCTTACCTTTTTTGTGGCAGGCCAGTCTCCAGGACATCTTCAGTTAGCACAAAGCAGCCATTATAGAGAAATAAATGTAGTATGAGGAATTGGTTGGAATGAATAAATGTAATCTAAACTTGTAGAATGTTAAGAAGGGAAAGAAATATATTCCCTTCTCAGAAATCCCTTAGTCTAAAAGTCACTTTTTAAGGGTTTCCAGTGACTGAGTATACTCAATAGGAGGACTGAGTTAGAGGTGAAAACAGGCTGTGTGTTAACTGTGCCAAGGTCCCTCTATTTGCAATAAAATGTATTCATGCTGTTTACTCACATCCATTTCACTTCTCCATTCTATTTTAGTTCCACAACAAATTTTCTTCAAAAGTATTCAACAAAATTGTAAGTGCCTCAACTAATTTCTCACTCCTTTACCCTAAGAATCCACACTAATGATTTCATTGGAACTTGCATGAGAAAGCAGAAAGAACCAATTCAAATAAAACAATCCCAAAGGTGAATGAAAGCATTGGCCATTATAAATAAGATGAAAACAGAAGAGCTTCTGGGAATATGGTTTGCAAACAATAAAATGATCGCTCAATTTAGTCTCAATATTTTGTTTTATTTTCAAATTTCAATACTTATGACATAAAAATGAAGTAATTTCGGCAAGGGAATAATTCTGATTACATGTTTAATAATATGTACCATTAATTAAAATCTTCTTTTTAATTTCATTGTTGCTTTATATTTTCTAAAATAGTCAAATGTTATGTTTAACTTTATTACAATTAACATTATTTCATTCAGAATTTATGATAGAATTGGAATGATATAAATGTATATATATTCACTGGAAATATAACAAAATGGATAATTTAGAAATGTCTCATTTTAAAAGAATGAATTTGAACTAATGACAAAAAAGTTAATAAATAATGATGCATAATTACTATGATATTATACTCAAATCACAATGAAAGATGATCTTTAAAATATTCCATGTTTTTATTTTTACCATGTTTAGGGGTTCTCTTTACATTATATAGTAGATTTTAGGATTAGTAACAGAACAATAGAATACTAAATAGGCAAATAGGATGTTATGTTAGAAATTTCACTAGTAACTCAAATGAAGCTACTGACTTAAATGAATAATAGGTAAAATAGTCACTTTCCTAAATTTAAATGCCATGCAATGCTTACTTGCAAAAATTGCACACCTATTTAATATATATTTAATACTCTGGTCACAAGTTAATTTTAAAAAAATATTTAATTGTAAAAAGTCAAATTTTCTCTTGAACATTTTCAGATATTAGATATTCACAAGGAAATGAAAATGGCTGAGATCTTCAATAACAGCCACGCTCTTCCCATCGAAACTCCAGAAACAGAAGAGGAAGTCCGCAATCTCAGCTTGAACCTTGGCTTTTTACTTAAACAGCTGACGCGGTGTCCTGTGTTTGCCAGACTGTAACTTCTTATGAGCCCTATCTGGTGTGGGAATGGGAAGGGCAGAAAAGACAAGTGATAGTGAGGAATGAAATGAAAACCATACTGTGCACTTGATAAATTATAAATGAAACCAAATATTAAATAATATTATAGCAGATCTTTATAAACTGACCACTTAGAAGATCTTATTTTAACACTGTCTTGCTATTGGGAATTGGCTTATTATTTTGTAGGAAACTTTGAATTTAAATTAACATCTATTTTAAAAGAAAACCATGAATATACCTAAGACATGCAAGCCCTATTGTCTTTATTATAAGTTAATAATGTCTCCACATGAACGTGCCTGTCATTACTGAACACCAAGGTAATTCTTCTTGAATTCCAAATATTCTGGTTGTATATCTGCTGCTTACTGTAGTAGGAGGTTTCTGGCCCTGACTTACGGGCCTAACCTCAAGGTTTAGGCCCACAGACCCATAGACCCGCAGATCCGCAGACCCACAGACCCGCAGAGACACACAGATGCTTTCAATAGTTTTAGGCTGATCAGCCTAAGGCCCAGGCATACAACTTGCTAGCTCTCTACCCTTCATCTAACCCATGATTCTTCCTGTTCAGCCATGGGGCTCGGTACCTTTCTTTAGAGCAGCATAGTTGTCCTCTGCTTCCTATGGCTTCTCTCTGGCATTCTGCTCTGTGCTTCCTGTTCTCAGAGTTTTTAGTCTGGTAGCCCCACCCACACTCCCTGCCTGCCTTTGGCCCATCAGTGCTTTTTATCAAACCAGTGTGTGGGAAAATTATTTACCATGAAACAACACAATACCCCTACAGCTTACCTTTGTATCTGAAATTCCTTTAATTTATAAATTCTGCTGTGTCTTATCTAAAAGTACCTAGGCAAGGGAGCCTATAAATACTATCTCCCATTCTCCAAAGGGGCAAGAAGTCACAAGGTGGGTCAGCTCATCATGGCACATCCACTCCAAGCAAGTCCAATTTCCTCATCTCAACAGCAAGATTGGGTTAGTTGTTGCTCTGCAAGGAATAGGCTCCAAAGTTCCAGCCCATGCACAGTAACACAGTCTGATCCCACCCCTTGAGGCTCCATACACTGTCCATGCCTGTCGACAGCAGCCTACCGTTGGAGGGCCTGGATCCTTTTCCCAATGGTTCCTCAGTGGTTGTTCTTGATTCAGTGATCTCCCCAGAGGAATTTTCTTCATGATCATCCCGTTGCTCATACAGACTCTCCTCCCCTGCTCTGAGCTGAACCAAGAGCTCAGACTAGTGCTCAGCCATGGATCTCTGGTCTCCACCTCTATTCATTGTTGGATATAGGTTCTGTGATGACACTAAGGGCAGTTATTTATTTTATTATAGGGGAAGTCCTGTTTAGACACCTCCTCCACTATTGGTTGGAGACCTAGCCAGGAACATCCTGTGAGTCCTTGGAAGTTTCCCTAGCATGAGGTCTCTTTCCAAATCCACACTGGCTTCCTCTATCAAGATATCCATCTCTTTTTTTCCCTCCCTTTTTGTTGCTCCTCTTACTCAACCATCTCCTTCGCTCAGGTTTTGTTCCTACCTCTTCTTGTTTGCAACACGTTATGATCACAATTTGCTAAGGTAGACTTCTCTATTTTCTCTTCTAGTGGAATCTCTGGATTTCTTTCTTAAGTTACTTCTGATCCAAAACTGTTCAGGGGTTGTGGCTTGCAGCTTAGTTATTATTTGTTTCTGTGTAAAATCCACTTATGTGTTAGTACATCCCATGCCTATCTTTCTGAGCTTATGATACCTTACTCAGGAGGATATACTCCAAATCCATCTATTTGCCTGAAAATTTTAGGTTGTCATTTTTTTACTGCAGAGTAGTATTCCATTCTGTAGATGTACCAAAGTTTGTTAATCCATTCTTCAATTTATGGGACATCTAGGTTGTTTCCACATTCTTGCTGTTATGAATAATGCTACTATGAACATAGTTGAGCTAATGCCTTTGGGGTACGAATGTGCAATAGTGATATTGCTGGATTCTTGGGGAGATTGATTCCTCATTTTCAGAGGAACCAGCATACCACATTCCAGAGTGGCTGTACAAGTTTGCACTCCCACCAACAACGGAGAAATGTTCCCCTTGCTCCTCATCCTCTCCAGCATAGGCTGTCATCTGTGTTTTTGATCTTAGCTATTCTGACAGTCTTAAGATTGTATCTCAAAGTTGTTTTGATTTATATTTGTCTGATGTCTAAATATGTTGAATAATTTTTAATTTCCTTTCAGCATTTTAAAATCTTAGTTGAGATTTCCTTTTAGCTCTGAAACCCATTTTTTAATTGTGTTATTTAGGTTTTTGAGCTCTAGTTTTTTTAAGTTTTCTATATATTTTAGAGATCATTCCTCTGCCAGATGTAGGGTTGGTGAAGATCTGTTCCCATTCTGTAGGTTAACATTTTATCTTATTGACTGTGTCCTTCGCTTTACAGAAGCTTCCCAGTTTCAGGAGATGCTACTTATTAATTGCTGTTCTTAGTGTCTGTGCTACTGGTGTTATATTTAGGAAGTGGTCACCTGTGCTAATGCATTGGAGGTGTTTCCCCTTTCTTTTCTATCAAGTTCAGTTGGCTGGGTTTATGTTGAGGTCTTTGATCCACTTGGATTTGAGTTTTGTGCAGAGTGATAGGTTTGGATCTATTTACATTCTTATATGTACTACCATCCAGTTATCCCAATATCATATATGAAGATACTACCTTTTTCCATTGAATATTTTGGGCCTCATGTCAAAAATAAGGTGTTCATACGTGTGTGGGTTAATGGCAGGCTCCTCAATTCAATTCAATTGATCTAAAAGTTTGTTTTTATGCCAGTACCAGGCAGTTTTATTACTGTAGCTCTATAGTAGAGCTTGAAGTCAGAGATGTTGATTCTTTCTGAAGTTCTTTTATTGAGCAGAATTGTTTTGGCAAGCTTGTATTTCCTGTTATTCCATAAAGTTTAGTGTTTTCTTTCAAGTCTGTATAACAAATTGTGTTGTGATTTTTATAGGAATTGCATTGAATCTATATGTTGCTTTGGTAAAATTACCATTTTTACTATGTTGAACGTCCCTATCTAGGAACATGGGAAATTTTTCCATTTTCTGATATCCTCTTCAATTTCTTTCTTCAATGACTTAAAGTTTTTTGTCAAACAGGTATGCTACTTCTTTGGTTAAGTTACTTCAATATATCTAATGCTATTTGCAGCTATTATAAAGGGTGATGTTTCCCTTATTTCTTTTTCAGCCCTTTAATCTTTTGTGTATAGGAGGGCTGTTGATTTTTTTTTTGAGTTAATATTGTACCCTGATATATTGCTGAAGGTATTTATCAGCTCTAAGAGTTCCCTGATAGAATTTTGAGGGTCACTTATGTATATGATCATATCATCTGCAAATAGAGATAGTGTGATTTATTACTTTCCAATTTGTATCCCTTCTCCTTTTGTTCTATTATTGTTTCTGCCGAAACTTCAAAAATTATATTGAATAAAAAAGGAGAGAGGACAGCCTTGTCTTGTTCCTGATTTTAGTGTAATTGCTTTGTGTATTCTCCATTAAGTTTGATGCTGGCTGTTGGCTTGCTTTATATCGCCTTTATTATATTTATGTATTTTCCTTATATTCATGATCTCTCCAGGGCTTTTATTGTTAAGGAGTGTTAGATTTTGGTAAAGGCTTTTTCAGCATCATATTAGATGATCATGTGGTTCTTTTTTTTTTCAGTTTGTTTATATGATGGATGACATTCAGTTTTCCATATGTTGAACTATCCCTGCATCTCTGGGATGAAGCCTACTTGATTGCAGTGGATGATATTTTTTTTTTTTTTTTGATATGTTGTTGGATTCGGTTTTCCAGAATTTAATTGAGTATTTTTGACTCAATGTTCATAAGGGAGATTGGTTTTTAATTCTCTTTCTTTGCTGTTTTGGGAATCAGGGTGATAGGGGTCTCATAAAAAGAGTTCGGCAATGTTTCTTCAGTTTCTACTTTATGGAACAGTTTGAGGAGTATTGGTATTAGTTCTTCTTTGAATGACTGGTGGAATTCTGCCCTGTAACCCCTGGTCATGGGCTTTTTTTTTTTTTTTTTTTTTTTTTTTTTTTTTTTTTTTTTTTTTTTTTTTACCTTGGGAGACTTTTATTAACATCTTAAACTTTCTTTGGGATTATAGGTTTGTTTAGCTCTTTAATTTGATCTTGATTTAATTTTGAAAAGGGGTAGTGACCCGACCTGCAGGATCAGTCAACAGAGGGTCCGAAAAAGAGGGCATGAGACAAAGAATGGGCAGAGATGCAAGGAATGAAGGCAAGTCAAGGATCTGAACAAGCCTCTGAGTTTATTGTAATTTGTTAAAGTATATATAAACATTTCAGGGAGGCAGCACCCGTCGGCTGGCTGCACTACAAGTCAATAGTAACAGTAACCAAAAGCAGGAGGTAGGTCATTGTGCAGAAAGAACAAAGTGTGCATCATGGCATGATAGCCAGGACCACAAGAAGCCACATATACCATTCATGATTGGGAGAGAACCTCCTGGTTCAAAGAACAGCTCAAAGAACAGTTCAACAGGCTGAGAGGAAGGAAATGAAGTCTCTCTCACACTTGTGGGTCTCCACAGGGTACCTGTCTAAACAGCTGTCCATTTCTTTTAGGTTTTCCATTTTAGTGGAGCATAGATTTTCAAAGTATGACCTGATAATTATATGGAGCAGTTAATTTGGATACTCTATCTGTTTTTTTGGTTAGTTTGAATAAGGGTTTCTATATCTTATTGACTTTCTCAAAGAACCAACTCTTTGATTCATTGATTTTTTTGTATTGTTATGTTTGTTTCTGTTGATTTTAGCCCTAAGTTTGATTATTTCCTGCTGTCTTTCTACTCTTTCTAGGTGAGTTTGTTTCTAATTGTTGTAAACCTTTCAGCTGTGCTGTTAGATCCCTTTTGTGAGGTTTCTCTAGATTTTTTATATAGGCATCTAGTGCTGTGAGATTTCCTCTTAATGCTGCTTTCTTTATGTCTCATAAGTTTGGGTATGTTGTGGATTCATTTTCATTAGGAGGTCTTTGATTTTTTTCTTAATTTCTTCCTTGACTCAGAGATGTTCTGTTTCCATGAATCTGTAGGCTTTCTGTGATTTTTCTTGCTGTTGAACTATAACTGTAGATCATGGTTTTCTGATATGATACAAGGAGTTATTCTCATTTTTTATATATATTGATATTTGCTTTATGACCAAATATGTGGTCAGTTTTAGAGAAAGTTCCATAGGATGGTAAGAAATATGTATATTCCTTTGTGCTTGGGTGGAAGGTTCTGTATATATCTATTAAGTTCATTTGGGTCATTATATCTGTTAGATACCTTAGTTCTCTCTTGAGTCTCTGTCTGGTTGACCTATATCCAAAAGTGAAAGTGGTGTTTAGAAGTTTCCCACTATTAGTGTGTTGGATTTGATGTCAGGTTTAAGCTTTAGTAGTGGTTTTCTTTTTCTTTTTTTTTTCTTTTTTCTTTTTTTTACAAATGTAGGTAAGTGCCCTTGTATTAGGGTTATAAATATTTAGGTATGAGACCTCATCCTGGTACATTTTTCCTGAGATGAATAAGTAATGTCCATCCTGGCCTCTTTTGATTGATTTTAGTTTGAAGTCTTTTTTGTTAAATATTAGGATGGTTACATCAGCCAGTTTCTTAGGACCATTTGTTTGGAAAATCTTTACCCAACCCTTTACTCTGAGCCTGTGTCTGTTTTTAAAGTTAAGGTGTGTTTCTTATATGCAGTAGAAGGATAGCTTCTGTTTTTATATCCATCATGCCAAGATATATCTTTTATAAATGATATTGACCAACGATTGTTGTTTTCTATTATTTTTGGTGTTAGCTTATGTGTATTTCCCATCTTTGTTTTTTTCTTCTGTCAGATTATCAAGTGTTTGTGGTTTCATTGGTGTATCTAGTTTCCTTAGATTTGAGTTTTCTCTCTAGTGCTTTCTATAGGGCCAGATTTGTGGATAGGTATTGTTAAAATCTGGTTTTGTCAGGAAATATATTGTTTGCTCCATCTATGGTGATTGATAGTTTTGCTGGGTATGGTAATCTGGGTTGGCAGCCATGTTTTTTTAGTGTTTGGATATCACCTGACCAAGACCTTCTTGCTTTCCTTGTTTCCACTGAATAGTCTGGTACATTCTGATGGGTCTGCCTTTATGGGTAATCTGACCTTTTTCCTCTGTATCTCTTAGTATTTTTCTGTGTTATGTAGTTTAGTGGGTTATTATGAAATGAGCAGACTTTTTGGGAGGTCTTGTCTATTTGGTCTTCTGTAAGCTTCTTGTATCTTTATAGGCATTTCCTTATTAAGGTTGGGAAAGTTTCCTTCTATAATTTTGTTGAATATATTTTCTGTGCCTTTGAGCTGGCATTCTTCTCCTTTGTCTATTTCAGTTCTCCTTCTCAGGAATACTTTTCAACAATGTTCTTTTCTGTTAGAAACAAGAGAAAGGAGTGCTGTAGATATACTTTTTAAGATATCTTTCTGTTAACATCCTAAAGTTCATATTGAGAATTTTGTTAAACATTCTAGTTCACTGGTATCATAAACATGAATAAAATGATTTTTCAAATAAAACTGGTAATGTTCATCTTTTTTATTCTAGTCCAGTGGGAAGCTTCTCAGTTCAAAAGTGTTGGGATCTTGTGGATGATCAAAATAATGAAACATATAATGCCTTTTAGGGAAGGCAGATTTTAAAATTTCAGACAGAAAACAGAACATTTTCAGAAATATAGTTCACAGTAACTGTAATTTACATGAGCTGTTTCATTTTTATAAGCTATAGGTGAATATTTTAACTTTTACTTTGTGACATCATTATCTCAAGAAAATCATGTCTTATCATAAGAATACATGCTTTCTGATGAACAGTCATATATAATTAATCCTTCTATGTTTTGCTTATGTTAACATGATTGTAGTTTGAAGAATTTCTGAAATTGTCACTCCGTATACTGCGTGCCTGGAAAGACCCTCTGAGTCATCTAGTGACAGAACTCAGCGCTATGGCAGAAGTACCTGATGTTGTCCTATCACAGGCCAAAGCCATTGAGACCCTGCACAAAGTCCTTCTAGAGCACATCATGAGGATAGTACCCAAGGTGAGCGGTCCGCTTATCCTCCAATTTTCTGTTTTATGTGGATATGAATTCTGTACTGAGTGGTAAATGTTCATGATAAACACTTGACACTGCAAAAACAAAAGTTAGGCATCTCACCTTGAATTCATCCTTTCCATTACAAGATAGATAAAAATACAGCAAGTCCTACAAAGTCATTCGGGCAGACCCTTTCTCAGCCTGAGTGAAGTATCCCTGCATAATCATTAGATATTCTTATCACAATAACCCATGGCAGAAATGCTTCTTAGGTGCAAGATCTGTCACAGTTCCTCCATTGTCCCTTGAACAAATAAAAGTGTATGCTCAAGTAGCAGAATCCTGGTGTTCTCTCTGTCTAATTGTGATTCTTTCTCTAGAATCAATTTCACTTTAAAAATATGTGTTTAATATTTACTTCTAATTAACAAAAAGGTTGATAGAATTGTAAATAGACATAGAAATTCATGCCTTGAGTTGAAATTATACATTTAGAATATTTCCTTAAGTGTGATTCACAATTTAGAAAGGAAAACTTCAAAATAATACAAATAATGATAATAAGTAACTATCGTTTCTGGTCAATAGGTTAATCCTGCAATCTAAGAAAATGAAGACTCCCTGGTCTGGTCAGATCTGGAATCCTTAAAGTCATTTGAAGAAGAAATTCAATATTTTACTTTTTGTGTTTTCATACTGTCTGTGTGTTGACCTAAAATAGTTGAATTTTATATAGATATGTTGCAATGTCTCCATATCGATGGTGATGTCTGCTACTCAAAACTTAGATACTACCTAATCCATCTTTTTGCACCTTTAAAAAATGTACTTTTTAAAATTATGCTTAAATGTAATATGTCAATTAATAATAAAAAAGACAAGCTATGTCAAGGCACAGTAAGAAAATTGGTTGCTTTCTTTTATTCATTTAGAAATAAATTTGCCAATAGCATTGAAATTTTCTTATTCAAATGAATATTCACCTGGCAAAGGGAAAATTACATAGCTTAGTTTAGAACTACAGTAAATTAATATGGATAGACTTATTGGAATCAATAAATGAAATCATTATTAAAAGCACAATAATTCTATTTGGAAATATTGGAGTACTGTAGGAAATTTGGCCATGCGTCTAAGACAACTTTAATGGTAAAACACCAGAAAACAAAATTTTCATGAAGTTTCACTATGAATTTAAGTAATTATGCTATAAACATGAAAATGGTTATTTCGCATTTCAACCATGGTTCTCAAATTTTGTCTTCTTAGCAACCTCTTTCATCTACTTATTCTATTTTCTTCCTTCTGTGTCTCTGGAGTCTCATTTGGTCTAATTTCAATATATACTATTCAAATGAGTTAATATTTTGCTCCATTCTCCTGTTGTTCAAGTCATACAACAGGAAAAGCTGAGATTCCTAGAAAGACTATATACCTCTTACTTCTCTGTGTATGTTCTTTGACTTCTTCAGGACTAGGTAAATAAGTAAAAATGGGGCAAATCTACACATTGCCAACTTGTGTGGAGAAACCAAAGACTGATTGATGACAAGGTCTTTTACAAAAAGGTTTTTCTTTTAATTTAAAATGGATTTTTTTCTCAAAAAAAAATTCTAATGTATATTATCCACCTCTCTGTACTCTTCCCTGTTCATTTTATATTTGTTTCTTCTCACACCCCATCATATCTAAATTTAGTTTGTATCTCTCATTAGAAAACAAGGAGGCTTATAAAGAATGAGTTACATGATTAATATAATAAAATAAGACAAAAACTAACACAGAGACCTTTGTAACATTGGATGAAACAAAAAAGATCAGTAAAGGAACCTATTAGAAATCATACAAATAGAGGTCTACACACTTGCACACTCTAGAACCACATAAATGCACTAAGCTGCAAGTTGGTATAGCATTATATAGAAAGGACCTAGCACAGACCCATGAAGATCTTGTGCATTCTGTCTCAGTCTCTGTGACGTCATATTTGCTTTGAACATGTTGATTTATAGCGTGTTATTTTTTGGTGTCCTCCATCTGCTCTGACACTTATACTCTGTTTTCTCTTCCCTAGAGTTCCCTGAGTTCTGAGGGAAACAATTTGATGGGGATAGCAATTTATTGATAACCTTTCCAAGATCTCTCACTTTCTGCTTAATATCTGGCCATAGGTGTCTGCATTTTCTCCCACTGGCTGCAGTAGGAAGCTTCTCAGAAGATGGCTGAGCAAGGCACTGATCTATGAGTATAGCAGACTATCACTGGGGTCATTATATTGTTAAGTTCATTTTTTTTTTTTTTTGGTTTTTTGGTTGTATATTTCATTTGTTTTGTCTTTTTAGAACAGTAGTATAGATTTTTCTGTAGTTCCCTAGGTCTTAGGTTTTTGATTACCTAAGTAATGCCATGTATGGGTTCTATCTTATGGAGTGGGCCCTAAGTCAAACCAGATATTTGTTCATTACTTCCACAAGTTTGTCATAACATTGCCTTAGCATATCTTTCAAGCAGGAAACCATTATAAACCAAGGGGTTTTTTACTAGCTTTAACTTTCTGTTCTTGTTTTGATGGCATTCAGAGGATCTTCCTGTACCATTGCTGCTAGGAATGAAGTCTATCTGTAACCACCAGCTCAACTTCTCCATCTTCAATGAGTTATGTAGTTATAGTCTTTATCAATAGGGCCTTGTTGTTTGTTAAGAGACACTTATAGTCTTGGCAAAGCCTGGGTTGTCTGAGTGTTTTTATGAAACTCCTTTGGTCAACAATTTAATTAGATATACCCTAAACCTGGGTCTGAAATCTGACACGTCTTTACTTGATTTGCTGCTCTCATGGGCATAGTAGTGTTTTCCCCATCTACCCAATGAAGGACATACTCAGAGCAATTCCATGGTCAAGTTCTTTATCCACTCCAGAGCTCTAGTATGATACTGCCATATTTCCTCTCCTGAATGCATGTTACCAAAGAAAAGTGGCTCACGGTGTAAAACTAATTGATACAGGAATTTTATATATCACAATCCCATCAGCATTGGAGTGGGAACAACAGAAAGTCACTGCTGACTCCTTCCTGGGGTCCTAACAATGTCCTTCTTTTCCCCTTAATGTAGGTCCTGAAAGATAAGAACATCACATTGGTATCCAGAAATGAGATGTTAGTATTCCCTTAAAACTGTTGTAAATTTATCTAGGAAGAATCTCCTGAGAGTCACCCACCCAGACATTCTATAGAAATCTATCAATACTGATATGGCCTCAATAAGAAAGTGAGAGACTATTATTCCATTTACCCAGTCTGGAGAGCTGTGATTGTTTCAGGAGTTAAGGGATCCATGCATGTCTCTCCTAGGGTCCTTTTTGTTAACTATCTTCTCTGAGGTTGTGGGTGGTAGCCTGGTTATCCTTTTCTTTATGTCTAATATCAACTTATGGGTAAGTACAGACCATGCTTGTCTTTATGAGTATGGGTTACTTCACTCAGAACAATTTTTTAAGTTCCATATGTTTGCCTGTAAATTTAAAGTTGTCATTGTTTTTGTTGTTGTTGTTTACTGCTGCATGATAGTCCATTGTATAAATGTATTCCCCTTTTTTAAAAATTCATTTTTTGATTGATGGACATTTATATTGCTTCCAAGTTCTGTCTATTATAAATAATGCTACTATACATATAGTTTAGCAAATGTCCTTGTAGTATGCATGTGCATTGTTTGAGTATATGTCCAAGAGTGCTATTGATGGATTTTGAAGTAAATTGATTCCCAGTTTTCTAGAAACTGCCCTACTTATTTCCAAAGTGGCTGTACAAGTTTAACTTCCCACCACCAAGTGCGGAGTGCCCTTTATCCCCTTCAGCATAGGCTTCCATCAGTGTTTTTTATGGTAGCCATTCTGGCAGGGGTAAGATGGTATCTCAGTATTGTTTTGATTTGTATTTCCCTGACAGATGAGAATGTTGAGCAATTCTTTAAGTGACTTTCAGCCATTTGAGATTCTTTTGTTGAAATTCTTTGTTTAGATATGTACTGCATTTTTCAATTGGATTATTTGATATTTTTGATGTATAATTTCTTGCATTTCTTATATATTTTAGAGATAAACTCTCTGTCAAATGTAGGGTTGGTTAAGATTTTTCACGTTCTGTAGGCTTTTGTTTTGTCTCATTGACTACGTCCTTTCCCTTACAGAAGATTTCAGTTTTAGGAGGTTTAGTTACTAAATGTTGCTCTCAGTGTCTGTGCTACTGATGTTACATTTGGAAAGAGGTCTCCTGTGACAATTCATTCAAGGCTATTTCTCACTTTCTCTTATATCAGGTTCAGTGTAACTGGATTTATATTGAAGTCTTTGATCCACTTGGACTTGAGTTTTTTGCAGGGTGATAAACACGTAAAGCAGATATTTTCTATAGGTGCTACGCAGAGTGAGAATGTGTTTTGCATTACAATAGATGGCATAACAATTTTGAGTTTGAATTTAACCTATGATATTAAGAGAAAGCAGCACATTTTACTACAAGAAAGCAATACTCCTAGAACTCAAACACAAATTTTTCTCTGCTTTGAAGGCTTATGAGAATGTGTAGAAAAACAAACAAACAAAAAAAGATGTTTAAAACCAAGTTGAAATACAATCTGATACTGATAGAAATTCAACAAAAGTACTTCAATGAGGAATGAATCAAAGGACACAGGAGCCATGGAGCATCAGTAGGCTATGGCTGTTTGCAGAAAATATTGAGAGGATAAAAATGACAAAGAGATGTTGCAGAATAAAACTCCATAAAATTAGTTATGATTGGAAACTGGGAGAGAGGGTAAGGATAATTAAGCTTCTGGCCAGTGTTTTCATTGAACTTAATTTTTGTGTATGTTATTCACTTTGCACACAAAATCTCTAAAAGAATTTTCTAGCATAGTAAATCACACACTTGACTGGAGTCAAATGGAATGACTAAGTATGTGTATGACACAGACAAGAGTTTCCTGCTTCTCAGCAATGATAAGATATGTCAATTATCAGTGAGTTTGAAGTAGATAAGGAAATCTGTTTTTTTTTTTGTTTTTTTTTTCAACTTTTGCTCAGGTTTCTAAGATCAGTGGTTCCTTAAGATAAAATTTGGGTCTGGAGAATCACTCAAAGCTAAAGTTTAAAAGAATTGATAAACAGGCTTTGGAACTATACAGACATGATGAAAAATTTTAAAAAATGTTAGAAGCAAGCTAAGTCATTGGTGTGTGTTCCTCAAATGAGAATCTCTCTCTCTCTCTCTCTCTCTCTCTCTCTCTCTCTCTCTCTCTCTCTCTCTCTCTCTCTCTCCTCTCTCTCTCCTCTCTCTTTCTGGCTCTCCTTCCTTCCCTCCCTATTGCCTCCCCATCCCACCCCACCCCACACCACCCTCATCTTATCTCCTCTTTGTCCTAATCCCATAAACTCATTAAGTACAGTTTGCACTAGGTGTGTCTCCTGCCCTGGAATGTGGTTAACATAATAAGTCTCAAATCATTGAAGAAAACTGACCTTCTCTCCCCTGGTAGCAACTAGAGGCCAATAACTCTTCTATCAGTGGTGGAAATTCTTGTCCACTTTCCACCTCCATGCTAAGATTTGTCTGGCTTGAATTTGTTTGAATCTTTTGTATGTTCTCACAGTTTCTGTGAGCTCACGTGCCTTTTTGTGTCTGGAAAACACTGATGATTTGAAGTCATTCACGAGCTCTGGCTCTGAAAAGCTTCCAGTTCCTTCTCCCATGATGATTCTTGAACCTTGAAGGAAGGGGTGATGAATACAGATATCTCATTTAAGTTGTCGTCTCTTGATGACAACTTTTAATCTAATTATTGAAACACACACATGGAAGTGTAACTGGCAAGTCAACATGTTTCCTCCTCAAACTCCAAGTCCTCACGTATTGAATCCGAAATCACAATACATTTGCTTTGGTCACAGTGAAATAAGTGGCTAGAATATAAATCAGGCTTATAACTTGCTAAAATGTTTAAAATGGTATTAATAAGGAAAAAAGTAGAAAACAGAGTCCAGAGAGAAGAATTTGGAGAAGTTTGGTGTGGCATCAAAAGTACATTTATTGTGCATATTTAAAAGAAACTTGAATGGAACAGAAGTTTATTAAATACTGTAATGTGTACTGGACAGTCCACTAAAATATAATTGCTAATTGAACAGGGCTTCACAGCAAACTTGAAATTCATCAGAGACAGTAAGGGAGCACTGTACAGAGAGATGAGGCTATTAAATTGAAATGGATTAGCTTAAGTGGTAATGGGTAATTATGTCTATAAAATATACAGTACAGTGTAGACTTCATACTGACAATCATCAAGCTACTGGGAAATGCAGTGCATTTCAGGAAAAACGTCACTTGAAGATATGAAATAAAGTGAAATTTTTATGTTCATGATAAACAAGGTCCTTGATTCTCAGGCAGGGCGATACCCAGATAAAAATGACCATTTTTAATAAAATAAATAAATAAAAGAAATTAAAGAATACAAAATTCAGAAAAGAAAAAAAATGGTGGGTTATAAGTTCTGGCCACAAAATGAATCTGGAGCTATCACACACAAGGATCCAGGTAAGAAGGTACCCATTCTCCTATTAGCACTTGGACAGAAAAATGTTAACTAAGGCCATACAGTTGACCTGTGTATGTTTGAATGTTTCTCCAGGTGGTGAACACTAATGACTCCTATGAGAAAAATTTATATAAGTTCTGTTTATTTGTTTATTCATTTATTTTACATCCTGAGTACACTTTCCCCTGTCTCTTCTCCTTTCATTCACCTCCAACTCTCCTTCTGTCATATTTCTTCCTATCCACTGTTCCTACATTTTTTAATACAAAAAATGGCAGGCTTCCTATGGATATCAACAAGAGATGACATATTAAGTTGCAATAATAATAAGCACTTTCCCTAATATTAAGGATAGAAAATGCAACCAGATATAGAAAATCGGCTCCCTAAAGCCAGAAATAGAGTAAAAGATAGGCCCTGCTCCTAAAGTCTAAGCTGACACATATATGCAGAGGATCTAGGTCGTCCCATGAAGGCTCCCTGGACATTGGTTCATTCTCTGTGAGATCTTATGAGTCCAGGTTATTAGATTATGTGGGCTCTCTTGTGATATTCTTAACCCCAATGGCTCCTACCAACTCAGCCACAAAATCTTCAACCTACAGTTTGTCCTGCCTAAAGGGTATGCTTGGGTAAATGTGACATAGGCTCTCTAGACTGTGGGAGTGATTAATCAAATAACTTGTCCACCCTCAAACCTATGCCATGAAGGTAAGCCTGCTCTGACACCGCCTGGAGTGCCAGGACCCAATGGCTAAGTAGCCCAGAGACTTAGGATACAACCAAGAGGACTGGAGAAAGAAAAATGCAATGATACACAATGATATTCTGCTAGTTTCATAGGTTGATGCCTAGCACAAATGTCATAAGAGAGACTTTTCTTAGCAACTGATGAACACAGATATAGGGTCTTGTAGCCTAACATTATGCCCAGCTTCTGGCATCTTGCAGAAAGAAGGAAGGAATGACTATACAGCTATACAAGTTCCTTTTTTTCACTATTATAATCAAACATTTAATGAAACTTTGGTAAATAAAGGTTTATTGATCCTTAAATATCAAAGGATAAAGCTTATCATGGCAAGAAAGGTGAGATGGCTAATCACACTGCTTCCACAACCAGGAAAAAAGGAATGATAAGAATACTGCTGACCTATTTACTTTGTCTTTTTTACTCAATCTAAGACACAGCCAATGAATGCAATGAGGCTATCTACATTTTAGATGACTTATTACTCCTAAAAGACTCATACAGTAGGAATGTAACATGCTGAAGCTGCTATGGAAATCGGTGTGGAAGTTTCTACACAAGCTAGCCATAGATTCAAAGTCAACAAAATCAAACTTAATTCATCTTATATAAAGTTATTCAGGTCTGCTACAATTATTTTGAATCTTGGCTTAGCATGAAAATGAAACTTAACTTGACTATAATGTAAACATTCTTACAAAATATATTTCTTAAAAAAATTGTGTTTGGGATGTACAATGGTCCCCAAATGTGTGGTGTTATTCTAATTGTTGTCTTCCACATTTAATAATATTATAAATGGCTTTGATTGTCTTCATCTGTGAATAGTAGATTGTAGAATAACTCAACAGAAAATTCTTGTGAAGAATACATATTATCACTTAATGTCAGCATAACCACATTCAACAAGTGTGAGCTGGTGGTAACATTCAGCATTTATGGATAAATAAAGGCTTTTTAAATAAAAACTAAAATAAAATGAACATAAAAGTTATTAAGTTATTACTGAAATAATGACATTTTTTTTATTTAGATTGTTTCTCCCAACAAATGTAGAAAATGAAGATTGAGTCACTTCTATATTTAGACCTTTGAAAGACAGTGCCATTTTTAATGAAGCATCTTGCTTCCTTATTTCCTTATTTGAGGCATTTGGCTTCCTTTCAATGAGCTAATGAATGGGTAATGTGAGAAGAACTCACATGCTTAGCTTAGTCAGTAACAAGCCCTTTCTGGAATGCTACACCACCTGCCTTTTCAAAACACTTCCTGATTCTCATGGCCTTCAGACTGCTCTGTGGTCAATGCCTTTTCACCTACATACTGCTCTATTGAAAGTTTCAATGACTGGGTGAAAATATCAACCCTGTATTCTCTGCTTTTCTTTAAAAAAATATATTCAGCTAACATTTCATATTTGAAGGCAAGATACAAATCTGTACATTATGACCTCAGTAGAAAAGAATATGCAATACTTTCTTTTACTAAACTGTGATATATGGCATCAGTGGCAAGATATCCCCCAATACAGAAAACGTAGGACCATTTTTGTCCTCTAGACTTTATTTCTAAATCCATTGACTCTGATCAGTGGTCCAAATGTATTTAAGGTTTACACTAGTTGGGCATTCACCCAAAGCACCACCTTTTTTTCACATCAATAACAGATCATAGCTTGCACCTCTTCCTCTAATTATTGAATCATCATTTAGGTATTATAAAACCTTAGTGTATTTTTATGTGCTGTACAACAGTGAGGTTCAGCTGACAATGACTGTATTAAAGACTCTTGACAATGCATTTGATATATGCCATATTTAATCTAAGAAACTATGTAATGATATGCCCCTTGATATACTTGCATTAATAGAAGAAATCTCTTAGGATCAAGGTAGAAAATCCCATAGTAGTACCTGAGATTTATAGATCTAGATGTCAATAAAAGACTTACTCAGTTCAAGAGTAGGCAATGTCCAAATAAGCCAATGTATATATGTTCAATCAACAGTCATCCAAGAAGTGGTATAAGTGCAGCTAAACATGTAGTAGTTCCAAGTCAATAAAGAGAGCCCATGTTTATATCTGTAACCTGGCTGGCAATTTATGATTAGGGATGCTTTGGATGCATCAGGCCTTTGATGTTTTGTTATGTAATATGACTTATTCACTTAAAAAAAAACCCTTAAATTTCTGTATTTATATTCTATATATTTCTTGTGCCTAGTGTTTGAAAACACACACTACATTAAGTCACAGGTATTGGTTGAAATTTCCAAAGGTTAAATTTTTAAATATGGGCGTCTCTAACTGGGACTTGTATTTTAATGTTTAGAAAAAAACCCCTGAAAATCCTATGTCCTTCCATCTAAGATCCAGTGACCATTTCAGAAGAGGTGATGGGAACAGATAAGAAACTGGAGAAGAGAATAAAGGTCCAGGGAATCACTGTTTTCTGATAGTATAAGATCACCTTCAGACTTCATGGAGCAGAGATAAGTGGGGTGATTTGCAACTTAACTAGCTCACTAGACATGGCTCTGGAATTAGCCATGTAATGCTTATATGACTGCCTTCATCATCATGATAATGAGGTGCTAATCTTTAAGAAGGAAAAATCATGTAATCCTCAAGTATGCACAAAGTTTACTTCCTCCTGGATACAAGCAGTATGTGACTTTAGGGATGGTGTACTGGACTATATAATAGGTAAGAATGCAGTGAACCAACTGTCCTGGGACAGCAGACAAGCTGTGCTGGGACTTTACAGGAATGCTGCTGCCTTCCACCCAGCCATGGTTCAGTAAGTAATTTTCCCCCCAAGTTCCTCTAAGTGAGGTTAATATTGTAATCTTTTACAATACTTGTTTAGAGACTTTACATTTTGATGCCACTTTTGTGCAATCTAAGTGAACAAGTATTTTCTAATCATTGTTCTAAAAGGCAAGTGCAGCATACATTTTTAGATTAGGGTTCTGAAAGAGAATCTTCTTTCCCTGTAGATATGGAGAAATGTCTAGAAGTGTTTTGCATTTTCTTAATTGACTTAAGGTATACAAGAAAAATGTTGACAGCATCTAATCATAGGAACAAGAGCCGTGTTCACACAAAACGCAAATGAGCAAAAGAGTTCCAGATAATGGGATGATATGTCTTCTAAAGTTAAAATTGCTCATATTTATCCACTTACTGGAATGAGATTGTCAGAATCATGGGCTGAATTTCTAACAATTTCAGAATGAAAAAAGCAACATTTTTTTGTTTTCAAGTTATTCTGAGCTGCTTAACTGTAATACACTTAATTACAGTACCAATTATGCTAACATAATAGATAAGACTAGCAGATGTGGATCTATACACCTATGACAATATAAATCAAGTAAAATACTATTTCAAAGTATAGACATTGTACTATTATTTGCTGTAATTTTAAAATATTTTTAAATGAAATGAATCAGTAACAAGCATGTGTATATTGAGACAGGGTCTTACCATGTAAATATAGCTGGTTTGGAACATTGCTATGTAAACCAATTTGACTTTAAAGACACTGAGATCCACCTTCCTTTGTCTACTGAATACGGAAATTAAAAGCGTACTCTGTCATATCTGGCTTATTGGTTTTTAGGAAGTGAAAAGCCAATAACATATAGATTTATACTAATCTTGATTTTAATTACTTCAGATGAAAAGTGGAAGGAGTTATACTTTTATCTACTTAACACATAAATATATATAATAAATAATTATTTTGGGAAAGTACATAGTTTTTGTCAATTTACTTTCTACAATAAGAATTACCTAAAAATAACATTTGCTTTGCATGTAAAATTTTGATGGTTATTTTGTATGCTACATGTTATTTTTTCAGTTACTTTGAGTATTTAAGTCAAGGTATTTTTCTTGAATAAAACATATGAGTTCCTTAATTTTCTGTTGCACAATTTCAATTGGATTTATCTAAGGTTCTATGGAACAGAAGTGTTTTCAGATAAATGCCATTAATGTTAAGTAAACATTCCATTATGAAACATAACACTCTGGATTAATTTTTTAGGCATGTCAATGAATGACATATTAGGCTTCTGTGTTTGTCCATCAGTAAAAGTTAAATTTGTGTTGAACCAATACGAATTTTTGATCATCGTAGGAATACTAATTTAAAGGAGGTTGATTTATAAACCAAGAGAAGTAGATAAATAAATATTAGTAGGACTTCATTGATTAAGTGATCAAAAGAAAAATCATTTAACCTTTTAAGTGTTCCCTTTTACCAAAACAAGTTTTACGCATAACAGGTATACATAGAATCTGTAAACCCACACAGTTATTGTAAAACCCATTAAACAAAACTTACGGCAAAGTGCTCATGCATCAAATTATTATGGTGAGTGTAAAATCCACCTGTAGTCTTTTCTACCATAGATTTTTTCTTCAAAGTCACTATTAGACATTTGACAGTAATATACTTATTCATGCTAGGTATGATGTGATGTAAACTTGGGATGGTGCGCTTGTCCTGACGCAAATATTGCCTACTGAGTCCACACAATCTTTGAGAACGTAATCAATGCAAATCATCATAAATTTCCTAGACATTGTATTATCTAAGAATGACTCCAAAATATTCACTCACAATTAACTTAGGGTATAAATGTTTGAAAGTTTCTAATAGCAGTTCAAAATGTGTGAAATTGTTGGTTTCCCAAGCTGTAGAAATGTACAAATTAATTCTTTGATTATGTTTGTACAGTGGGAGATGTTTATTTATTCTCACAGCTGTTTATAACCAGCCCAAACAGTGGCAGGATCTGTAGACAGATAAAATTACTCTTGATAAGAAGGTTGAAGTACCATTGGTAACCTCAGACAAAAGGATCTCAATTCTCCTGTTTCTATAAAGCAAGAAGTTTCCTGTTAATGTTGGTATTAAAATTGCTTCCGTGTGAGAATGTTACCTCTTTGCCTGTGCATGTCCATGAAGCTGGACATGGTGAAATCTACCTTCAAGACCTCTTTGATCATGCCATCATGCTGTCTTTTAACATCAGTGAACTCAATAGAGAAATGCGCAAGATGTTTGTAAGTACCTCATTTATCTACGGCTCCTTCCCAAAAGGGGCTTTCCTTTCAATAATTACACTTCAACACTTTAAAATTGTTGTAACCCAAATTTGTAACTAATTGTCCATCATGGATCTTAATAATAAGCTACTGAGAAATATAACACGAGGTATAAGATAATTTCATGATAGCTCAAAGTTGTACAAAGGATTCAATGATTTTTAAAATTGTTTTACTTACCTATTAAAAAATATCAGTTTAAACCAACAAAGAACAAGAGGTAAAATAATGCGGATGCATGTGTACAAAGCTATTTGTCTAAATTCTACAGAAGGATTATTGTTCAAACACAATTGTCACATGAAAACCTAAAAGATGCAGCTGGGGAACAGCTCTGATGTTCTCATCTACTTTGCACGCAATCCTGACTCCACTGAAATCTTTCCCTTGGCATTGTACATAGCCAATAGAGGAGCAGTGCATTGCATGAACCTCAGTGGAATTGATAGAATGGATCTAATCTCCTGTGCTTTAAGAATAGAAAAAGATATTAGCTTCCCAGTAACCCCTCAATGCCAGGAGTCATTGTTTAAAAATTTTACTGGATAAGTCATTCAATCAGTTATGGGTTAGAAGTGAAAAGTTTCAATCATTTTGAAACCTGCATGTTACCTTTTCAAAGTCAGTTATTGTCAGTAGACACGCTTCACTACTACAATGGCCACTTAATAAATATGTCTCTGAAGTCATAATAAATATGCATTCATGTTCCTTTTACTTAAAACTTTTTCTTTATTTCCCTTATTTTTCACAGTTCACCAGTGATTTCTCTTCAAAAACATTCTTTAAATTTGTGAGTACCTCATTTATGTCTCTCTCCCCTACTTTAAAGCTGTCATTCTCATGGCTTCACTATAATTTAAGTAAGAAAATGTCATCAACCAAATTCCAAGTCAGACATTTCCACAGGTAAAACATGCCATTACCATTATAAAGCAAACAATTTTTGCAGAAGAATGGGAAAGCTTCAGAAAATCTCATTTGCTGAGATGGCTATGATTTCTCATTTTTTCTCTAACTCCATATATTTTAAAGTTTCAGTAATATTTGTACTTGAGATATCAGTCTGTAAGAATTATTATAGAAGAAGATACATGACTTTCGGGTCTCACTTAGATGGAGTTACAGTTGTATTGTAGTCAGTTGTGTGTAGATAACAGACATACACTAAATAAAATCTATGTCAGGGAGGGTCGCAAGTTTGTTTTTTTCTTCTTCAGAACTCCCAATGCTACAAATGAAATCTTCTTTAAAGATCTCCAGTGCTAGAGTTATTCAGTGGGAGAGGTGGCTGGCAACTGAAGATGAAGAGGTTGTCTCTTCTCAGTGACTGCCTGGTTATCTTCTCAAGGTCAATTAGTGTAAAGGAGAAAACCAGATAAGGCTTGAGACCAACAATAGGCATAAGGGGACAGTCCCTGCCTTGTTCATATTGCCTTTTTATTCATGAATTTCTAATTTCTCATTTTTTGATTGACACTATTTCAAATTCTTAACATTCCTGATAACTCATTAAAGTTTTACACATTAGCTAAATATGAGGTTTTAGATAATGTTTATTTAAATAATTTATGTAACTATATTAAAATAATTATTATAAAATATTATATAATAATTTATGATTTTTATTTTTTGTCTTATTTTCTGAAAATGGTCAGCATTTTATGTAAACTGTTGTCAAACTTGACAACATTTCAGTCAAGATTCATGATTAAATGTGAATGGTACATTTCCATATATTCTCTGGAAATAGAAAGAAAATGTGTAGTTTTCAATGCTTACCTAAAAGAAATATATCAATTTTGATCAGTGGAAAAAATTAATAACTATAGCTACACATTTGCTATATCATTAGACACAAATATAAAAAAGATTATTCTTAAAACATATTGTGTTTTCACTTTTGCCATTTTTTAGGGTTTTTTATCATTATACAAAAATTTGAAATTAGTGACAGGACAAGAGAAAGTTAGATGAAAACTTAAATGATATTGCTTCCTAAAGAAAATATTGTTTGTAATTTACTCTCTTTATGTAAGACTTCATACAGTGTTTTTTTGGGAATAAACAATGCAATAATTAATAATATTCTGGTCATAAATTTCTTTACTCAACTTCCAAATTCTAACTAAGTCCATTTATTTTTTCAATATTTTCAGATGTTAGAGTTACACAAGGAGAATATGGCTAAGATGTTTAACAGCTGCCACAATCTTCCCATCGACATTCCAAAAACAATACAGGAAGCCCGGAAGTTATCAGTGAGTCCTCAGTTTTTGATTTCAACAGCTGAAGCAGTGATTTTGCTTTGCCATAATGTAGCTTTTTAAAGCAATGGATTTGGTCATCACAATATCACAAACAAAAAGTAAGAGTGAGTAGTAGAATAAAAATCATGACATACAGTGGATAAATTATAGTAAAATCAAGTATTAAATGATATGTGGCAGACCTACATAAACTGGCCTATTAGAGGATCCTATTTTACTAATATTTTGTCAGTAAGAAATGACTCTTTTTTCCATAGGAAATGTTGAGTGGACTAGGACATCACTATATAAGTTGATATTTATGTGCATAACTAAGATTTAAAAAATGTATTTGTTATATATCATTGGCACATATTTTCATACTAAGTACTATGATAAAACTTATTTATCTCATTCTACGTCTGCAATTTACTTATGTGTTCAGTCTTCCATGGGTTTATAATTTCTTCTCTGTCTTTACTGAAAGTACCTGATCATTAGATCAGTAATCTAATGCATAGTGTTTCTCAGAAGGAAATCATGTTCTAGTTGTGATGGGAAATTTTTCATATTACAGGGAATGTAATTCATGATTGTTATGACTGATCTGTTTGGATTCCTTAATATAACTTACTCACTTAACCTCAAATGAATTAATTTGAACATGATATGAAAATAATAAGTGAAAGTGAAGAAGCAGTGAATGAAGAAAAATGTTTGTAGAAACCTACTCCATGCCTAGACATTCCACAAATCCCTTAATTATCACTCTCCTAAAAGCTGAGATAAGAAGCTGGAGTTCTGAAAACATTCAATGAATTTATACAAACAGTGTGTTCTCAGTGTAGAGTGTAGGTTCATGTAACTCAAGTCCTTGCTTTAAATCATATAACACAATGCTTAAAGCAGCCTATTTATATTACCATTTCTGAAACTTTCTTTTTTCCACATCTTTCATATCTTTCTGTTGCAATTCCCATTGGATTCCTTTTCGCTGTTCATAGTAACACCTACTAAAGTAACCAAGACATATAGCAAGCGTTTTAAATTTAGAAGTAAGATTTTGTACGAACTTGACAGTGGCTACACTCTAGAGATTCAAAATCCAATTTTAATTTCCATTAATGACGTTATTAAAGGTAAAGCAATGTCATGGTTTCTCACCATCACTTACCATCTAAAGCATCACTTATCTAGAGGGAAGAGATGGGGATGGGAAACCACTGAGATAGAGAGAATCACATTTATTAATGTCAGATTGTCTTCAAAATATTTTTGTATTAATATCCTAAGATATCATTCAAAAATATGATTTCAAATGCTGTACCTTATTTGTTTTACAAATCTGCTTGAGTGATTTGTCATTAACAGTGAGAGCATAGATCTTTCCTAAATCAATCTCCTAAATCTTTCTTGTTGGCCACATACTTAATTCCCCCAAAGCCTTGTATTCTCATGACTAAGTAAACAATCTAACATATAAAAACTTAAAGGGGCATCTGATTGTCGAATTCAGATAAAAACTAAAACATTGTCAATATGAAACTAATTTAAAAGTATTTATTTATGTAGCATAATATTTCATTTTATTAGGCTGTAGTTTTAAACGTTAAGTTTAAAACTCTACTCTATTTTTATATATAAAATACTTGCTGTCCTCATTAGAATTACAAACATATATTTTAGTTAAGCCTCTGATCAGAAATACAATGTAGCCAATCTTTGTGTATTTCATTTATTTTAATGTAACTAATTAATTGTGGATGCATAGCTTGAAGACTTTCTGAAAATGATACTGACTCTAATGGGAACCTGGAATGACCCGCTGCACTACCAAGTGACCAAACTCAGTGGGATGCCAGAAGCCAAAGCTGCTATCCTATCCACAGCAAAAGATATTGAGGCACAAAACAAAGAGCTTGTTGAACTCATCAGATGGATACTGAAAATGGTGAGCAGTCATCTTAAAATCCATTTTTTTCTCATTCATGAAACAGATAATTTCTCAACAACATATTTTGAAAAACCCTATTTTACAAAAACAAAATTTAGTGAACCAATTTTATATGCAGCCACTTAAGGAATTGTCTTAGTTAGGGCTTCTATTAGTATAATAAATACCACAACCAAAAGCAACTTGGGGAGGGGAGGGAGTGATTTGTTTGTTTGTCATTCCTCTTCCCAAATAATTTAGCTGTGACAAGTTGGTGGAGATGGCTCAGCAGGTAAGAGCACTGGCTGCTCCCAACACCCACATAGTAGATAACAACTGCTTGTCACTCCAAGATCTACCCTTATACAGTCATATATGCAGGAAAACACCAATGCACATAAAATAAAATAAATACATTAAAAACAACAACAATAACAGGAATTGACTGAAAAGTTTAGCTGTTTCTCACAGGATCTTGGAGAATATTTTTTCTAAGTGGACTGAAATACATTAGATCTCCCAACAATCACCTCAGTATTCACTGGTATTGCTAAAACACAAGGCTATGTTGTTACTTAGAAAACAATGCTTTTCTGTTACTTTTTAAGGAAATAATTAATCCTCTATCAATTTATTATAAGAAAATGTACACATGGGTCTTGATTCTAGTTTGTTTGTATCTAATAATCTCAGAGTAACCACTACTAGATTCATAAAGTTCAGTGTCTACAAGTGTAAGTTTTCATTATTACTTTTTCTCTAAATACAACTCAATACTTAAAGGGGAAAAGTACTGACAAATACAAAGAATGCAAATAATAGATAACCGGTTATTATTTTGGTCTTTAGGTTCATCCTGGAATTGAAAATGAAGACTATGATAAGTGGTCAGATCTGGAATCTTTGCAGTCAGCTGATGAAAAAAAATGCCTCTCTACTTTATATAAATTGTCCTTCTGTTTGGTGCTGACACAAAGAAGGTTGACCTTAATCTCAGATACCTAATATGTACGTTCATCGGTGGCGGTACCTGTTCACCCTCAAGGTTGAAATATGATCTCTATGATCCACTCTTTTGACCATTTTTTTAAAAAAAATTATATTTTAGGACATACATGTGCATAGAGGGTCTTTGTAAAGAAATAAAGATATGCGAGATTTAATAAAGTACAAAAACATTTGTATTACCTTTTTTCATTTAGTACTGAATGTAACAATAACATTGAAACACTTTTATTACAAATGTAAATGATTGTTTGAAAATTTCAGGCAGTTTATAACGTAGAATCATAGTAAAATAATGTTGATCAAGTTACACAATCAAGGCATGAGATCAGAATTAATTGTCCAACTAAACTACTGATAACATGTTCGGATACCTTCAGAGCAACAGGGATGTTTTTAAGGCCATTGACAGAGAAAGCTCAAAACGTACAATTTCCATGTGATCGCAGTACGGCGACATCTGAAGGACTTTTTGGATTGAAAGTGATAGTTTATAAACATGGGATGGTATGAGACTTCTTTAAGAACTCTCTTCAGCCATGTTCTTTTAAAGTCTCATTTTGCTAGAGCCGTAGTTGACACCATCAATGTTCTCTCTTCTCTCTCAGCCCATGAGTCTAATTTGTTCAAGTCTAATAGTTTGAAGTTACCTCATTATAATTACCTAATACATTTATGTTCCCTTTGGGCTCAAATCACATATTAAGGAAAGCAAAGGTGGTCAGTGTCTACATTGATAAACTCTTTGCCTCTTGATATCCATGCTTTTGACTTTGTTAGAATGGCAAGGAGGCTTAGGAAAAAAAAAAGGATTTATTACTCACTTATATAATGATGTCAAAGACTTATTATTGACAAGATTAAGTTCTCTTTCTGTGGTAATTGACTCTTTCATAGGGCACAATACTATTGGCCAAAACACCTACTAGAGACAGTACTTTGAGTTACAATATTTTTATCAACATACTTTCTCTAGCAAGGGCTTTCTATCTGTTTCACAATTTGGCCATCTGTCTCACCCTCTATACCTGTGCTCTAGCTCCCCTCACCTTTAAGGAATGATATCATTGGAAATCAATAGAAGTGTCTATTTTAGCAACTGACCAAGAAATGTGTAAGAAGACTTCACCAATAGTGGAGGGATAGCAGTGCTGGATCACAGTAGACCTCTCCCTAGAGTTGTGACCAGTTCTCTCTTCCTCCTGTTTATATGAATCCAGAGAAGATATGTAAATAGTTTACATATATTTTACATATATATATATATATATATATATATATATACTTATATTAAAATTTGATTTATTGGTAAAAAAGTCAAGCTTATTAATGTATTTTCACCACAGATTGAGCGTTGTTATTATTCTTTTGTTCTGAAATCCATGACTGATTCTATGTAGAAAAAAAATCACCTTAGACTAATTCATGTCGCTGTAAAGTTAAAACACCCAATATTGTAGATATGTTGTTCAGGGAGCAGTGATTCCTGAAGGGGAATTCAACTTGTTAAGTGTCTCTAAGAAACTAAGATGTGAGCTTTTCAACTGAAAGATCTTTTTAAAAGAAATTTAATGGCTAGGCTGTATTTCCTATGCATGCCAGGAAGCTTCAAAGATTCCTAGACAATGAAAGATAACATTTTGTCACACATGTCAATAAACAAGTAGGGATTAAAAAGAAAAGAAAAACAACTCTCTTGTAGTAAAGAAGTAAAGAAAAGAAAGGTGGGCATGCTAGAAAAGCTACCATGCTACTACAGAACCAAATTCCCGAAGAAACAAAAACTACACTAAACTTTATACCCTCATAACAAATTCCTATCATCTCTTCTCAGACCCCACATTGTTTATTCCATTTCTTGTCTTTATTGAATGTTAAATTTACACTTCTCTATCTAGGGTTTGAGGCATGAAGGCTTTAAAGTAAAACAAAACCAGAAGATTCTCCAATTAAAATGGCAATGAATTGCTGTGGACCAACCAAAATAATACTAAGCAGAAGAAAGAAGCCTAGAAATATCATAATATCTGATCTTATTTTTTTTACACAGAACCATAGTAACAAAAAGAGCATGATACTGGCACAAAAACAAATAGAGTAGAAAAGGAGGGAACAGAAATTTCAGAATAGGGCAAAGGAGAAGACATAACGGGTAAAGCCAATTGTCGCTACTCTGATGTCTGAGTTGCTCCCCAGAACTCACAGTCCCTCATCTATATTGTACATCCACAAATAAATTATAAAGAAACAAATAAATAAATCTGAAAATTTTCAAATGAGAATCTTGAGAGATGGCTTAGAAGTTAACAACCCTGGCTTTTTTATTACAGATTTGGAGTTCAATATCCAGGACCAACTCAGCATCTTGGCACCACATGTAACAACTCCATTCCCAGAGAATCCCATGCTTTCTTTTGGTACCAGGCATATACATCATGCATAGAAATGCACAAAAAATAAACACATATGCATAAAAGAAGTAATAATAAAATAAAGTAAATAAATAGAAAGAATATACAAATGTAAGTCCAAAAAGATATACTCATCTAATGTAAATATATATATATATATATATATATATATATATATATATATATATTCTGAGATGTATTTTGTGGAAGTGAGCTCATGCCTACTAAACATATTAGGCAGTGTACACACTGTACTGTTTGATAATAGATTTGAGGTAGTTTGTCATGATGGGAATCATGATATAAACCACAGATGAAGAATATTATCTAAAAACAGAAAATTATGTTGAATTTAAGTGTTCATATAAAATTAGAGCCTTTTATTTTTAACATGGTTCACAAAATCTTGAGTCTTTTCAGCAGACAGATATGACTGAGAAACAGGATATAGCCATAGTACTAGTCTGGATCTAGTTATATTCCATTATCCAGATTCTATAAATAAGGATAGAATCATTCCCCACCTACTCTTGACAAATATAGACAATGTTAACATCCTGTATCAATACAGTCTTGTAGAAATGTCTCGAGACAGTGAAGATGAATGGCTCTGTCTAATCTGGGTAATACTTTTTTTTTTCTTTTACAGATTTGCTTTTTCTCTCCTATAGTCAATGACCTAACAAGAGAGACTTTTCTAAGGAAGTTTCTGGTGGCTTATAATTTAAGTGGACACAGTTTACTGTGTCATGGGTTGTGAGACAGCTTGACACATTGTTCCACAAACAAGAAACACAGAGATAAGTGCTGTTCCTTTATTTCTCTTTATTTTACTCAGTATTATTCACATTCCATGTAATGAGCTCTCCAAAATTAATGAAAATGTAGTATTCTGTAGCAACTATGGAAATTGATGTAGACTTTTGTCAAAAATATAGAAATTTATCTTACAATTCAGCTTTATAACTCTCAAATATATAGCCAAAAGACCCTATATCCTACTAAATTCATACTTCCTGATCCAAATTTATTGATATTCACAATAAACAACAAGCATAAATAGCTTTGATCTATACCTATCAGTTGAAAAATGAATAATGAAGAGTTGATTTATATACACAATTAATTTTTAGTCAATTTATAAATAATGAAATTTTCAGGAAAATGGATGTAGCTGAATATAACCATTCTTAGTAAAGTAATCCAGACCCACAAAGACATGTGCCAAATGTTCTTTCTAATATATGCTCCTAGCTTTGAATATTTATATTTATTTGTATTATTTTTAATTATGTGTATGCATGCGTATCTTGTTATAGGTATATACATGTGAGTGAAGATGCACATAGAAGCCAGAGGAGTTTGATCTTCCTAGAGATGGAGTCACAGGCAGCTTTGAGCTACCAAAGGTAGGTTCAGACCCAGGTCCTGCAAAAGAGCAGTACATGCTAAAACTCTCTACCTTTGAATCTTTAGATATGTGTTTTTAAATTGAATACTTTTAGAATTGAAGAAATTCCACTGGGTCTATGTTATTAGTGGCAGGATTCAGGACTAGGAAGGGTAGTAAACTCTAGATGTTATTGAGGGAGAGGATCGATGGGGTTAAGATATACTAAGTGATCTGAGGACAGGGAGGCAGGAGAAAAAAAAAGATTAAAAGAACAGGTTAACTAACACTAAAAACTTCTGAAGTCCATGTTGCATTGAAGCTAGTTGATAGTGGAATTTGGTAATTAAGGGTATTAATAAAGTATTAGCAAGCTGATATTAAAAATGAAAATATGTATAACTTTGTTTAGTTACTCTCTTTGAAA
Source organism: Phyllotis vaccarum (assembly GCA_033318265.1). Taxonomy (NCBI): domain Eukaryota; kingdom Metazoa; phylum Chordata; class Mammalia; order Rodentia; family Cricetidae; genus Phyllotis; species Phyllotis vaccarum. Next base: position 32,555,740 of record JARWLC010000011.1, on the reverse strand, counting down.
AAGTAGAGATAGTTGAACAGAAATCATGAGTACATTTAACTCTTTATAAGATACTCTCATATTCAATGAGGGATTTGACTTCACTCTTTTGAGACCCTCCCAGTATTCCATGGAAGGGTCACTTAAGATCATGCAGTTATGGGTGAATGGGGACCAAGTCTATTCTTTTTACAGCATCATTTGTCAGAATAATCCTTGATTCTCATGGCCTTTTCACTGCCTTCGGCCAAGTCATCTCTGTTAGTTAGATCAGTATGACGATTGGCTCCAGAGACAGAAGAACAGTATCTATCCCCAAGGCTCTCCTGTCCTTTAAAAGGTAAGTTTAATTTGCATTTCTTAAGCTCAGGCATTATTTTTCTAATTCTGGCATACAATATAATATCAAGAATAAATATATCCCTGGTATATTTTCTTTTACTAGAGAAAAGCATAATATATAATATCTGGAGCACAAGTTTTCAACACAAGAGATTCTAAATGATTTTCATACTTGTAGTTCTATTTACAAATCTTCTCCCTCCCGCCACCATTCCTCAGTGTTCCAAACAAATTCTGCAATTTTTATTGGCTTGCTGTTCACTAAAGAACCAGCTTCTACGAAGCAGTAAAAGATTGTCACTTGTATTTCCTCATCTACTCAAAGAACTCTGGTTCTGACCAGCCTGTACAGATGAATTCTGGTGAACTTTTTATCCATGCAGTAGAGATTATTGATAATGTGTAAGATGCAAACAATAGTAAATTGAACAGATTAAGGAACAGTATAACACATGTTATGGTTGCACAATAAAGCAATATCTAACTGTGACTAAAATGAATATTCCACACTCTGACACTGCCCTGGCCACTTCTATGAAGTGTCATAAAGAGTCCTTCTTATAACAAATAAATGCAACTACTCAACCAATCCTGATATTTATACTCAATTAATTGTATACCACTGTCATGGGTGCAACCAAATATATCATGATTAGATTTAAGCCTAGTACATGATAAAATTACATTTGTTTAAGTAAACCTGACTAAAAATCTGTGACTTAGGATATTCTAAGATACAGCATTAAGGCCTTGTATGATATTTGGTTAATGAAGGTACTTTTCCTACAAAAAAAAAAAAAACCATCCAAAAAACAAAAGTAAAACAAAATAGCCCACCCACCAACCAAGCAAATAAACAAAAACAAAAACAAAAATTCTCTACGTCTGGAATTGCACATTACATTACTTATGTATTGTGCCTAATGTGTAGAAACAGAGTTAACTGTGTTCCATGGATCTTAGCAAAAAAAAAAAATCATAAATATTAAACTGCTCAGAATGCATGACTGTTACTGTGGCCTTGTGCTGTAATCCTCAACACAAGTGAAATAAATGTCACCCTAACCAAGGTTCAGTAACATAAACATATAAGTACCTGAAGAAAATGAAAGTCTGGGACACAGAAATTTTACTAGGGCATAAAATTCATACTAATTTTAATATGGAATATTATGGAACAGAGATTTGCACCTTAATTTGAACCCTAGAAATATTATTGAAATAAATTAAATGGATCATATTGAATACTTGAATCATCGTGGTCATGAGGATAATTAGATCCTGCCTGAAGTTGAAGAGTCATATGATCCTCACCTTTATTCCTGGTGTTACTTCTTGCCTCCTAGCAGTGAGTAGCCTTTGGGATGGTTCATTGGCCTATATATCGGGATGAAATATTTACTTGAGGTGGGACTGCAGTGAAACAGCCACCCTGTGCCTGGACACCTCAGTGATGCCACTGTCTTTCTCTCAACCATACTCCTGTAAGTACCTCTTTTCATGTTCTTTTAAGTAATATAAGACATTATTACGAGATCCATTGGAGAATAAATACTTTCATGTCTTTTTTGCCCTTTATGGAGTGAATAAACTGTTTTCATGCCTATTCAGGACACGTAAAGTCAGATAAAGCTGAGAGTCCTTTTAATCATTATTTCTATTTCATTTGAGTTTTTTGAACTTTTATATTACATTTACTTGTAGAAAAATTATAGAAGTCTGATATATATGTACATATATATACATATATGGTTATATATATGCCATTATTTCTTTAATGTTTTATTTATTATTTGTTTGTATCTTCATTTTATTTTAATTTTTTATAAAAAAGTCTTTTTTATCCCCGTTATCCCCTTCCCTTCCCTCCTCCCAATCCCTCCCAGTCAGCCTTCAGCCTCCACCCTTCCCATCCCCTCCCCTGAAAAGGGCAAGAAGTCCCAAGGTAGGTGAGCTCAGCATGGCACATCCACTCCAGGCAAGTCAGGCAAGTCCAATCTCCTCATCCCAATATCAAGATTGGGTTAGGTGTTCTTCTGCAGGGAATGGGCTTCAAGATGCCACAGGAACACAGTCTGATCCCATCCCTTGGGGCCCACATATTGCCCATGCCAGTCGACATTTGTCTACCCTTGGAGGACCTAGCTCATTTTCCCGGCTGTTCTTGATTTACTGAGCTTGGCAGAATTCCAGCTAGCCATCACTGTGGAAATTTTCCTCATAATCCCTATCCTCTTGTTAATACAGTCTTTCCTCCTTCGCTCTCAGCTGGATCTGCAGTTCGGCCCAGTGCTCAGCCATGATCTCTGCCTTCACCTTTGTTCATTGTCGGATGTAGGGACAATGTTTAGGGACCTCCTCCACTATTGGTTGGAGACCTAGCCAGGTACATCCTGTGAGTTCTTGGAGGTTTCCCTAGGATCCGGTCTAGAAAGAAACACACCACATACTTTGCATCAGTGGTTCTTAAAATGAGCCATAATTTAAGGAGACATGTAGACATATCTTCAGAGATTGTGTGTTTTCTTAATTAACAGAGGTAGAAAGTTTTTTCAGTATCTAATGGTAAGATTAAGTGTTACACAACCTCAGATGAACAGAATATGATATGATAAACATCCAAAAGTCAAACTGAGGATTTTGAGACATTTGACTGGAAAGAGAAAAAAGGAGATTGAATTCTGAATTTGTAGTAACTGTAGAAGAACGTATCATGTTCTGGTTTTTGGATCTTGACTGTGAGATGCTTGACTTTAATGAACTTAATCGTATTTTCTAGTGTAGAGCCTTAGTGTTCAAAGGGAGCAGATGAGTATTTATCCACTAGTTCTAGAATGTCTGTCAATCAAGCAAAATATATTTCAGGAAGAATACTATGTAATATTTACCTTCTCTTCTTGATAAAATTTCCAAGAATTAGATCTTTTTTCAAAACAAAAACTAATGTCTTTAGTTCCTACATTCAGCTTAAACTGTGAATATCTTTCAGATAATAAATGGCAGGACCGTTCATATACTTATACATGTATACTTACTTATACATATACTTACATGTATAACTTCCATACAAAAGATAAATTAGGAAAAGCATTATCAGTCTTGAAAATTTAGCTGTATAATAAGAAATAATCTTCCCCAAGAAAGAGTGCCTCCAATTTTTATTCACCAAAGAGTCAGTCCTAAAAAAATATACATACAATTCATATACTGACTGAGCACATGATACACTCACATATATACACACACATATATATATATGTCTGTGTGTATACATATATATGTAGACATGTATGTATGTGTGTGTGTATAAATGTAACAACTAAAGAAATGTTCATAAATTTAAAAGACAAAGGGTATTTTGGATTTGAGAGAGAAAAGAGTAAATGATATATTTATCACAATGTCAAAAAATAAAAAAATTATTATAAGTGATTTTATTTTGCTTAGAAAGAGTTGGTGGTTATAATATGTACTACAAAGTGTTTTGGATGTTTCAATTACTTTGAATATTTGTGGTTTGGGTTATTTTTACTATAAATAAACCTTTCTAGTATCCTAATAATATTTTTGAATATTTACAGTTGCCTTTATCAAAAGTACTGGACATGAGAAGCCTTTTCATACTTGTTCAATGAAATAATAGTAAAATTTTCATTTTGTTATTTACATGGTGCTTCATCTCATGAAAAGCATTAGTTATCAATGTTAGAAATCTTGTTTCATCCAGCTATAAAATATAATTTGATGATGATGTCAACATTGCTAGTTGTCAAAGAAACACATTTAAAAGAAGCACATTGACTTATAGAGAAAGGCAAATAAATAAAATAAAGAAAGGTTACTTGGGCTTCTGTGTTCAAATGCTAAAAGTTAAATCCTAATCTCTATAAGTAACAAATTCTGCTGACACTGAGCCTAAAGACTATGGATGTGTTCCCTGCAGCCCAATATTAACTGAGAGAGCCTGGGTGTGTACTGAATCACAATGCATAATGTAAAGCCCATAGTATTGACAATCTGTCTTAAAACAGCTAATTCTAGGCTATAGAGAAAATTTAATTAATCCTAACAACCTTCACTTTCCACAAAAGATTTTGATGATATTACACTGGACAGATATACCCAGAGGGTTATTGGAAAGTTCAACTTTATATTTTAAAAAAAAAAAAAAAAAAAAAAAAAAAAACCAAAACCAAACAAACAAAAAAAACGCTCTGCATTACACAATGGTCACTAGCATGTTTTTACACAATGGTCATATTATATGTTACTATTTTCAGGTCTGAAGGTAAAATTAAATGTACCATTCTAGTATATAAATGCACACATTGCACACTTTGTTTAAAATTTTTGTATTTCTCCTTCCCATCTTTAGCAATGACTTCTGAGCTTTAGATGTGGGTTTTGTGCAGAAGAACAGAGAATTTGCTCTGGGATTAGATGTCTTAGGAAAGTCAGAAGCTACACCATAAAAGTTTCCCAACATGATTGCCTAATAATGATCTGAATAAAAAACCAACAAAATAGACACACTAATATAGATGAAGTAAAGCCCAGGAGGCCTCAACCCTACATAAAGAACTATACAAAATTAAGCCATGATGGAAGTGAGAGAAATCAGCTCCCTTAGAAGAGCACACCCATTGGTTATCTAATATTAAATGGACCTCCCTAAAAATCTTACATACAAGTCAGCTTATGTAAGTTTCACATATATTTTTAAGAATACACATATCTATCTATGTATGAATATGCATACATATATGTACATAATGATAATTAATGAGAAAAAGAGGCTGTGAATTTAAAAAAAAAAAGAGTAAGAAGTATACGGGGAGATTGGGAGAAAGAAAAAGAAGGGGTAAGTGGTGTTGTCATTTTATCCTCACCAATTAAAGAAAAGCCCAGTAATGGTAGCAAGTGCCTTTAATCTTAGCACTCAGGCAGAGATAGGTGGATCTCTGCGAATTCTAGGCCAGCCTGATCAACAACTGAGTTCCAGAAAAGCCAGACTGTCAAAAAAAAGGAGAATTTTCCTGAAAAGTCAAACACAACAACAACAACAACAATAAAAATCATGTCTTTGTCTGGCTGTGGTGCCTCTCACCTTTTATGCCAGCATGGGGGAGGCAGAAGCTGGGCAATCTCTGTGAGTCCAAAGCCAGTCTAACCTACAGAAAGAGTTCCAGGAGAGACATTGTTACATAGAGAAATCCTATTTCAAAAGACAGAAACAGTTAAAAAATTAATGTTTAATAAAAATTAAAGGAAAAATGACATTTTAGAGGAAGTGATAATTGATATTCTACATAAATTCTTTACAAATTCTTGCAACAATGAACTAAAAGATAATTAATCTCCCAGTATACGACAATTTCAGAAGTATTTGTGATATAAGTCCAGACTATGGGAAGTCAGTAAGCTTTGACACTATAGACCTGTACAAATGTAACAACAACTAAATTTGCATAGTGAAAGATGCTTTTTCACTATAACTGTTGTACGGTATCAAATCACATAGGAGAAGGCACTGGGAAAAGATGAAGGAATTTCTTTGGATAACTTTAGATGAATGGATCTGAATGTCTCTTGTTTCCATTAGCAGGGGCACTTCTGCTGTTGTTGACGTCAAACCTCATTTTATGGGAGAATGTGGCTTCTGTGCCATTGAGTAGCAGTGAGAATGATGATCTATACCTCAAGGAACTGTTTGATCATGCCATGATACTGTCTCAGAATATCAGTAAACTCAACATTGAAATGCGTAGGATATACGTAAGTACTTCACTTATCTCTGGCTTATTTCATAAAGTAACTTCTATGTCAAAGATTGTCCTGATTCTCATTTACAGCTATCATCAATCAAATTTCTAATAATGCATGTTTCTAACTATAAAATAAAGCAGCAGCTATTGAAAAAAATAAAGTAAGGAGACTAGGATAATTTTCCTGAAATCTGAACGCTATTTGAAGAATTCAATAATCTTTGAATTTTTTTTCCTTTTTTTTCTTTAAATTTTCTTAAATTTTCATTTGTGGTATAAAAATCCAATAGACCAAGCTGGGGAATAGCTCCTACTTCCTTACTTGGTTTGCTAGAGGCCAGATCCCTGTTAGCATCTTTGCTTAGCACATGGTAGACATCCAACAGAAAAACAGCTGCATTACAGTGAATCACATGGAATAAATGAAACTAATCTAAATTGTGATGGTATGGCAAAAGAAAAAGTCAAACAGTGAAAATACATGTCTGTGTGCACTTGTACACACACACATACATACACACACACACACACACACACACACACACACACACACACACACACACACTAGATTCTCAAACTTTTAAACACTGGGAGTCCTTGTTCAAAGAGTTATTAGTGCATGAGTTTATTCACTTAGAAGGCTAGTTTAGAAGAGGAACAGGTCCTGTGTGTTGTATGTTTTCTGGTCAAGGTCAGTCAGTATCAAGGAGAATACAGTAGACAATGTTTCTATACATAAATGGACACAGGAAGAATGAATCTGTTTTTGAAATAAATATGAGTTGATTTTGTCTTTTAACTCATTAATTTTTCTGTCATTTTCTTTATCCTGTCTTAGACTGACAGTGAATTCTCCGAAAAATTTCACCACAAATTTGTAAGTACCTCCCTTGTCTCCATCTTTCTCTGCAAAGCCTTCAGGTGAATGACTTTGGTTGAACAGAGCATAGGAAAGAACCCAAGTATCAAGTAATATACCTTCCAGGGTAAAAGAAATTGCCAGCTACTATAAAGCAAATGGGACAGCTTCACGAAGTCACTGGTTTGCAAGAAATAAAATTATTTTTAAGGTCTTCCTCCTTTTATAATTGTTTACTTAAAAAATAACTTTGCACTTGCAACATAATCGAGTGAAAAACTCTAATTCCATGATTTTGCTTCTACAAACCAGTTGCTTTTGACATTTTTACTTAATGCACTGAAGATATCCAATATGGAAAAAGTACATGCACTGAATCACAGAGAAGGAACAGAATGTGATAGCTCAAGCAAGCAAAAAGCAAACAACTACAGTATGAGGTTTCTGGCCTAGAGTTTTGGGCCTAGGCTCAAGGTTTGGATCCGCACACCCATAGACCCGCAGTCCCACAGAAACACACAGATGCTTACATTAATTGTAGGCTGATTGACCTGGAGCCCAGGCCTATAACTTGCTAGCTCTTGCTCTTAATCTAACGCATGATTCTAGTCTTGTTCAGCCATGTGTCTCGGTACCTTTCTCAGACCAGCATAGTTGTCCACTGTTTCTTCTGCCTTCTCTGTGGCATTTCTGCTCTGTTCTTCCTGTTCCCAGAGTTTTCTTAGTCTGGTAGCCCTGCCTTCACTTCCTGTCTGCCTTTGGCCCATCAGTGCTTTTTATTAAACTCGAAGGTGGGGCAATTGTTTACAATGTAACATCATAAATCCACTACAAACAACAATGACATGGTAGCTTCTCATAAACTTCTAAATGCTAGGAATTGTATTAAAGATTTCTAGTGCCCAAGTTTATTAACTGTCTTAGGAAGGCTGTTTTAGAAAAGAAAGAGGCTTTCTCTTCCTGAGGGCTGTATGTTAGCTGTTCAAGGCCAATTAGTGTCAAGGAAGAAATTCTAGGCATGACTTCAGTATAGATCTAGGCACCCAGAGATATTTTCTTTTTTGAGTAAATATGCATTCATGTTGTTTTTTATTCACTTTTTTTGCCATGTTATTCATCTGGACTCAGCTAAGTTCATCATCAAAGTCATACGAGAAATTCGTAAGTGCCTCACTATTTCCATCTTCTTCCTCACAAAAGCCTTTACATTACTGACATTATTTGAACTTTTAAGAGAAAGTGTTAAAGACTAAGAGTTAAGTAACCTATCTACAGGGCATTATGATATTACTACTATTACACGAGAAAGCCTCTGGCTGTAAAATAGAAAATGAGAATGGGAAAGCTCCAGGCAATTTGATTTGAAAAATATAATGATGTGATTAGTTCAATATTTTGCCTAAATTCACTTATTTTTAATTTTAAAAAGTATAATTGTAACATAAAAGAATAATCATTGCGTCTAGGGAAGCATTCTGATATACAGATCCAGATTGTAAGGAACAAGAAATATTGGCATTTTTTCACTTAACTCATTGCAGATACCCAAGAAGGTTGGACTGCATTGTAGTTAGTTGGGTGTAGGAAGCAGAATCAATCCAATTAGAAACCATGTCAAGAGGGAGGTAAACACTAACTGGTTTTTAGGAATCCCTAGTGTTAGGAATCCTATTATAGATCTCCTGTGCTAGAGTTCATTCAGTAAGGTTCTGGTTGATAGGAGAAAATAGGCTCTCTCCTCTTGAGGACTGTTTTCATCTGTTCAAGGTCTGTCATCGGGAGGTAGAAAAAGATACAAGGCTTCAGTAAGACAATGGGTATCAAGAGAATATATCTCTACATTTGTGTTTTTACCCATAAGTTTATTATCTCATCTTTATTGAGCTTCTTTCAAATTCTTAGCATTCCAAGAAATCCATTAAGCTTTACACACTAGCAAATTATCAATTTTAAATAAGTTATTAATTATATATTTAAAATATAATTTAAAATTATATATTGATCAATATATAAATAAATAATTTTGCTTTGTATATACTTTATTGCTTACTATTTCCTAAACATGATCAGTTTGTTTTCGCATAAATTTTATTTAGTATTATAATGAAATTCAGAGCTAAATATTGAGGAAAAACTTAAATATCAGAGAGTCAGAGACCAAACTATAGTCAGTTCTCATCCAGCCAACACTTAAGGCAGAATGAGGTTGGTCCCATCTCCAAGAGTCCTCAGACTTACTGGGTGAGCAGGTCTTCTCCTCCTTATCTTTTTTTCACCCCCTGATTATTCCAATTCCTGGTCTAACTTTCCTAGTGTTAGGATTAAAGGTGAGTGCTGCCACTGCCTGGCTTTGTTTGGCCTTGAACTCATAGAGATCCAAAGGATGGATCTCTGTCTCCTGAGTGATGGGATAAAGGTGTGGTTCACCATTCTCTTACCTCCACAGCTGGGTTCTGTGGGTGACTCTGTCCTCTGGTATTTGAGGCTATTTTTACTAAACGTACAATATACTACCACAGTTTGTTATGCCTACTTTTATTAAACAATGCAATTCTAGTAAGGATTTATGATTAACATTGGATGGCACCAGTGTATATGTTCACTGGAACAGAGAGAAGACATACCATTTTAAAGTGTCTAGGCAGGCTTGAAGAAATGGCTCAGTGGTTAAAATACCTAGTTAATATACATAGCAATTTAGATAAACAGGAACCAAACAAGAAGTTTATGAATTTAGATATAATACACCTGACAGTGAGCCTAGATTATAGAGAAAGATGATCCCCAAGACACTTTCAATTTACGAATGTTGTTATTTTTAAGGCTCCCCATCAATGAAGAAAGACAGGGAAAATGACCAAATCAAGGGGAAGAGTAAATAGGGAAGGGGCTGGAACATTAGACATTTAGATCTTAAACAAAATGCGGCTACAGACCCAGTCAAGAAGAAAGATATCAAAATGTTTACATTGTCAAGTCTTTGAACTTAGATTTTGTGCTGATTTTATCTTTAAAAAGCATATATCTATTGAGCGCATTAATAGTCTTGTTGTGGATTCAATGGCTTGTTTCCAGACTCCAATGAACGAGGTATTAATTTTGTTATACACAGATGCTAGAGTTTTTTGGTGATCAGGAGTTTCTGGTCAAGACTCTCACCTGCTGCCATAACTACTCCATCAAAACTCCAGAAAACATAAATGAAGCCCAAAAGATCTCTGTGAGTCTTTAGTTTGATTTTTTTTTCCTAAACAGCTGGAGGGTTGGACTAACCGCTTTGTCATTGCTACTAGTAATATAATAGATGTGATGATCATGCTTACAGGAAATAGTGAAAATAAACAAATAAAAATCATGCAAGATACCTGATTAAAAATATAAGCAAATGTTAATAATATTACAACAGGTCCATAAGTTGTCCATTAAGAGTGTTTTAGTTTAATGATATCTTATCCTGAGAGCTTGCTTAATGAATAAATACATATGTGGCAAATTTCATATTACTGACTACCATGCTCAGTTTTCTTTATTTTCAAGGCTCATCTGATGTTTCTTTGGCTTTTCCTTTTCCTATTTATTTTCTCAAAACTTCTATGATTTCTTTTTTGTCTTAACTGTAAGCACCTGAACAACGGAGCACTATAAACAGTATCTAATGCTCCTAAGAATGATCCATTTCCTCAGTTGTAATGAGAAGGTCATATGTCACTGTGGCTGTAATTTACAACTGTTATTGACTTTCCTGATAATTCTTTCCCAAAATTTATCCTCAAATGAGCTGAATCGGGCATCATGTGAAAACAATAAGGGAAAACGAAGGAAGAAAAAGATTTCTAGATATGCATTTTTATGGCAAAGTACTTCACAACTGGCTCTATTGACATTGCTTTAATTAACACCCACAAAACTATCTGGACTAATAGACTGAGTTGTTGAATGTTTTATGGAAAGTGGACCATTAGCCTCTAATCAGAATGGGTGTTGAGCTCCATCCAACTCAAATCTTCATTCTTATTCCCATGAAGCAATTGTCCCTGAAGATTGTCTTGCTGACAGCTTGAAATCTGCTCCTTTCCTCTTGCACTCTTCCTATTTCTATCACGATGTCCCCTGGATTCCTCTCTCCTCTTTTGATTGTCACTACAGTAGCTAAAGATAATTACACATGAAACACTTTAAACCAGGAATGAGTTTCTGGTAAATTCTGGATCACACTGGATAGTCGTATTTTTGTTATTCTATCCACACTCTCATAGTATTTATTAAAGACAATGACAGCACATTGTTCCATTGTCCTTTAATTACATGTTCCCACAAATATGCTATCTTACTAGAGGCAAGAGGAGGGAATGGGAGTGCTCTAGATGGAGGAAACCACACTTGTTAATGCTGGGTTGTCTTCGTGGTATATTTTTATTAATAGCCTAAAATAACCTAAAAAATAAGTATGATTATGAAGGATATTTTTTTTTGTATGATGAATCTAAATTAAATTCCTGTGCTTTACACTGAGTAATATTTATTTTCCCTCATCACCTACTAAGTCCCAGAAAATTCTTGGGTTCTCCTTAACTAACAAAATAATGAATATGTATGAGCTAATGGGGAGGTCAAGGTCAGATCGTACAATTTCATATGGAAACCAAAACATGATCAATAAAGTGAGTAATTGGAAATAATCGGTATATATATAGATAGATATATATAGATATATAGATATATATCTATATATATTTATATCTTTATATAGTTTTTATGATGACAAATTACTGACTAATCATCTTACTTTATTAATTTATATTAATTTTTATCTCTAAAACATTCTACCTCTCAAAAGACTGCCAACTATATTTTTAAATTGCCTCTTTCAGAGAAAACAAAATAAAACTAATCATTCTTTATTTCATTTACCTTAATATAATTGCTGATACATGGCTGCCTAGCTTGAAGACTTTCCAAACCTGATACTCAGTAGGGTGCAGTCTTGGAATGACACTCTTAAAACTCTCCTAACAATATTCGGAAATAGGCCTGGAACACATAATGATGTCATCTCATTAGCCAGAGGCATTGAGAGAAAAAATGCAGAGCTTTCTAAGGACATCAAGAGTATATTGGGCTCGGTGAGTAGTGTTCTTACCTTCTGGTGAGAGATAGGCCTCTATGTCTACTTTTCCTTCTCAGTGTTGGACTTTTGTCTGGATTAAACCTGTACAGATCTTGTGCATTCTTGTCAAAGTCTCTATGAATTTACTGGTGTATCAGTCCTGTTGCATCTGGAAAATGATTTTCCCTTCTAGTCACTTACCACAAATTTTCCTCCTCTTCATCTATGTAGATCCCAGAGGCATGAGGCGGAAGGGCTTGATAAAGACATGCTATTTAGGGCTGAGTTGTCCAAAGTCTCTCACATTCCGTACACTGGCCAACAGTGCATCACTTTGTTAGTCATTTTCTACTGCCAGGAGAAATTTCTGTAATGAGGCTTAAGAGATACTCTTATCTATCACAATGTTCTATTGCTGTGCCAATTTTGCAGAATAATAGTAGTGTGTTTTACCATAAGCCCTCATCATTTCCCTAAGTGCAGTTTAAAATCTAGAAAGAAAGGGACAATAAACAAACACTATATAAATAGGAACTGACTGACTATCATTTTGGTCATTAGATTCATAGAAAAACAGAAGATGTGGAATACACTGTCTTGACTGGTCTTGAAGACTTACAATCATCTGACGAAGAATTTCGCCTTTTTGCTCTTTGTAAATTATCCTACTGCTTGCGTGTAGATATGAATATGATTGGCCTTTGTCTCAAGCTCTTGACATGTACAATACTTACTAATAGTGACAACTGCTCATCCCCCCAAGTTAGAGATAATTCATGATGCTGCATCCTTTAAAATGTCTGAATTTTATACATTTTGAATGTATATTTTATTGTAATTGGTGTCTTTAAAAAACTAACATTGTATACATGACAAAGCTTTAAAAAACTTGTTGGTATCTTTTCTTCAATTAGTACTAAATGTGTTAATATTTTAATATGTTTAGTGAATGGAATAATCTACAACTTTAGAATCACAGTAAATACTAATGTTGATATATTCATTAGAATCAAAGAGTAAATTCACAAAAGTATTTCCAAGTTAATAAGTAATGGGGATATTGGGATACCTCATGAAAATAATTCAGATGGCTAGAACTTATCATGTGGCATCCATGTTATAGCTACCCAATAGGTTCTGCAAGGCCAGGTACCCTGCACACTGGTTCAACTTTGTTATGACCTCTTTCTTATCCCTAACTCAACTGAACTCACACAATCTTTAAGGAGGTCCTCATGGTACCACACTCAATGATCCAGGCCAGGCTAATCTTAAGAGCCATGTTCACACGTTCCTAACCTCCAGGCTTGTTCAATCTGTCAGGTTTGATTCTAAAGTTGTAGATTATTCTATTCACTAAACATTTTAAAATATTAACACATATCCTGTGCCTCTGAGTAGTTTGTTTGATGCATCAGACCTTATCCTGCCATCCCATGCCATTATCTTCTCTCTAGGTCCAATTGTCTTCTAAGCCTGCTATCTGGCTGAGCTTCGTGAATGCCTCCTCTTGTGCCCAAGCTCCCTCACTCACTTAAAGTCACCAATTTAGTAGGCCAGAACATTCCTAACTGCATTCTATAATTTTTCTACATAGTCACAGGTAAATATAGCTTTTTACCTCTTATCAAAGAAATTGCTCAATCTCAAATTTAATTCTTAATTTTGATTGCTATATTCAAAGACTAGCTGAAGTTCTCGGGCCTTGTTAGAGAATTGTCTTTGTGCAGTGCATGACAATTAACAAAGGAATTATTAAATAATAAAAGTCCAGAGCAAAAGTATTAGTGTTATGCTTACCCACCAGTGGGATATCTATATTAAGAAAATCTTAATTTTCAGAGACCACTTTGGAAAATGAAACGGAATAGAAAAATAGATAAGAGGCAGGGTGAGGTGAGCACCAGTACAAAACAGTCTTTTGGACGTGATAGGCATTAATGCACAGCAGCTGTGCTTGCTTTTATAAGAACTGCACAAGAATAAAATAGTGGAATTCGTACATATAGTGGAGAAGTGGCATGGGGTCCACAGCCTAACTTAAGAGTTATTGGTACTCAATGGCTGCAAGGAAGAGAGGGAATGGTCACTTTTAGATGACCTGTGCTCTAGTAGATGATTCCATAACTGTGTCGGCACAAATTTTACCCGATGAGTTATTTAGACATAAAGTTGGTAAAGAGTGGTGAGAAAGGGATGATTAAAGAATAACACATTAAATAGTAAATAAAATGTATGAAAATTTAAAGACTAAGTAGTATTGTATCAAATCCATCAATTCTACATGAAAAAAATCTGTCTTACCAATATCTACACCTGGATATGTACTCATTATTGCCTAGGACACTTCAGACTGAATTACACACACATGGTTAAATGTATTCATGTGTGCACAGGAAACACAAACACAATGTTACTCATTAAACATTTCAAAAGCCTCCTGTGTTTGCAGCTCTGAATATTACCAATGTCCATGTTATATTATCTTGCTTTCCAAGACCTCCAGGTTCTGCATGTTGAAATTTTCCTCACTGAATTCTCCCCCTTTTCCTGTGCTTTAACTAAGAGTCAACTGGGCACGAAGTATCTGTAAAATCAGGATACAACCACGCCCTCAGTGGTGACAAGGTCTACATATTATGGCATCTTTGCATGCTTTAACCAACCTTTACTTAATTTAAAATATACATACACAAACACACATATGATATAATTGTTCTCACACCATGATTTTGTTAGTATACAATTGATATCTACATCTGCTTTTCTCCTCGATGATAAAGAAGATAATATAAAGAAAGGTAAAAAAAAAAGTCAAGAAAGATAATATAAGTAAACAGATACTTATTGTTAGAAATTTCACAGAAAAGCCTATTTACATTATTGAAATATAATTCTTCTAAAATTATTGCACAGATCTCAATTATTACAGGGTTTGGAGGGATATTTGTATGTTATGTGAAGATGTATTTCTGTGATTGGTGTAATAATGATCTGTACTACCAATAGCTAGGTAGGACTTTTAGTCAAGGAGAAGAGGAGATAATCGAGGCATCTAGGAGACACCATCAAGATGCAAAATGACTTGGACACACAAAATGAAAGAGACATAGAAGCCATGTGGTAGAATGAAGATTAACAAAAATATGGGTTAATTGAAGTTATAATAAGTAGTGGTAAAAGCTTAAGCAATGGCCAAGCTTTTATATGGAATAAGGCTTTATGTCATTATTTATAGGCTAGTGATTCTAATGAGAAAGTATATTATAGCACTGGTTGAGTCATAGAATAAAAACTGAGGATCAGAGATTATATATAACCTATTCCACACATGTGGTTGTGTGAGTTACATCTAACTCAAGGACCCACTCTTACTCACATGCCATACTGCTCTTGGCAAAACTCATTTGCAATCATCTACTCAAACCTTCATAGTCTTTATAAACATTAACTATGAACATGATTTTCTTTATCTTATTTTCTGTTGATGGACATATAGGTTATTTCTAGTTTCTGGCTACTATGAATAGAGAAGTAATGAATATTATTGAACAAGTTTCGTTGTGAAAAGGTTAAGGATTGTAGGTTATATGACCAAGAGTGGTATAGCTAAAATGTAGTATAGACTCATTCTCACCATTCTAAAAAACTACCACAATGATTTCCATATTGGCTAGACAACTCTGGACTCTTACCAGGAATGGATGAGTGGTCCTTTATTTAGCATTCTCCACTCGCATAAGCTGTCACATGTGCTAATGAACTTAGCTATTACGACAGGTATAAGATGGAATCTCAAAGTAATTTTGATTTACATTTCCTCAGTAATTGAAGATATTTTCAATTACTTTAAATACTTCCTCAACCATTTGGGTTTTCTCTATTAAGAACTCCCTATTTAGATATATATCCCCTTTTTAAATTGTCTTATTTGGTTTTTTTGATATCTAGTTTCTTATGATTTTGGATATCTTTCCTTTATCAGATGTAGAGGTGGTAAATACTTATTTTCTATCGTGAAGGTTGCCACGTAGAGCACACAGTTTGTGGTGCTGTGTGACACAATTCTTGCGGAAATACCAAACATCTAATTTGATTTAAGGCTTATTTCACAGTATAGAACCCATACCCAACACTGCTTGGGTGATCAAGAGCCAGAGTCCTAGGGTATAACTAAATACTACTGTTTTTAAAATAAAAACGTAAAAATAAAATAATGCCTAATGATATTTGACCATACTCATAGATTAATGCCTTATTGGTCCATCATCAGAAGTTTTCTCCTCAGTATATTAGAGAATCAGTCAGATTTAATACACACACACACACACACACACACACACACAGAGAGAGAGAGAGAGAGAGAGAGAGAGAGAGAGAGAGAGAGAGAGAGAGAGACAGAGAGACAGAGAGAGACAGAGACAGAGAGACAGAGACAGAGAGAGACAGAGAGACTTGGAAGCTCAGAAACAGATAAACTTATTGAAATGTCTCTATCTAATCCCTTTGCTGCTCCCTCGGAGTTCAGGGATTTTGTGGAAGAGTAGACAGAAAAAAAATGTAATAGCCAGAGGATATGGCAGACACCAGAAGAACAAGATTCTCTATTTAAAGTGAGCAAAGATCACATGAACCCACAGATGCAGTGGGCACAGGACATGTTCAAGTCTTAACTGGTTCCTTTGCATATATATTATGGCTTTCAGTTAATATTTTTATGGAACTCCTGAGTGTACGAATGAGTAGGTCTCTGGTTTTTGGGCCTTGTCTTGGGGCCTTTACTTTCTGTTGGTTTGCCTTGTTCAGTTTTGGTATATGATTTTTATTTTGTGTTATTACGCTTTATTTTGTTATACTGTATTATTTCTATCTCTTAGAAGCCTGTGTTTTATAAGGAGAGACAGAGAAGGAGCTCATGGAACAAGTGGAGAAGAACTGGGAGAGCTAGAGAGATGGGAAACTGTAATCAGGATATATCGTATAAGACAAGAATATTTTTTTCAATAAAAGAGAAAAATGTCAGAGGCCCCTTTTTAAGCATGTAAAGGGTCCAAAAAATGGATGGACCAGATGATAAACTTTGCCATACTTTTGAATAGTAATTACCCACCCAATAAAAAGACACGTTATAATCGATACTATCCTGCTTAGATTTCATGCTAACTTGACACAAGTCAGAGTAAACTGAGAAAAACCTGGGCTTAGAAAATGCCTTGGCAATACTGGATAGTAGGCAAGTCTGGAGAGCATGTCTTGATTGATGATTGGTGACACCACCTTTGGCAATACTGTCTTGCTTTCTCTATGAAAGTGTGCTGAGCATGCCAGTAAGCAGAATGCCTCTCTATCTTCTAATTCAAGTCTTCCCTCAAGATATCTACCATCAATTCTTACTATGACTTCCCTTCATAAAGTACTACAAAGTGTAAGCTGCAATGAACCCTTTCCTCCTTGAGTAGCTCTTAGTCCTGCTGTTCTGTCTCAGCAATAAAAACCCTAACTATAATAGATATCACGCTGTTAGGACTCCTAACTGCATGAGAACCTGAAATGGCCTTAAATTCTAGAAGCATATAAGATTTTATCCTACCTTCTCCTTCCCAGTGTCTTTTTCTCTCTCACTTGGTTGTACAACGTCTTCATTGCATCAAAAGTACTTCTTCATCCATTGAATTCCTAGAGCTCAAAAGAAAAATCAAAACTAGACCACTCTTCACACCAGAAATGGCCAACATTACTGCCACACAGCAGACATTCTTGGTACCTATCAGATAACTGTTGAAATAAGCAATTGATTTTTTCACAGAATTTTTTTTTCAACTCATTCAGCCTCCTCTTTTTGACTGTGAGCATGACAGACACAAGCAGCCATCATGCTCTGAACTCATATACCAGACTTTCTATTTCATCTTGAATGCATCAAACATATTAATTTCTTTCATATGCCTCAATGTTTTCCCTTCAAAAGGCAGATGCATCTGATACAGTCTATGTATGCTTCATATCTAAATTGCTGTTTGTCAAAAACATTTAATTCCATAGCTGTTTATTTGGATATCTTTTGCCAATATGTGTATTTCCAATACTGTAGATGAATACTCACGGAGGGAATTTACAATTGCAAGAAATAAAATTTATTAATTTTATATAAGCCATGAAATTTAGACTTCCAGTCAATCACTAATATGTGATGGAGAAAAGTTTCTGCTCAAAAGTGACACATAACTAAAATTGAAGTTTTCAGAGAAGAGTTGTGACAGCCATAATCACTGCATAGATTTAGCAAAGAATAATGAGAAAGGATATTTCCAAATGACATAAGAACCATTCCCTCTCCAATGAGGCCCTTTCCTTTGTTAATTTAAATATAAAATGAATTTTGAAGAAATGGTTATGGTATTGATGCAATAATAGCCATGAAATCAAGGAGTAGAAAGCAGTGGATCTAATAAGACAGAAAGCCATATGTAACAGGCATCCACTCCACAGTGCGAACAAGAGGCTCAAGATGTCTGACTTCAAAGAGCTTCAACTGAACTTGTGGGGAGAGGTTTACAAAATATGAGCATTACTATGGTAATGTCAGGTGGTGGATACTACTAAATAAAAATAAAAGAGTCACAAAACATGCGACAATCTCTTTTCAAAAGCTGAAAACTGATCAAAACAGGAAGACAACATGTGTACAAATTTGATGCCATCTTTCTATAAGATGGGCATATCTTAACGTCCAGTAAGGAGAATGGAACTTAATGTCACACACAAGGAGGAACTCAAAAGACATTTTAATTTGATTAACATTAAAAAGTTATTATGTGTGTGAGTATTTTGCCTACATGTAAGGACACATGAAGATGCCAGGATAAGAAATCAGATGTTCTAGAGATTTGAATATTTTGAGCCACCATGTGTTTACTAATATTGAATGTAAGTGCCTTGCAATAATAACAAATATTTTAAACCACAGGGCCATCTTCCCTGCTCTTTAAATATTAATTCTCATTTAATTGAAAATAATATTTTTATATAATATATCATAATTATTATTCTTCCTTCCTCTCTTCCTCCCATTTCATTTCCTCCTATCCTTCTGTCTGAATCCACTCCAGTTCTGTTTCTTATAAAAAAAGAAACAACTTCTAAGGTATAACAATAAAATACCACATAATAATATTAAAGAACAATGTTGTAGGAGGTTTCTGGCCCGAACTTTCGTGCCTATCAAGGTTTAGGCCCACAAACCCACAGATCTGCAGACCCGCAGACCCTCAGAGACACACTGATGCTTTTATTAGTTTTCAGCTGATCAGCCTCAGGCCCAGGCATATAACTTGCTAGCTCTCTACCCTTCATCTAACCCATGATTCTTCCTGTTCAGCCATGGGGCTTGGTACCTTTCTTTAGAGCAACATAGTTGTCCTCTGCTTCTTCCAGCTTCTCTCTGGTGTTCTCCTCTGTGCTTCCTTTTCTCAGAGTTCTTCTTAGTCTGGTAGCCCGGCCCACACTTCCTGCCTGCCTTTGGCCAATCAGCGCTTTTTATTAAACCAGTGGGTGGGACAATTATTTACAATGAAGCAACACAATACCTCTATAGAACAACAAAAACAAAATTTGTCAATCAATTAATCAGTCAATCAAACAAACAAAAACTCACACCAGAATAGAACAAAAATAACAAAATACAACACAAAAAGCCTAATAAAAAGGCACAAGACACAGTTTTAGTCAGAGACCCACTGAGTCAAAAGAGTTAGTTTAAATTTTTTAAAAATAGATATTGCCATAGAGTGATGACAGGGAACATTTAATGATATAACCTTTTAAATCTAAGACAGTGATTTATATAAATTCTGAATGTTCACTCATTCTGTAAAACAATGGAAAAACGCATATTTTACTCTAAGATGAAACATAGCTAGAGTTTGAAATGAAGACTTTTGCCTGGCTAAGAGTGTTACAGTAATGCAAAACAGAGAAAAAATGAAGGATGCCAGGATCAAGCTAAATAGCAATGCAGACACGCTGAATGCAATTCACCAAGGGCTCTCCAATGAGGAAGGACCCAAAGCAGCCTTCAGCAGCCTATGGCTGTACAGAGGAAGTTATCAGAAGGAAACAACATGGAATCTTCACATAATTAGAGTAGGTAAATGTTAAAGGAAAATCCAAGCGATGAGAATATGACCAATGGCTCATGCGCTGTATTCTCCTTTATATCCTTAACTTTATAGCAAAATTGACTAAAAATATTGTACTGAAAACATCAGTGAACTGAATAGACTGAAATGGTGCTACTAAGTATGCACTGTGCTGGAGGCAATGTCAAGAAAGAAGTCAGTTAGCCTCATCATTGAATTTGATATTGACACAGCATTCTGACACTTTGGATTTTATTGAGTATCACTTTGTCTCTGTAGTAATCTCCAAGGTTCCTGATTTGAAACTAAGATCATCAGCCTGTTAAGACTTAAATGAGAAAAATTTAGGAACTAGAACCTGGTAGAGGGAGTTGTATCACTAGTATGAGTCTTGAAGGGGATATTGAGATTATCCTCACCCTGTCTCTTTCCTATCTGACCATGAAGATGTGAATAGACTCCCTCTACCACACCTGCTCTTAACACACTGTACTGTACAGTCATAGGCCTCATTGATAATTGGCAAATCCATTGGGAATTATGATCCCCAATAAACATTTTCTCATTTTTAAATGATGTTCTCTGGTAATTATTATGTAACAGCCACAGAAAACTAGGCAAAGCAATGTCTTCAGAAATCACCACTGATTGGATTGTCCTTTACCTTTCATACACTATTATCAGGAAAAAGTCAATAAAAACTACATGATTTCTACATGTATTTATAAAATGGCATTCATCTTAAATGCTGGCTGAGTGCAGTCTTTATATCTAATATCTTGAAAAGAAATGCTCAGTAGCAGAATTTTCTTCATAGCAATTTTCAAAGATACTCAGTAAGCAGCGTCTTCAATGTGAAAATCTCCCATAATCACCATTCATTGGACAGCAGAGGCACAAAAAGTGAGGAAGATTGGTAAACATGTTTTAAACTTCCAGAGTTTTTCCTTTTATTTTTGACATTATAATATAATTACATCATTTGTCTTTTCCCCTTTCTTCCTTTAAACCATTTCATGTATTATTTATTATTCTCTCTCAAATTTATAGCTTCTTATATATGGAGAGAGTATATACCAATATTTGCTATAATACATGACATAGTATATATTATAAAATATATCATATATATACATATATAATTATATATATTCAGTCACTACCATATATAAGAAATACAACCTGCTCAATCTGTGTAATGTCACTCATATGTAGGTCTTCAGGGCTGACCACTAATAATGGATAGGCAATTACTGTATACTTCATTGGGAAAAGCTATTTCTCACACTCTTAGCATCTTATTCGCTTGTGTTCTATGTGAAGAGCTGAGGCCTTCTGGTCTTTTTCCCACCTACTCTGGCAGGTCTATTATTGTCTTTGCTCAGTTGGTGCTGTGCTGTAATGAGGTTTCTTGGTCCCGGGTGGCCAGAGGTCCAGACCCACAGACCTCTAGCCCCAGACCCCTTAGCCACCTGCCACTGCTCGGGCCCCCAAAATGACTCAGGCATTTATATTAAGTTCATGCTGTTTGGCCTATGGCTCAGGCACATTGCTAGCTAGTTCTTACATCTTAAATCAACCCATTCTCATTAATCTGTTTGTCATGTGGCCCGTGGCTCACCTGTGTTCCTTACATGTTGCTCCTTTGGACTTCTGGCTCTGTCTGTCCCTGATTCCGCCCTTCCTTTCCTACCTATTCTGATTCCTCTGCCTACTTTTTCTATGGTGCCTGTCAAGAGCCAAAACAGCTCCTTTATTTAAAGTTTGATATTCATAGCATACAGAAAGACATTCCCACATCAGTGCTGGGTAGCCACGTAGGAGAGACTACAGATGTATCTTCCAACATTTTGAAACAAACACTGTCTCACAGAAAACTTTCTGATTCTCTGGTTCTTATGCTTCTTGTACTTCCCCCTCCACAGTGGTCTCTGAGCCTTAGGGTTGGAGTTGCTCTGCCAATGAGTTCATTGGCACTGGGATCCGCAACTCTTCATTTTGTCTGGTTTTCTGTAGTAATTTCACTCTGTTGCAGAGAAGTGATTTCTTGATGAGTCATGAAGATTACACTTACCTGTGGAAAAAGAACAAATATTGATAATGTGGTTAGGGTTTATGCTGCTTTATTAAAGGGCTGGTAGTAAATTATCCTCCAAGATCCATCATTCCATGAGCCTTGGGTAGCTGGCTAGATCTCCAGGACTTTTTGATGAGCAGTTCTTAGTCACAATTAGAGAAATATTAATTACCGACAAGATATGAGAGTCACTATACAGCCTCAGGGTTATCATGCCATACAGGGTTTTTCTTGTTGTTCGTAGGCATCATAGCTGGGAAGGACTTGTGGTTGCTTCTCTCCCTTGTAAACTTGAATAGCACATCTCCTCCAAGAGACAGTTCTCACAGAGGGAGAATGAGGACAGGTCTGTTCAGTGGCCTTTGGTCTGTGATTGAAATGCGTGGTAACTTTAGCAACCAGAACTTACCTTCCACATTGAAAATCCTAATGCAAGCTTTTTAAATATTGATGCTCCAAAACACAAACACTGAGACAAAAAATTTAAATATATATGTGTGTGTGTGTGTGTGTGTGTGTGTGTGTGTGTGTATGTACTTCATACATATATGAAAATTAAATAATTTTAAAGCTAAATTATATAAGTTTATTTATGATTTAAAAGCAAAATTTAAAATGTAGTTCTTCTAAATTATTTTGAAGATAAGATACACATCAATGTATTTATTAAAATATGATATACATCAACTCTTAAATTTATCAGGTTTATATTTCAAAAAATAATTATAGATAACAGTATTTTTCGTGTTTCCCTTTTATTGAAAATGGATTGTTTTCTCATATAACATATTCTAACAATGGCTTCCCCTTCCTCCTCTCGGCTTTTACTCATTTCCCCTTCTCTCTGAATCTACTCATGTTCTAACTCTCATTGGTAAATAAAAAGGTAACAAAGTACAACCAGATACAATATAACATGATAAACCACAAACTGTCACATTGAAGTTGGACAAGACAAACCTACAGAGCCCAGTGGAAAGCCTAAGAATCAGAGCTCCACTCTTTTGCACACCAAGGAATCCCATAAAACAGTAAA
The DNA here is from genome assembly GCA_033318265.1 of Phyllotis vaccarum. Classification (NCBI taxonomy): domain Eukaryota; kingdom Metazoa; phylum Chordata; class Mammalia; order Rodentia; family Cricetidae; genus Phyllotis; species Phyllotis vaccarum. The sequence goes on along the minus strand of JARWLC010000011.1, from coordinate 32,532,437 downwards.
ATGGAGGCTGTAATATATATACAGAGGACCTTGTACAGATCTGTGAATGCTGCTTCATGTGAGTTCATGTGACCTTGCTCATGTATATTTAGAGGATCTTTTTTTTTTTTTTGTATCTTCTATGTTATCTGAGGCTTTACACTCTTTCCACCTCCTCTTCCGTGGGTTTCCCTGAACTTGAAGGGAAAGGATTAATAAAGACTTCCCATTTAGGACTGAGTGTTCAAATGTCTCTGACTTCTACCTAATTTCTGACTGTAGGTTTCTGTATTTGATTCTGTCTGGTGTAGGAAGAAGTTTCTCTGATGAAGGCTAACAAAGGCACTAATCTATGAATATAGCTGAATGTCATTATGGATATTTTTATTACTATGCTTGTTTTTAAGACCAATAATATTTGGTTTTCCTTTAGATCCCTGGTCTACCTAGTTTCTGGTTCTTGGTAACCTAAGCAGTGTCCAGTATGGGCTTTATCATGTGGAGTAGGCATTAAGTCAAATTAGATATTGGTTGGTTATTGCCACAAGCTTTGTGCTACCATTGCCCCAACATATCTTTCAGGGAGCACACTAATTTAGATCAAGAGGTTTATGACTGGATTAGGGATTATATTTATCTTTTGGTAGCATGCAGGGTACTTTTTTGAACCAAAGACTTTAGATTGTAGGAGGTGAAGACCCTATTTATGTAACAGCTCAACATCTCTATGATCAATGAGTTAGTTGTGTAGTTATTTTCTTCAGCAATGGGCCTTGGTTTCAGTTTGTAGAGAGCAATCTATAGGCTCGACACAGCCAAGTTACTTGAGGGTTGTCATGGCATGTCTTTGACCAACAACTCAATTAGATGGAACCTAATTCCAGTTACTGGAAGTGTGATGCCATAAGAGATGGCTTAATGGAATTATATCTCTCCCAGTACTTAATGATATTATTTGGATCACCATCATATATGTATATATTTTTAGGAAGTTTTACTATTTTTGATTTTTCATACTATCCCGGATATACACCTTAATTTTAGCTGACACTTCTGGTATTTTCTCCTTTATCTTAACTCAGCTCATTTCCATTAATCCATCTGCCACGTGGCCCATGGTTCGTCTGTGCTCCTTACATGTTTCTTCTTGGGCAGCTGGCTGGATTTCCTCTGACTCCACCCTTCTTCTCCTACCTGTGCTGTCTTTGGCTATGGTGTTTGCCAAGGGCCAAAACAGCTCCTTTATTTAAAGATTGATATTCACAGCATACAGAAAGATATTCCCATACCAATCAAGTTAGACATCTTCATATTTTTTCTTTATTATGTGTACTCAGGTACTGCATACATGCTCATGTATAGCGACATGAAAATCCATATTAGTTAAGTGACATTAGTAGCACCTAGGGCTGACCTGTAAATTTTGGAATACGGGAATTGTTTGTGATGGTCTGTGAGGTTTTCCTCATGGAATATGAGGTGACAGTATAGATTTTGCCTCATTTGACTCCCATGAGTCTCCTTTTCAGCTTCTTTCTTTTCCTTGTGTTGACTGCACTTTATAAATGATATTTAATCATGTTCCAGTAATTTATATCCTACAGATACCCTTCTACTACAAGTGTAATCTTATGCCTAATCATGGCTGCAAAGAGATAATTTACACTTAGATCACATTTTGAGACAAGACTGTCATCTCACAGAGTGAATATGATTTTCAGTAATGAACAGTTCAGACTTAAATCTACCTATAGCTTTTTAACTTCATGTCTGATATCAGCATTTTTGACACTGATTGGACAAGGTAAGCACAGTATATCTCTGTGCTTAAACCACAGGTTCGATAGTAAATAAACATGTAATGATTACTAATGCAGAAGATGAAGAGAATGCTGTCAAAATTGATGTTGGCTTGGAATTCCTAATTCCTGATAAAAATTCAACAGAGTACCATTTCATCAAAACACAGATTACTTTCTTTAAAGTTGATCTTTAAATGTTCTGTGAGCAAAAATATATTGCCATCATGGTAATCTGAATATATTTAGGAGGAAGAAATTTTATATACTCAAATAATTTTGAATGTCTGATTATTGGCTGATAGAAATAGCAGAACTCCAACAATCAGGACTTTGCCCTTCAGCGTATCATAGAGAGAACACCTGAGGTTTTTACTTCATTCCTTTTCATCAGAGAACAGAGCCACAGTTCTGATACTCAGTCAGTATATTCTTTTCTCTCTGTATATGGCTACCAGGATCCTTTGTTCTTGTTTCCACTTATCTCATAATACTTATTTAATACTTTTAGTCTTTTCCTTTATAGCTTAAGTCACATATCAGGAAATGGAAAAAGTCAGAGTAAAGACTGAGCTCTTGGGAGTATGATTTCTCTCAGTCATGAAAGTGGATAATTTCCCAGAAGACTCTGAGACCGGACCATTAGCATGGAAGAATCAGAAAGCAGGCAAGCTCCCTGGGAGAGATCTAGACCAACTGTGACATCTATAAAGAACACTTTACAACTTGCTGAGCTGCTTGCTGACTGTGCATCGTGCTTCAGGTTTCTTAGCTTTTGTGAGATGATAAGTTTTTATAATGCCATAGGTTAGTGCTTGTTTTGTTTTAGTTTTTTTAGACAGGGTTTCTGTAGCCTTGACTGTCCTGAAACTCACTCTGTAGGATGGCTGAGAACTCAGAAATTCACCTATCTTTACCACTACGTGCATTAAGGGCATGTACTACCACTGCCCTGCTATATATATACATATATATTCCTTTGACTTTGTCAGAATAAGAAGGGGGATTAGGAAAAAGGAAAGTTTTCTCATTTCCTACTTATCTGATGATATCAATGACTTATTGCTGACAAGATTAATTCTTTCTTCATGGCGGTTGACTAGTTGTTACAATGAAGTTTCCTGGCCCGTGGAGGCCAGAGGTCCAGACCCACAGAGTTGCAGTCCCAGACCCCTTAGCTACTTGTGACTGCTTAGGTCCCCAGAAATAACTCAAATGCTGTTAGGCATGCAGCTGAAGCATATTGCTAGCTAGCTCCTTCATCTTAACTCAACCAGTTTACATTAATCTGTCTGCTATGTGGCCTGTGGCTCACCTGTGTTCCTTACATGTTTCTTCTTTGGGTGTCTGGCTCGATTTGCCTCTACTATACCCTCTTTCTCATATCTATGCTCTGATTCTTCCACCTACCTCTATGGTGTCTGTCATGGCCCAAACAGTCCTTTATTCACAACATATGAAGACATACCACATCACCTCCTCGTTTCTGTCTAATCAAAAGGGAAAGTTTCAGTTTTAACATAGCAAAATTACATATAACAAAATATCTATCAAGTAAGAATTACAGTTATAATATCTTGTCTACTTGTATTTAGCAAAATTAAAGAAAATACTCTATTACCTACCTTATTCTTGTGAATCTAAAGTTTCATATCCAATATACCTTTTAAAATAACTAAGAAAAACTATACCTATAACTATCTAATCTTCAAGTATATTAAAGACCACAGAAGGATTTAGTATTACCTGAGTAAACAGGACATGTAAACAACTTCCAAGATTTAGAAATGACAGAGATGACACCTATCTACCTGAACAGGCACCCCAAGTTCCTTATTATAAAGTTGGGGCATCCATCCTTCAGCCTACAGGGATAGAGTCTCTGTTATACCTTTCAGTGAAGCAGGAAATATAAAGGGCTGCTCTGCTCATTCTGGTATAGTTCATCAGTTGTTTATCCTTGACTCCTGAAGAATATCTGACAGTTTTTTTCTGAAAAGCAGGGACCTGAAGGACCAGCTCTGGCTTGTTACGCCAAAGTTAAGAGGCCACTTTCCTATGGAACCTGCATGTACAGTTTAAATAGTATACTGTCAAGCAGTCAATACAAGAACAGGTTCTTGCTCAGTGGCTAATCATTGCCACAAAGAAAGTAAACTCCATATGGAGTTTTTTCGATGCCCATTTTTCTCTTGAAGTAGATTGGTGCTGCCAGGAGCAGATATGTCTCACTGTCCAGAAAAGTCTAAGTTCTTAAAATATTTTAAATGCCATATTCTGTAGGTCTTAGAAGTGCTTGAAGATTACGTATCTAATTGAAACATATCTTTATATATCTAAAAATCGAACTAACATTGCTATAAGTTTGGTTATCATAGGTGACTATTGATCTGCATTTCTTATTATGCATTACAATATTAAATGAATTATATAATCACACCTTAAACAAGAGTAGAAAAATACATACAGCATAATAAAATTGACCTTAAATTTGTATCAGTATACCAAAATCTATACAAATATAAACTATTTTGAGATTAACAGCTGAATTTTGGATCAAAGTAAATTCAATATCTATTTTTTTAAATCACTTATATAGTATATCCCCCTATTCTTCTTAGAAAGAGATTAACTATGACCACTAACTATTTATAATGAAAACAAACATTTATAAACAATATTTTGGGAATTTGTGCATAGTGCTTGATTACTATTTCCTGCTGATTAAGGGGCACAGGTAATCTCACAAATTCTTGAGACTGGATTAAGTTAGTCTTAAAACTGATGTGGCTATCTCTTCCAATCAAAGAATTTTCAGGTGGTCTTGGTTGATGAAACCCTAAGAGCCTGGAAGCAATCCACAGGTTCTCATCTGTGGAAACAAAAGCAGAACTTATATAAATCAATGCATCCTTAGACACAAATTTCAAAATCAAAATACCTTTAAAATATTTATTCTTGTTTAACTTATCAGCCTTTGCAATCCATTGTCTTTCTGCAGTTAGCTCATTAACAGTTAAGAAATTAAAAGAAAACATAATAACCATAATCCAGATTTTGTGTTTATTTTTCATCTTTATTTAGCTTATCATATTTTTATACTCTATTTCTCTTTTTTAGGGACTTTCTCTACCTTCTGAAACCTATGTACATTTAACATACATTGTAACTTGTTTACAGTTTTTTTTTCATCTGAATCTGTTTATTGTGAATCCTTAATCATTTTTTAACCAGAAGACCTTTTAAAATACTCACACTCTCTTAAAGAGCCACACAGTTTTTGCAGAAAAAGCTGAGACAGAATATTCTCTGAAACGGACCACGTCTCTGTTTACCTCCAGCAAACAGCAATCCCAATAAAATGCTGCTACTAAGAAACCATCTTGAATTTGTTTCCTTTTTGTTCAAAATAAACAGAAATCTTAAATTAATTACATTTGACTGAGTCTTCTGTGAGACTTTGGAAACCAGCCTGATTGCAGCTTATGTTCCCTGCCTCAAGTCTGCCTCCATTTTGTTCCACGGCCCGGATGCCACACTATCTCTGTACAATGACCTGCTTCAAATACACAGTTTGAAAGCTGCTTTGGCTCAGTTTCTGCTCTGGAACCCTTTTTAAGCTTTCTTAGGCTTTATGTGTGTGTTTGCCCACATAAGTATGCCATCTATTACAATAAGGTCTCCTGATCACAGGGCGACCAGAGGTCCAGACCCACAGATTTGCAGTCCCAGACCACTTAGCGGCCTGCTGCTACTTAGGCCCATAGAAATGACTCAGATGCTGTTTGGCCTATGACTCAGGCACATTGCTAGCTAACTTCTTCATCTTAGCTCAACTCATTTCCGTTAATCTGTCTGCCACGTGGCTCGTGGCTCACCTGTGTTCCTTACAAGTTTCTTCTTTAGATGTCTGGCTCAATCTATCTTCAACTCCACTGTCTTTTTCATACCTATGCTCTGATTCCTCCACCTACCTCTACAGTGTCCGCCATGGCCAAAACAGTCCTTTATTCATGACATATAAAGACATTCCCACATCAACTAGTTCATAGAGTACACTAATGTTTGCCCAAAACACCCACTAGAGAGTACTTTAAGTATAATTTTTTTTTTTTTTAACATACAATCTCTAGCAAGGCTTTTTTTCTATCTACTCCACAGCTCGGCCATCTATCTCACCCTCTGGAGTATTAGAGTAGTACTCTAACAGTAGAATGATAACAGTGCTGAATGACAGCTGACCTCTTTCTAGGGCTGTGACCAGTTCTGTCTTAATCCTGTTCATATGAATCTAGACAAGATCAAAAAGGCGAATTCATTAGCATATTTCCACTGAAAATTGAGAGTTGCTATTATTCTTTTCTTCTGAAATTCATGACTGATTTTATGTAGAAACAGCCACGTTAGACTAGATCGTGTCAAAATTTTCTGTGAGGTCACTGATCTCAATAGACCCTCACTGTAAAGCTAAGACACCTAATATTCTAGTTACGTTTGGTGAGCAGTGATTTCTGAAGGGGAATTCAGCTTGTTAAGTTTCTCTAAGGAACTAATATGTAAGCTTTTCAACTGTAAGATACCTTAAAGGAAATTCAATGTCTGGGCTGCGTTTCCTGCTAGTGTCAAGTATTTTCAAGGGTTTCCACACAAGGATAGATATGTAATGAAAAGTACAGACATTTTGACAAACATGGACTAAAAAACTAGGATTAAGAAAACTAGATTGTGGAAAAGAAAGAAATATAGAATAAAAAAAATAAACCTAGTAAGAGGCAAGATAGAAAGAGGTTGCCAAACTATAATGGCAACCTATAATGGCAAACTATAATGCCTGATGATACTCTGAATTTTAGAATCTTGTAACAAATTTTTAATAATTTCTTGTTTCTTAGCAGTTTAAGGGTAGGCTGACTATTGTGGTATGAGTCTCAATCTAGACCAGTCATTGGTTGGTCACACCCATGATTTTGTGCCACCTTTAGCCCAGTATTATTTCTACGAACAGAGAAACTCTCAAAATGACCTAGTATAGACTCTTACATGTGGTTACTAGCGTGGACCCATATGAAGATTTATAACAAAAACAAATGATCTGAGTGAATAAAAATACAAATGAACAGATTAAGGAGAAAGTGGATACCAGGAAATGGGATGTATCTTAATCCTATGTAGGGAGTAAATAGATTTTAAAAAATAAATAAAGGATTGGTGACTTCAGGGCAAGGTATTTCCCATAGAAGTTTCCAACTTGTAGAAAAGAATTAAAGAGAAGTTAAGAGCTGGATGAGATGCTGCATGCCTTTATCTCAGCATTCCAGAGGCAGAAAGAAGATATCTGAGTTACAGTCCAGCCTGGTCTACTGGTTTAGTTTCAGGATAGCCAATCTTAGTTAGTAAAGAAAAACAATCAAAACCAGAAATATAGTGAGGATGTAATTGAACTAGAGAGCTATGTTCCAGCTCTAGTAGAGCCAAATGATGTTACCAAGAAAATATATAAAAGAAAAAAGTTACTCAGCAATAACAAGCTACACATCACTTGTCTTCATCAGTAAATTTAAACTAGACTTATCTTTTCCATTTCAACTTTTGCTCTGTTTTTCAAGAGATTATAATTTCACATTTTATATTTTTTAATCTGGACTATTTCTAATAGATCATGATTTTAGTACTTTGAAATTTAGGAGATGAAGTCTAGTAGAAAGAAATGAATCTCTCTCTCTCTCTTCTCTCTCCTCTCCCCCTCCCACCTTTTTATTTTCTGTCACAAAATATTTGGATAGCCTCTTAGACCACTAAGGTACTGTGGTGCCACATACCCAGGAAAAAACAGAATTAAAAAATGAGTGAACTAAACTTGGATTCTGCTGTAAGACAGAACTTTTCTTATCTTAATATGATTTCCTCAAGTATTTCATCATAGCAATTGAAAGAAACTAAATATTTTTAGAAGCCACCTCTGTGATTATGTCTTCGTGTCTTATTCTCTGGTCAATGAAGCACTAATTAAATAAATAATTTTCGGTATCAAATTCTAAAATATTTTACATAATGACCACAAATAAAATGCTTTCTAAGTTTTTGGAAATAATTTTTTAATAGAAGAACCTATCCTTCCATCAGCTTTCCAAAATTTCAGTAGGCAGCCGTATATGCTTTTTTATATTAAGAAATGTACATCAACATGACAATTTAGACTTTAGAATCATAAAATGTAGAGAAAACAATGAGAGACCTTTTAAGTAATTCATACTATGTACGTGTAAATGATAAATTTATAAAGCATGTTTCAATTATAGGTAACATCATAACTGGTGAATCCAAGGGATCAGGGTGACTTTTTCAGTAAGAGTTGTGTAGAAATTGCACTGAAATGTGTATTCAACTTGACTAGTTAAAAAAGGAACCCTTGAGTCTAAAACTCAGAACTATTCATTTTGTTTGATCACACTAAATCAAATCAAAGCACTAATGATTAATAAAATAATTTACCAATATTTTGTAAATGATCATGGTAATTATGACAATGGGACTCAACTTGGTGAGTAAAATTGCCTATGACTTCTATCCTACTGCTGCAGAGCTAGATGCAAAGGGATTCTTATTACTTTATTTTGACATTTAAATTCATATTAAATGTAATTGAAGAATACAAGATAAGTGAAGAGCTATTCTAAATTTTTCCTGAGTGCTGAAGATATTTACTAGTCATATATGTTGAATAATATAGTCTTCTAAATATACACATCTATGCATATCTTTTTGACTATCAAATAAGATAATTTATTTCACATAGAATTTAAATTTATTACGTTAAACTTTGGAATACTCAGTCTTTAATGGGGAATCTTCATCAGTTCCTTATTGTCAAGTCTGAAGGTAGTAGGCTAAAGATGAAGTAAAAAAATTGTACGAGCCTGGGGTGATGAATGACAGCTAGGAAATAATGTCTTGCAGAAATAATTTGGGTCAGTGGGAGAGGTTAGGAATGTCTTGGAGAAGTTGGGGGAATAGATACCATGGTAGAATATAATGTACAAAATAATTATTTTAAATAAAATACAAATTTAATCTCTTAAAATATCACAAACAAAAATAAATGATATGTGAACATCTCACTTCAAGTACATGTAAAAAATATTTTTTATTTACAATTCAGTTACTGATAAATTTTAATGCAAATTTCACAACTAAAACACAAAACAAGATAAATGATATGGAAACATAATTTCTAAAGAAGATGAGTATAAAAGTACTGAATTCAAAGATTTTATTATGATTAAAATAAAGAATAATTATTTAAAAATCATAGCAGGTAGATAGATTACTAAGTAAACAAATTCACAGGCTGGAGATAAAAGTCAGAAGCAGTAATGATTCAGAATTACATATAATACTTCATGTATTAAAATAAATTTTGAAAATTAGCAATATAGAAACAAAGGTCAGCAACATGGAAATGATATTTCACAAACATTATTGAGATTGTGTGAAAATTTGCAAATCTTAACACAACACTCATTACCACAAGTTAAAATTACAGTGAGGCACAAAGGGAAGAGTAAGTCAGGCAGAAGAATAGCAGAGCAAGGGAAAGTTAAAGAAAATACTACACTGGAATATCAATGTATAGAGAGATGGATAGATTATATATGTGTATATATGTGGCTAAATAGATGTATGCCTGATATAAACATAGATAACAGGTAAGTAGATTAAGATAATAATTGATAGATTGATAAATAGAAGATAGATGATTGATAAATAGGTAGATATATAGGTAACATATTAATAGATGAGTAGATTGTAAATAGATATATAAATTAGTAAATGATAATTAGCTAGATAAATAGATGATATATAGAAAATAGATAATAGATAGATTGATAAGTATATTATCACCATATGTATCTATATTGAGAGATAGAGAGATAGATGATAGACACCTGAATAAATAAAGAAATAGAGAGTTAGATGGATAATAGATAGATAGATAAAAGAGATTGAAGGTATATAAGTTAAACAAACATGAGAGAAGGGGAGAGAAAGGGAGGGGAGGGAGAGAGAGAAAAAACTAGAAATCCAAATGGGTTTTTGTATTCCTCTCTCAAGTTCTAGATGCCCCAAATTTGATCAAGAAGCCTGTGCTACTGCTCTGTCAAATAAGAGCAATTAGTATGACTAATTGTCAGACTAAATTACTATGTCTTTGTTATCATAGAATACGTGATAACAGATGGGAGAAACATAAATCTTTCCCTCCCTAAGTTACTCTCCTTGGGTATGTTGTAACAGCCAGGGTACATAGCTGTGTGGCCCTGTGCATGTATGTGTGCATGTGCGTGCAATGCGTGTGTGCATGCTGTGTGTGTGTGTGTGTGTGTGTGTGTGTGTGTGTGTGTGTGTGTGTGTGTGTGTGTGTGTAAAAGAAATATACCAGTTTCCTCACTAAGGAAAGCACATTACAATAATATCAGATTCCCTAGCAGGGATTCTTAAAGTTTGAAAATGTTGAAATTACACATTTAAAAGACAGAAAGCAAATAACTGACAATTAGGACTGCTTTGTCAAATGAAAGTATACTTTGATACTAACAATGAAATAAAAGAGTTTAAAAAAACTTAAACTTAAAATTTCTGACCACTAAAATGGTATTGCAGAACATGCTTTACAAAATCCTTAAAACAAAGAGAAGTAGCCCATCAAGAGCCCATGAAAGAATAAATTTCCAGGAAGAATAAATATGAATGGAATTACTAAGAACTATTCAATCCTGCCTAACAAGTAAAACAACAAATTTCTAATGTGAATATGTAAAAGGGTGAATGAACAAATGATAAACCCATAGTTCTGGACAGAGTTTCCTAAGGCCTCTGTGCAACACACTGTTGAGTTGTCGAACTCATGAGCAGAATAATTGTGTTTGGTTCTTCCCCTAGGTCCGTGGTCTGTTGTCCCAGATTCTTGGATACCCAAGTAGTGTCATATGGGTTCTTCTCTCCCTCTATCCATTTTTGTCAGCTGCCTCTATCTTGAAATGTGCAGAAAGTGAGAGATTTTGAAACATTCTTTTCTACGTGGGCTGTCTTTATTAAAGCTCTCTCATCGGGGTTCAGGGAGCTATGAGGATGAGGAGGCAGAAAGACTTTAAGAGTCTGAGCGGATGGATGACTCTTAGAAAGCAGTGTCTTCAGATTCATGGCTTCTTCTCCACTCATCACTCTCTCCTCCCTCTCTCTCTCTGTCTTTGTCTGTCTGTCTTTCTGTCTGTCTGTCTGTGTCTCTCTCTCTCTCACACACACACACGCGCACACACTTCTTCTGAAACCATTGTGTTGCTTACATGTATACACGTGTTAGCTCTGACCACTTGGGATTGGATAACATGTCAGGGGTGGGGAAGTAATAAGAGTTAGAGGAATCGAGGAACAGTGAAAATTATGTAAATACAGCATAGTTATACATAAAACTCTAAAATGAAGGATTTTAAAAAATAAATAATCTGGATATGGAGAACACCTTAATCCCAGCTCCCAAGAGGCTGAAAAAAAAAAAGAAAAGAAAGCAGTGTCTTCAAGGCATACCAGGCCCTACACAGCATCTTATAACTACTTATATTTCCATTTCCAGGGAATCCAGTATTTTCTTTTGGCAAAAGGCACATACATAATACATAAACACACAGGTATAATAAAAATGATAAAATAAATAGATAAAAACAAGAATATCCATATGTAAATCCACAGAGGTAAGGTAAAGCCATCTAATACTTAACAAAGCAACAAAAATTCATGGTGGAGAAAATTTTGGTTCTTCAATAAATGTTGTGGTTGAAAATTTTATGTACATGTAGAACAATGAATTTTGATTTATATTTCTCATTCTATGCAAAATAATACAGATATTTAAAAGTATAATAATGTGTATAACACCTAAAATCTAAAAAGCAATTTAACATTGGACACAGACAAAGCTAATAACTACATAAAAATAAGTTAGTAATCATAAATAGTCCCAACAATGCACAAGTGTAATTATATGAAATTAAATACTTTTGTAGAGAAATAAATGCAATGGATAAAGTAAAGAAAGAGCATATAATTGGCCAGAAAGTAAGTGACAGCTATAGATATGGAGATAGAGGATTATACCATATTCCTTTCCCTACTTACTCTCTTTTGACTCTTCCATGTACACTAGCAAACTCCTTTTCAAATTTATGGTCTTTTATTGTGGTGGGATTTAGGTGTCAGCTGATAATGTCTGAAGACGCTTATCTAAGGTCTTGGGCTCTTGAAGGTTACACATACACACATGCATATTACATATTTATTATATATCTTCTTTTGAAATTCTTTAGTTAAAACCAGAGTTATCATGCTTACCAAATATGATATAGTGTATACTTTGTATTGAAAGATATTAAATTTGAGTTTGTCTCAATGGGAGACAAGATATATAGTATAAATGGAGACTATCACTCAAACACATGAAATTAAGATGAACTTAAGTGGCTTACGTAGTCTTGGGAAATTAAAACTGTATTTTTTAACATTGTTCACAAAACAGTGATTCTTTTCAGCAGACAGATATGGGTGAGAAATAGAATGCAGCCATAGTGCCAGCCTAAAGCCAGGTATACCATATATATATAAGTTCTGTTGATAAGGATTCTAAGGAATAGGAGATAAGTTCTATTTTTCCCCCATTCACTCCTGGAAAGTACAGACAGTATTAAATTCTTGTACCAAGACAATCCTGTGGCAATGTCTCAAGACAGTGAAGACAAATAACTCCTGGGAAATGATCTTTGTACAAGTTCCCTCTTTCTCCAGTATGATCAAAGACCCAACAAGCAAGATTCTAAGGAAGTTTCTGGTGGCTTTTACTTCAAGGGGACACAGTCCACTGTGTCTGGGGTTGTAAAATGCCTTGATATATTGCTTCCACAATCCAAAAATAGAGAGATAAGTGATGTTGCTTTATTTCTTCCTCAAATTGGGTCTCGAAATTGGGTCTTTTTCCTCAGGTAGTCCTATAGTACAATATAATATACTATAGCCACTATGGAAATTGATATAGGGGTTCATCAAAAAATATAGAGGTTGATTTACATTATGACTCAGCTATACACTTCTGATTGTATGCTCTATATCCTACTACATAGATACTTTATCCATGTTTATTGTCATTATATTCATAATAAATAAGTAGAAATAGCTTAGACATACCAACTGATTAATGAATGAAGACAATGTGGTATATATACATAATGAATATTTAGTCAGCTCTAGAGATAATGAAATTTGCAGGGAAGTGGATGTAGCTGGACATAATCATTCTTAGTAAGGTAACCGAGACCCACAAGACATGTGCCAAATGTTCTTTCTCAGATATGGATCCTAGATTTGAATTTTTAAAATATATTATTATTATTTATTAGTTTTGTGCATAAGTGTTTTGTGGTGTAGGTATCTGCACATGAGAGAAGGTGCCTATGGAGACCAAAGGAGTTTGATTTCCTTGGAGCTGGAGTCACGGGTAGTTTTACACTGACAGCAGTAAATGCTGAGAATCAGACCCAGGTCCTCTGAAGAACATTATATCTTCCTAGCCACTAAGTTATCCTACTAACTTTCTATCTTTGAATCTTAGGTATGAATGTTTATATTGAAGTACCCGGAAAACTCATTAAACAGTCAAAGATCTGTGAAATATGTGGTGAAATTTCAAGACCAAGAATAGTAAAACATGGAAACTATTGGGGGGGGGGGGGAGAAGGGCCGGGGAAAGGGAGGTAAATAGAGAAGGTTAAATAAAGCTTAAGATTATTTAGAAGTCCCTATGGAAACCTGGTATTGTAGAAGCTGGTTAGTGCTATAATTTGGAAATTAAGGATATTTATAAAATATTAACATGCTCTTACTAAAACAAAGAAGAAATATGATGCTTTTCTATGGTGCTTTATATGGATTATAATGATGATCAGAGCAACTTGCATGGGAATCACTAGTCCGTTTAACTCTCTATAAGATTCTCAGTGAGGTATTTGACTTCATTATCTCAGGGACCTTCCTGTGCTCCATGGAATGGGAAACAAGGTTGAAATTCAAGGTCATTCTAGTCATAGGCAAAAGTTGACCAAGTCTATTCCTTATAGCATCGTTTCTCAGAGTAATCCCTGGCTTTTATGGCCTCTTGACTGCTCTTTGGCCAAGTCCCCTCTGTTGGTTAAATCAGTATGATGGAAGGGTTCAGTGATAGACAAGATTAATTTCTACCCCAAAGGCTTTCCTGTCCTACCAAATGTTAATTTTAATTTACAGTTCTTATGCTCAGGCATTGTTTTTCTAATTCTGTTATACATATTTTCTCCAGAAAAATGATTCTTTCTTAGTTTTGTGCATAAGTGTTTTGGGGTGTAGCACATTTTCTTTTTCTAGGGGAAAGAAAAGCATATTAAATATCAGGGCAAAACCACTTTCCAAGTATCTCCAATATTAGATCCTAAATCACTTTTGACTCTTGTGGTTGTATTTTCAATTTTAACTCCTGTCCCTCACTGCTCTAAATGAATCCTGTGATTTTCACTGACTTCAAAGAACCAGCTTGTGCACAGCAGCAGGAGTCCGTCATATTTATCTTCTCCTCTGCTCAAAGAACCCAGTTCTGACCTGCTCTTGCTGATGATCTCCGAGGAACTGTTTAATCTATCCAATATAGACTGGTGATGATTTGTTGGGTGCAAACAACACTAAAGTTAACAGACTAGAGAATGGTGTAACACATGGCATGGTTACACAGTAAGGAGCTATCTAACTGTAACTGAAGTGAAGATTCCATAGCCTTGCTTTACTTTCAGATAACACTATGCCAAACACTGCTGTGAAATATCACAAAGGGACCTGCTTAGAACAAATAAACACAATGAACACCCAACTTTTAAAGGTATAGGCAATTGCATTCTGATGAGATTTAGGCCCAGTTCCTTAGGTAGAACCTATGCTTGTGTTCTATCCTGGCTGAAAATCTGTGACTTAGGATATTTTAAGCTGCAACATGAAGACCTTATACGATGCTTTGTTAGATGAAGGTACTTTTCCTACAAAAGAGGGGAAAAAAACATCAAAACAACAACCACAGTAAACACACACAGTGTGTGTGTGTGTGTGTGTGTGTGTGTGTGTGTGTGTGTGTGAGAGAGAGAGAGAGAGAGAGAGAGAGAGAGAGAGAGAGAGAGAAAGACCTCACACACAAAATTTTCTTTACATTTTGGTTTGTGCTTTATGTTATTGACCTATTATGCTTAATATGCAGAAATGAATACTTTATCATGTTCCCTGGGTCTCTTCCCAAAATAGAAATATTAAATTGTTCTGAATGAGGACTCTTACTATGACCTTGTGTTGAAATGCTAAGAAACAGTGACATGAATATGTAACCTTAACATACGTACAGTGACAGAAATACTTAAGTTTCCAAAGAAAAGTGAAAGTCTGAGACACAGGTATTTTACTAACACATAAAATTCACAAGAACCTTTGTTGTGAGTAGATGTCTATAGCGATTTACAACTGAATTTGAACCATAATTATAGCCTCAAAATAAAGTGGAAGGATCATATTGACTACTTGAGTCATGAACATGACGACAGTTGTACTGTCTGAAGTTCAAGAGTCATGTGGTCCTGACCTTTCTACTGGATGTTACTTCTTGCCTCCTAGCAGTGTGCAGCCTTTGGGATGGTTCACTGGCCTATATATGGGGATGAAAATTTTACTGGAGGTGGGACTGCAGTGAAACAGCCAAGCTGTGCAAGGACTTCTCAGAGATGCCCCTGTATTTTTCTCAACTATGCTCCTGTAAGTAACTCTTTCCTCATGTTCTTCTAGGTAACTTTGACATCCCATTGATTTACATGATCCTTTGAAGAATTTACATTTTTGGTGTGAATTTTACCCTATATGGAACAAAGAGACATTTATTGGTTCATGCTTCATCAGGACAGACAAAATCAGAGAAAGCTGAAAATTACTTTTTAGTTATTGCTTTAGAAAGCTATTAAACCACACACTCTTGAATCAGTGGTTGTTAATAGGAGTCTTCATTCCAGGAGACATGTAAAAATGTCTAGAGATATTCATCATTTTCTGATTGGCCTAGGTAGAAAGAGGAAGTTTGTCAATATCTAGTGGTAAAAGGAAGTCTTTTGCTTACACAACCTTACATGACCATGACATGAAATGATGAATATCAAAAATTCAAACTGGAAAATTGAGATATCTGACAGAAATGAGGTAAAAAAATAGTCATATATTTCATTTGGAGTAACTGTAGAAAAAAAAAAGAATTTACCTTGTTCTGTTTTCTGAATCTCTGCTAAAAGATTGTCTCAAATCTTAACCATATTTTCTAATGTGAGGACTTAGTGTTGAAGGGTATCAGATAACTACCTGTACAATTTTATTCAAGAAAATACATTTCAAAAAGGATATTATGATAATATTACCTCCATTTCTTGCCAAAATTTCTGAGTAAATGATTTGGTAGCAAACATTGATTAGGTTTTATGAGATAAATAAACTCACTATAATTAGCTCCGTTTGCTCAGGTTAAACTATGGGTATCTTTCACTTGGTAAATGAAGAAACTTTACATATAATTACTGTATATGTGTATATCTGCTATGCATAAAACAAATTAGGCAAAGCATCATGATTTTTGAAAGTTTAGTTATACAATAAGATATAATCTTCCCCAGCATGTACCAATTTTTATCTATTACCAAATGATCAACCCTAATATCATATATATACAAATATTGTTATATTGACCAAGTACACTGTATATGTGTTTTTAATAAGGCATGTATGTGCATGTACATGTGTATATATACATATACACGTAACAATTAAAAAAGAATGTTGTAAATTTGGAAGAGTATAAGAACATGTGGGAGGGTTTGAGATGAAGAGATTAAAGAAGGAAATGATGTAATTATTGTAATATTGGAAAAAATCATAAAGCTAAAATGAAATGTACCATACTAGCTTGTCGAAATGTATACATTGCACACTTAGTTTGGAAAATTCCAATTTCCCCTTCCCATCTTCAGCAATGACTTTTGAGCCTTAGGTATGGGTTTTGTGTAGAGAAACAGGAAGTTTGCTCTGAGATAGTATCTCCTAGGAATGTCAGAAGCTACATCCATAAAATCTCACCAGCATAATTGCCTAAGCATGAGCTGAATAAAGACAAAAACAGTAGGCATACTAAAATGAATTAAGTAAAGCCCAGGAGGCCTCAACTGTACACAAAGAACTACAGGCAACTAAGGCATAATCAGAGTGAGAGAAATAATCTTCCTTAAGGAAGAGAGCACAACGTTGATTATCTAATACTGAAAATTACATATAAATAGCATTATACAAGTTGCACATGTATTTTTAAGAATACACATACTTAGATATCTGTGTATCTATGAATATATATACATATATTTACATAACAGCAATTAATAAGAAAAAGAGTCCATAAATTTAAAAAGAGCAATGAGGAGTATATGAGGGGATTGGGAGGAGGAAAGGTAAGGGTAAATGATGTAATCATATTAATCTCAAAATTAAAGAAAAAATAATGTCTTGGAAGAAGTTATAATTGAAATAAGCATAAATTATGTATAAATTACTACATCACTGAACTAAAAGACAATTTAATCTTCCAATGACAAAAAATTCATAATTATTTTATATTAATCCTGGACTATAAGAAGTCAATAAAGTTTGATACTATATTCCTGTGCACATGTAATAATAATTGCATCCTCACAGTGATAGGTGCTTTTTCACCATCACTGATAGACAGTATCAAATCACACAAGGGAAGACACAGGGCAAAGATGATAAAATTTATTTTGATAACTTTAGATGAATAGATCTGAATGCATCCTGTTTCTGTTAGCAGGGGCACTTCCACTGTTGCTGGTGTCAAACCTTCTTTTATGGGAGAATGTGGCCTCTCATTTTAGTAGCAAAGAGATAGATGGTGATGAATTTTACCTCAAGAAACTGTTTGATAATGCCATGATACTGTCTAAGAGTATCAGTAAGCTCAACATGGAATTGCGCAGGAAATATGTAAGTATTTCACTTAATTGTTTTTTTTCATAAAGTAATATCCTTGTTAAAGATTGTCCTGTACCATATTTATAGTTATCATGAGTCAAATTTTCTTAGCACCTTATAAATAGTACATCTTTCCAGCAATAAAATAAAACATTTATTGAAAAGTAATTTAAGGAGAATGCAGTTTCTTGAAATTTCAAAGATTTTTGAAGAATTCAATGAATTTTAGAAATTTCACTTACCTATCTTTAAATTTTATTAAATTTCCATTTGTGTTCTAAAAATCTAATAGGCACAGCAGGGGAAGAACTCTGACTTCTTTACATTGCTTGCTGGAAGCTAGTTTCTGTTATCATCTTTAGTTAGCACACAACAAGCTTCCAGAAGAGGAGAAATCCAGTACAGTGAGTCATAGGAAATAAATGAAACTAATCTAAATTGTGATGGGCTATCAAGAGGAAAAGCCAAACATTTAAAAACAAACAAGTAAACAAACCAAATCTGGGAGTCGGATAAGGGGTACAAAGAACGAGTTTCTTCACTTAGAATGCAAGTTTAGGAAAGGTTCTCTGCTCCTGAGAGCTATGTGTTTGTTGGTCAGTCAGTATCAAGGAGGCCACAGTACACACAAGGCTTCTGTAAAGAAATTGGCACACAGAAAATGTGTCTGTTTTTGCAATGAATATGCATTTATACTCTCTTTTAATTCATTATTTTTTTCTCATCCTATTTCAGACCAACAACTAAAAAGTAGCATAAAAATGGGACAGCTCCAGGAAATCTCTGGTTTGCAAAGATTGCAAGAATTTTTAAAGTTATTCTCCTTTTAAAAACGTTGTTTATTTTAAGATATCTTTGCATTTGGAACACAATCCTTTAATAGTCATATCCAAAGGAGAACTTTGATTCAATGATCTTGCTTCTACAAAGATAGTCTCTTTTGACATTTTTATTTAGCACATGGGGGACATCCAATAGAGAAGAAGTACATTGCATTGCATCACAAGGAATGAATATAATACATCTAAAGTGTGATAATTCAAGCCCAGGAAAAGCAAAGAACAGCTAGATAATAGTTTCTCATAGACTTTACATCATGACGATCATATTTAAAGTTTTAAGGAACACAAGTTTATTCACCAGCAAAGCTAGATTAGAAAGCAAGAGGTTCTGTCTTCCTGAAGACTGTTCAAGGTCAGCCAGGGTCATGGAGGCAATGCCAGACATGACTTCAGAGCAGAAAAAGGAATCCAGAGAATGTTACTCTTTCTAATAAATATGTAATCATGTTTTCCTTTTACTCACCATGTTTTTTGCCACCCTACTCATCTGGAATCAGCTAAGTTCACCATCGAAGTCATCCAAACAATTTGTAAGTGCTTCAATTACTTCCATATTTTTCCTCAGAAAAGTCTTTATGCTAAGGACATTACCAGGACTTATACAAGAAGGTGTTGAAGACCATGTGTCAAGTAATACATCCACAGGGGTATCATGATGTCACCTTCTTATGCTATTCTACAAGAAAGTCTCCAGCAGTAAAAAGCAAAACGAGAATGGGGAAGCTCATTTGATAGAAAAAAGATATAGAAAATTTATTTGCATGATTTTTCTATAAATTTAATTGCTTTTAAAGTAAAATTATTATTATAAAATAAAAGTGTAAAATTATGTATAGAAAAGAATTCTGATATCTGAATCTAACTTTTAAGAAATAAGAAATATTTTCACTTAGTTAACTGCAGATACTCAAAAAAGTTAGATTGCATTATAGTTGGTTGTAGGAAGCAGAACCAATCTAATTGGAAACCTTGTCAAAAGGGAGGAAAAAATATTATTTGATTTTTCAGGAATCCTGTAAGAGATCTCTAGTGATAGAGTTCATTCAGTAGGGGATGGTTGACAAGAAAATATGTTCTCTCCTCCTGATGACTGCATGTGATATATTCAAGCACAGTCAACAGAAAGAAGAAAAAATAAGGCGTTAGTAAAACAATTGGCATCAAGCAAATGTGTCTCTACATTTGCAGTGGATGTATTATTGCTGTGTTTTTAATTGTTTCTCATTCCTTAGTAACCCTCTTTCAAATTCTTAACATTCTGGTGACCCACTAAAATTTTACACACTAGCTAATGATCCATTTTAAACAGTGTTAGTAATAAATAAGTTTTAAATAAGTTATTAATTATATTTAAATATAACATTTAAAATTATATATTTATAAATATATGAACAATTAAATAATATGTTATTGTTTTATATCATTGCTTAACATTACCTAAAAACTTGTCAGTTTGTTATATCTACTTTTGCCAGACTTGACACAATTCTAGTCAAGACTTATGATTAGTATTTAATTTTACTGGTATATTTATTCACTTGTAACAGAAAGAAAACATGCAATTTTAAAAGGCCCAGTTAAAGATACACACCAATTTGGATATACAGGAACCAAGACATTAATTCATTTAGATACAATATACCATAGCATTATGCTTAGACTCTGAAGAGAAATATGATCTCTAAGATATTTTGTATTTACCAGTTTTGTTATTTTATAAGGCTTCCTTTTAACAAAGAAAGATTTATGGAAAATAAAATAGTAAGAGATACATAAATGGGGTCAGGAGTTGGAAGATTTGACATTCAGATGTAAAACAACATGAGATTATATACTCAAATAAAGTCATCAAAATATTTACCTTTAAATGTTTAGTTTTAGATTTTATGATGATTTAATTTTTAAAAAAACTAAACATATCTCCAGTGTGTTAATATTCTTATTGTGGATTCATGGGTTTATTTTTCAAGCATCAATTAACTAAATATTAATTTTGATACAAACAGATGTTTGAGTTTCTTGGAGGTCAGAAGTTACTGGTTAAGAATCTTGCCCACTGCCACAATTATTCCATCAAAACTCCAGCAAACATGGATGATGGTCAAAAGATCTCTGTAAGTCACTTTATCTGAAAGAGTACATGGTCTGTGCTTTATCACGTTGTAGGATTTTGTGAATACTATAAGGGAAGAAGAAATCATATCTATATCAAAATGGAGTGAGAATAAACAAAGAAAATTTGTACTAGATACTTCATAATAAATAAGCAAATGTTAAGTAATATTACAACAATTCCATAAATTGTCCATTAACATGGTTTTAGTTTAATGATAACTCACCAATAGACATTATTGCAGTTAACACCTACAAAAGCTAACTGACACAAGTAGAACAAGACATTGAAAGTTTTATGGAACTTAGACCATGTTGTCTTCATGGAGTATTTTATATCTTAAAACAGTTTAAAATAAGTATGATTTTGAACAATCTAGTTTATTTGTGTGGTTAAATGTCTTGCCATTACACTGAGGGAATCTGTATTTTTCTGAATCAGAACGCTTACTAAACCACAGCAAATTATTTAATTACCATAGACAAGCAAAATGATGAAGCAAGAGTTTACAGAGGATTTAGATGGCAGAATTTTATATGGAAAACCCAATGAGTTCAATAAAGTGGGTAATTATAAATAATAGATATATACATTATTATTTTCTGATGACAAATTACAGCTAATCATTTTTACTTTATTAATCTATATTCTTTTTCTTCCACCAGACCATTTTACCTTCCCATAAAAATAGCAAATATTTAATTCATATATCTCATAGAAAGCCAAAATTAACTAATCCTCTTTATTTCATTTATTATATTAATTGCTGAAACTGCTTAGCTTGAAGACTTTCCAAAACTGATACTCAGTAGAGTGAAGGCTTGGAATCCCACTCTTGACAACCTCCTGACAATACTTGGAAGTATGCCCGGAGTACATGATGATGTCCTATCAATAGCCAAAGACATTAGAACAAAAAATGCAGAGCTTTTTAAGAACACCAAGAGTATACTCAACAAGGTGAGTACTGTACTTACCTTCACTTTCCTAGTTCATGAATGATATGACTTCTGCAATGGATATTAAATTTTGATAACCTTATTTGTAAGAACAAATCTGGCACCAACTCTTGAAGACAATCTTAGAGCTAATGGATAAACACTAAACTATAACTTTTTCAGAGTAGCATGAAAAGAACCTGTAGGTCTTGGTAGAGTGAAATATATTTTACTACTTCATTAGATTCTCTTACCATGATTACAGTTTGCCAATCAGCATTCATTACCAAAAGATCAAGCCCAAGTCTATGCTCAAGTATCAAGTCCTGTTTCTTCTTCATTAGATCCATAGAAGACAAATTTCACCTGAAATCAATTAAATATAAAAAATGAGTGTATGTATGTTTTGTTTTACTCCATTGGACAAGAATGCTATTTTCCCTTTTTATGTCAGCTACAAATTGCAAATAACTTTTTGGTTAGGAATAGGCCTTCATATATATCTCCCCTTCTCAGTCCTGAGATTTTGTCTGATTTGAACTTGTGTAGGTCTTGTGCATGCTATCAAAGTCTGGATGAATTTATATGTGTCTTAGTCTTGTTGTATCTGAAAGATGCTGTTTCCTTGGAATCACCAACAAGCTCACTCTCTTACAATATCCTACCTCCTCTTACATGTGGACACTGGATGCTTAATGGGAAGAGTTTGATAAAGACATCCTATTTTCAGGATGAGTGGTTCAGAGTTTCAATCTCTACATAACACATAGTCATATATCTCTTTTAAATAACTATATACTGTAGAAAGAAACCTCTGATAAGGATTAACAGACACTCATTTATGAGTATATTAATATTTTATTACTGTGTTCAACAGATAACATATTTAGTTTTCCTTTAGGTCTGTGACTTATCTAGTCTTAGGTTCTAAGTATCATTAACAGTGTTAGTATGGGATTCATCTCATGGAATGGTGCTTATACCTAATTAAACAGTGAATGGTTACTCCCATAACATTTTACCACTCTTGTGTAAGAATATCTGCTTCATATTCTTATCATTTCCTAATGTACTTTAACATATATGGAGAAAAGAAAAACTGAACAGAAGCTGTGTAAATAATAACTGACTGTCATTTTGGTCATCAGGTTTATGGAACAACAGAAAATGTGGATTATACCCGTTGGTCTGGTCTTGAAGACCTTCAATCATCTGATGAAGACATTAGATTTTTTGCTTTTCGTAAATTGTCGTATTGCTTGCATGTTGATATACAGGCAGTTGACTTTTCTCTCAAGCTTTTGAGCTGTGTGGTGCTTGCTCATAGTGACATCTGTTTATTATCCCAAACTGGAGATGATCCATGATGTTGAATCCTTTTAAATCGTCTTAATTTTATACATTTAAAGGTATGCTTGTGTGTTTTGGGTGTCTTTAAAAAATAAACAGTATACATATACCAAGATTTAAAAAGAAAATTTGTTGGTATCTTTTATTCATTTAGTATTAAGTGTAACAATAACTTTAAGAAGTTTGATTAGCAATTGGAGTTATTCACCACTTATTTTATAATCCAGTAAATTAATATTAACATTGATAGATTTTAATAATATTGATTATTAGACTCCGATTAAATTTACACTTATAAGTTTTTCCATGTTATTAAGTAGTGGGAATATTAGGATACCTCAAGAAAGTAATTCAATTCGCATAAACTATCCTGTTGCCCAATTCCATAGCTACCAAATAGATTCTGCAAGGCAAGGACACCCTGAATTCTGGTTCAGCTTTGCTATGCCTTCTTTCTTATTCCTAAGTCAACAATCTTCACCACAAATCTCTAAAAGGGCCACATGATATCACATTCAGGGCTCCAGTCTAGACTTAAGAGCAATGCCCATATTTTCCCAATCTCCAGCCTTGTGTCAGAATTCACACCTTGTGTGCATGAGTAATCCTTTTGGTGCATCAGATTTTATACTGTCATCCCATGCCATTATCTTCTCTATAGGTCCAACCAGGTTGCTACACCCTACAATTTGGCCTAGCCTTATGAATGTCTATCATGTCCCTAAGCTTCCAGAATTCAGATAAACCCAACACTAATATATCAGAATAATTCCTAATTGCATTCTAAAATGTATCTATATAGTCACAGGTAAGTATAGCTTCTACCCTTTGTCAATGAAAAAGCTCCATCGCAAATTTCATCCTAAATTACTGCTTAGGCAGTAAGTCATCAAACACGGAGTGATGAAGTAACATGGGCTCTACCCTATAAATTACAAGATTTTGATAATAAATGGCTTCGGGGGGGATTGTATATGACCACTTTTAAGTAGCCAATACCTCAGTGGATGATACCAGAAATAAGCATGAATTTGAGTGGTGAGTTATATGGAGGAAAAAAGTTAAGAAAGAGGGATCAGGGGAGAAGGCAGAAAATAAAGAATAATCCCATTATGTAGTAGAATAGCCTATTGACATTAATGATTTTCATTTACCTAAAATTATTATACAAGTTTAAAGTATTGTAGTGGCTGAGTGAGATAATGAAACTAATGCTCAGGGATTATATAAAGTTCTAATCAACATGTTTGATTGTGTTGGCTGCATCCAACTCAAGACCTCACTCCTACTTGTATTGCACCCAGAAAACTATTATTCCATCATAATCTATTCAAACTTTAATCATGTTAAACATTGTTATAAAATACCTAATAAACATGTTCAAACTGGGGCCCACAGGGTGTGTGTATACTGGAAGAGCTCTGAATGTATAACTAGCTAACACATTTGTCCTGGATGTCACATCTCAGTCCCAAATTGTTGGAAACCAGTTGGTCAGTGGAATACTTTGAAATCTTTTCCTCTAACCACAGTATTTTAATCAAATATGGGTTTTGTATATGATCTCAAAAATAACAAAATAAAAAGTAAAAGAGGTCACACACTCTTGAGTCTGTCATCAATTCACTCTCTTTTGTTAACATTTATCTTTATTTTAAATCATGCTTATGATTGTTCTATCTGCAAATATGTGTGTGCAACATGTATTGCCTTTTGACTGCAGAAGCTAGAAACGGTAAACAAGGTGTATATTATAGTTTTTGCCAATATG
The DNA here is from genome assembly GCA_033318265.1 of Phyllotis vaccarum. NCBI lineage: Eukaryota > Metazoa > Chordata > Mammalia > Rodentia > Cricetidae > Phyllotis > Phyllotis vaccarum. Next base: position 32,507,520 of record JARWLC010000011.1, on the reverse strand, counting down.
GGGTAAGCTAAATGACACTGATATCAATGTTATTCAAGTGGCTTAATATACAGTATATACGCAAATGATACTTTAAAAAAGACAGAGAAAATATCTAAAAATGTTCTAAGTATAAGCCAATCAGAAGTACAATCTCATATTAAAATCCTCTGGACTACAGGCAAACATGGATAGATAAATACAATACATAAATAAAGAGCAGAGTTGAACTTGTCCTAAGTGTAAACAATGATCCCTTCCTCAAAGAGTACACTCTGAATAATTCTATACTGAACCTAGAAGTACTGTATAAGCAAATCATAAAAGGGCTAATCAAGAAATCAGGGAAACATAACCCTTTACAATACCCACAAATAAAATATTTTGGGGTAACTATAACCATGAAAGTGAAAGACTCATGTGACAAAAACCTTAAGGCATTGGAAAAAATTGAAAGAGATAACAGAAAATGGAAAGATTTCCCAAGACTTTGGACAGGTAATATCAACATAGTAAAACTGGTAATCCTACAAAACAAAACAAAACAAAACAAAAACAAACAAAACAACAACAACAACAAAAAAAGCTACAGATTCAGTGCAATTCCTATCAAAATCCCAACACAACTATTTACAGACTTTGAAAGAACAATATCCATTTTGTTTGTGAAAACAAAAACAAAAGAAAACAAAAAGGATTGCCACAACAATCCCGTACAATAAGGGAACTTCTAGAGTTATCAGAATCCCTGACTTTAGGACTTCAAGCTCTACTATAGAGCCATAGTGATAAAGATGGCTTGGTTTTAACATAAAAAGAGACACATGGAACAATGGAATAGAATTGAAGACACTTACAATAATTCACATGTCTATGAACACATATGAATGCATACTCAACCATACACAAGAGAAAAAATACAATATTATTACCTAATTGACCAGAAAACATGAATCTTTAAGATATGCAGATATCAGGGCATTTTTCAGAAGGAAAAGTAAATCTCAAAAATGTACACTGGAAAAATTAAGATATTCTAATTTGCAGGTAACAAAAGTGTCAATCAAAACTATCACAACTTTAGATAGAAAAAAAATTTATTTTTTTTGCTGTTGCTTTCTCAGACTTGTACATGAGTTATACTACTTGATTATTTGATTTCAAAATATTAATCCTGTTTTGGAAGAATCCTTTGGCCAGTAGTTTTTTTTTTTTTTTTAATGCAGAAAGCTATGCTACACTTGAAGGTATTATATCTTGAGTTTATCTTGCATTGGTACTGCTTCTCAACTGACCCCTAAAGAGGCTCTCACTAATGTGAAGAAGTAAGAAATCTTTCTATCTAAGTACCTTCATTATCTTTCTACACCATTTATGCTCTTAGATGATACAGCTTTCAATAAGTGGCCAAGAAAATTTTCTACTCTATAAATATACTCATCTTAGTTCATTTTTTCTCAATGCCTCAAAATTCTTTATTCGTAAAAGGTCAAACATTTGTACATAAAGTTTTAAAAACTAAATAGAGTTATTAATTTTAGCCTTTTGGGGTATGACTTGTATAACTGTTTTGAAATAGCATTTCAACAGAAGTGGAATATGTAAGAAATTTAACTAAAATACGCCATAAAAGTTTTTCCCCACAGCTCTTCTGAAGTATGGATTTTTTCATGTTTATTGAAGTCAGATGTCATTGAAATTATAAATAATGATGGAAGGGCACAAATTATTCTAGCATACCCACATTCTAATACATGGTTATGTAGTCACTATTATTTGTAAATGTTTATCAATAATAAAACAATTGATTATTTTAAAAATTAGTCTTAAAGCTTAACAAAGATAACAATAATAAATGTTTGTCTTATGCTATTGGCTAATCTGAAATTAACTGAGTAACACTATGATATTAATGGTTGCTAGAGTTAAAGTTAAAGGTAGCATTGGTAAGAAAACAATTAATGAGAGCTATAGATTTTATGAAATGAAGAATAAAGGTATTGTCTACTGATATCATAAAAATTTCTCAGATGAAAATTAAGAAAAAGCAACTTAATTTATGCATATATAATATATGTGCATATAAATGTTTATATTATAAAGTCTGTAACAGAGAATGATATTTTTGTATACTTTGATGAATTTTTAAGATTCATTTAACAAAAAACTGAACAGCCAATAGCTAGGCAGGATTATCAGGAAAAGGGAATGCTGGGAAGAAGAAAGTTGGAGTCACCCTCAACCCAGAGGAAATAGACATGCCAGAGGAGTGGTAAAAAGCCATGAGTCATCTGGCAACACATAGAAGCATAGAAATGGATTAGTTTAAGTTGTAAGAGCTAATTTCAAAAAGTGTAAGTTATCAGCCAACCTTTAAAAATTAATAATAACTCCATATCATTACTAGAGAAAAAAAGTCTTAAAGAAAATTTGTTTACAAATAGCATCCAATGTGGGTACACATATTTCCAAATAAGATCCAAGAAAACTTAAAAATGGTTCCAAACACACAAAACCAACTAAACATAGGTTTCTAGTCTTGCAGTTTTTCCATGCAGCCACAGTACAAACACACATCTCTCAGATGCTGCCTGCAGCCTTGAACCAGCAGCACACCATAAACAAAACTGTGTGGCCATTTACAATTTTGCTCATGTAGACAGGTTACAGATGTACAATAGATCAGATCCAGCCAGAAAAATTACCTCAAAACAGGCTGCACCATGTTTAATAAACTGTTGATGGGCTTTAAAAGAAAAGAAATAAGCATAAAAAGCATAAAAAGTCTATAATAATAACATAAAGTCTACAAAGAAAAAATAAAATATTATAAAATGATAAGACATAAAAAATGGAAAATATACAAGGAGTCTAGATCCTGTATGTTGTTATATTGGCTTTAAATTTTTTTGATTGCTGATGAGCAAACAATAGCAGCTAAAAGACAGTGGATTATAGAAACTACTAAATATTACCAACCTATATATTTTAAAATGTCTTAACTTCAAAATTTAAGTCAAAAAATATGTTACATTGGGGAGGATGTTGTAGTTTTGTTTCCATAGGAAACAAAAGGCTGTGGATTCATTCAAGGCTGATGGAGATAAGATTTGATTGGAAAAAATTTCCTGAAAATCCTGTTTACAGACATTAAAAAAATAAACCTAAAATAGCTACATATTTTAGCTACTCAAACATAAAGCAAAAAAGTCTTCGGCTGTTTTGCATACAACACACAGTCTATACTTGTGTTAATGCAGATACACACACACACACACACACACACACACACACACACAAACACATATTACCTTTGAAAGTGTGTATTTAGAGCAAGGGGACTAGACACCATTAAAAAATAGGTGGCTTAAGTAGTCCAGCCTCACAGACAACTCCCGAAAAACTTCAGATTTGCCTTACAGTTTCCCACCACACTTTTTTTTGTACCTGAAAAAGCTGGCCATCTGGGTAGGAAACTGACCTTGCCCTGACAGCTGACAGAAGTTGTCCAAACTGAATGAAAGAAAGTGGCTGCCAAGCTTTCCCAAGATAGTGTAGGACACTTCTTCAAGAATTCATGCTTTACAAAAAAGTCTGCTCAATCTTCTAGGCCTGTAGCCACCAAAATGAATGCCTCAGTATTACAGAGGCAACTTGGGTGGCTGTCTAGTAAGCCAGCTGTTTCTATCAATTTTATAGATTTCTAAGTGGCTTACACTGAATTTCCCATTTACGCAGGTAATGTTATAACCTTCTGGGGTCTTCGATGTAGCTGAAGATTAGGTAGTTATAGTTTCAATCTTCTTTAGTCAAAATAAAAGATAAATTAGGTACAGAGATTTGGACACATCAGAATAAGATAAATAGTGAAGTATTTTTTTCCAAATATGCCAAATACAAACAAATGGATTCGAAATTGTACATGTATCTATTAATTAATAATTGTTATTATTTATAGTTTTATTATGTTAGAGATAAAATTTTCCTTCTTATTTAGAGAACAGAAAATGCAGAATATTTCTTTGCACCATGTGAAAATATGCCAGTGTGATTGTTTAATAAAAATCTAAACGGCCAATATCTAGGCAGAATATTCAGGTCAGAGAGGATGCTGGATAGGAAAAGGCCAAATCTCTAGCAAGTAAGAGAGGAAGTAGTATGGGAGTGCAGAGAGTAAAGGTAAATGCACCACATAAAAAAATGAAGATAAAAAGATATGAGTTAATTTAAAACATAAGAATGAGTTAGGAACAAGCCTAAGCTATCAGCTAAACTCTCATAATTAATAATAAATCTCCATGTCATTACGATGGTTCCAATAAGAAGTCTGATTACAGAGAGTCATTATATTTATTGAAATGAACATCTACACTATGAATTATGTATTAATAATTTATTTATGTAGTAAAAATGTTTTTAGTTACATAGTATAGCACAAAATTTATAGTCTGTTTAATTTAATTTTTTTATCTTCTTTCTTAACTAAGAATTTTTACGCAGTTTATTTTTTATCACTTCCATGACTCTTCCTAGATACTCCTAAATCTCACAAGGCACCCAAATTTATATTGTCTCTTTAATAAAATGATAATCCAATCAAACAAAAGCAAATAATACAATAGAAGCCTAAACCAAACATAGAAGGACATTCACACAAACAAAATATAACAAAGCATGGAGTTTGTTAGGTGTTCTTCAGACATACTCTCCCAGGCTTTCCCTTGCCTAGTTGCTGGACACGTTTGGTTTCATGAAAGCTTGTAGGGCATTGAGATTTCTGCAAATAATCTTTTTCTTTTCAATTTTATAAGTTTATTTAAGAACAGCGTCAAGAAATTAAACCATGCTTTTTATTTAAAGTATTTCCATACTCACCACTGCCCCCTCCCTTTTCTCCTTCCAGTCTTCCCTCACTGTCCCCTATTCTCATCCCTCCACCCATTCTCCAAGGAGGGCAAGAACTCCCAATGTGATGAAAGTACATCTGGAATATCCAGTTGAGGTATGACCAGTCCCTCCACCCAGGACCAAGGCTGAGTAAGGACTTTCTTTGGAGGTGATATGCTCCAGGAGCCTATTCATGCACCAAGAATAAACTCCGGACCTACTCAAGAGGCTCTGCAAACTGCCCCCACCATTTGACTGTCATCTATATTCTAAGAGTTTAGTTTCATCCCGGGAAGGTTCCCTAGCTGTCATTTCAGAGTCAGTGAGCTCCCAGTAGCTCAGGTAGCTATCTGTGTGAGTCTCTTTCTCAGGATCCTGATAACTTTGCTCAAATAATCTGTCCTGCCTCTCTTAAATTTACTGGGGACTTAATCCAATGGTGAGGTATAATACTGTGTCTGTCTCCATCAGTTGCTGGATGAAGGATCTATAATGGCAAATAGGGTGGTCATTAATTTGATTACAGGGGCAAGCCGGCTTAAGCATCCTCTCCACTATTACTTGGAGTCATAGTCAGTATTATCTTGTGGGTTCTTGGGTGTTTTTCTAGCACCAAGTTTCTTTCTAACCCCATAGTGTCTCCCTCTATCAAGATATCTGTTAGAATAAAATTTATATGCTGTAAATATCGATCTTTAAATAAAAGAGCTGTTTTGGCCCTTAATGAGAATCATAAAAATAGTAAATAAAAAATCAAAATAAGTAAAAAAAAAAAAAAAGACAAATTCAAAAAAAAAAAAAAATCAAGCCAGATACCCCCCAAAAGTCAACATATAAAAAAACACAAGTAAGCCAAGTAAGCCACAGGCCACATTACAAAACACATTTAAGTTAAAATTTTTTAAAAAATAGCCAACAATGTGCCTAAAGGATAGGCCAAAAACATAAAATTAATATAAACGTCTAAGTCATTTTTTAAGGGTTTAAACAGTGGCGAATGACTAAGTAGTCTGAGACAGCAGGTGTGTGGATCTAGACCTCTGGCTGGCCAGGGCCCCAAAATCTCATTGTAACAAATACGTATTTCTTCTCCTGCAACCCACCCTCTTCTCTCATGTTCTCTTCCCACTTCACCTTGCTTCCTCTCCTATATGATCCCAATTTATTCAGGAGATCTTCTCTATTTCTCCTTCCCAGTGGGATTCATGGATGTCTCAAGTTTCTCCTGTTACCTGGCTGCTCAGAAGTTGTCAAGTGTAGCCTGGTTATCCTTTGCTCTATGTCTAAAATCCTCTTTTGAGTGAGTACATACCATGTCTATCTTTCTGAGTTACCTTACTCAGGATGATACTTTGATCCATCTATTTGCCAGTAAATTCCAAGATGTCATTTTTTTCCGCTGAGTAGTACTCCATTGTGTTAGAACACCACAGTTCTTAATTTGTTCTTCATTTGAGGGTCATCCAGGTTGTTTTCAGGTTCTAACTATTACAAATAATGATGGTATGAACAGGAGTTGAGCTAGTGCCCTTGGGGTGGGAATGTGCATCCTTTGGATGGATATATGCCCAATAGTGGTATTGGTGGATCATTGAGTAGATTGATTCTGAGCTTTCTGTGGAACTGCCATAATGATTTTCAAAGTGGCTTTACACATTAACATGCTTACCAGGAATGGAGGAGTGTTCCCCTTGCTCCACATCCCCTCCAGCATAGGCTGTCATCTGTGGTTTTGTTCTTAGCCATTTTGACAAGTGTAGGGTGGTATCTCAGAGTTGTTTTCATTTGCATTTCTCTGATGGCTAAGGATGTGCATCAAATTTTTAAGTGCCTTTTGGTCATTTGAAATTCTTCTGTTAAGACTTCTCAATTTAGCTCTATACCATATTTTTAAATTGAATTATTTGGGGGGTTTTTTGACTTCTAGTTTCTTGAGTTCTTCATATATTTTAGAGATTAGTCTTAGGTCAGATGTAGGAGTGGTGAAGATATTTTTTCATTTTGTAAGCTGTTGCTTACAGTAACTGTGCTACTGGTGTTATATTTAGAAAGTGGTCTCATGTGCCAATGTGCCCAAGAATATTTCACACTTTGTTTTTTGTTTGTTTGTTTGTTTTATTTTTGTTTTATATCAGGTTCAGAAGTACTGGGTTTATGCTGAGACCTTTGATACACTTGGACTTGAGTAATGTGCAGGTTAATAGATATAGATTTATTTGCATTCTTCTATATACTACTATCCAGTTATGCCAGTACCATTTGTTGAAAATACTATTTTTCTATTGTACATTTTCGGCCTCTTTGTCAAAAATCAGATGTTCATAGATGTATGGATTGATGTCAGGTATTAAATTCAGTTACATTTATTCACAAGTCTAATTTTATGCCTGAACCAAGCTGTTTTTATTACTTTAGTACTACAGTAGAACTTGAAATAAGAATGGTGATATCTCTAAAAGTTCTATTATTTAACAAGATTGTTCTGGCAATCCTGGGCTTTTTTTTTTCCATATGAAATTGAATATTATTCTTGAAAAGTCTGTGAAAAATTTTGTTGGGATTTTAATGGGGATTGCACTGAATCTATAGATTGTTTTTGGTAAGATTGCCATTTTTACTATGTTACCTCTGAAGTGTATGGAAGATTTCATTTTCTGTTACCTTTTTCAATTTCTTTTTTTCAATGACACAAAGATGCAACAAAAAAGAGAATTACAGACCAATCTCCCTCATGAACATTGATTCAAAAATTCTCAATAAAGTACTGGCAAACCAAATTCAAAAACATATAAAAATGATCAATTAGGGTTTATTCCAGAGTTGCAAGGGTGGTTCAATGTACATAAAACTGTCAAAGTCGTCATATAAACAACATCAAAGAAAAAAAAACATTATCATATCATTAGGTGTTAAAAAACCCTTTCACAAAATCCAACATTCCTTCATGATAAAGGTCTTGGAGAGATCATGGATACAGAGAAAATACCTAACATAATAAACACAGCAAGCCCACAGCCAACATCAAACTAAATGGAGAGAAACTAAAAGCAACCCCACTAAAATCAGGAACAACATGAGACTGTCCACTCTCCCCATATTTATTCCAATATAATTTTTGATATTGTAGCTAAAACAATAAGACATAAAAAGGAGGTCAAGGGGATAAACACTAGAAAAGATGAAGTCAAACTATCACTATTTGCACATAGTATGACAGCATACATAAATGACCCCCAAATTCTACCAACGCATTCTTATAGTTGATAAACACCTTCAGCAATGTAGCAGGATACATGATTAACTTAAAACACGCATTTAACTAGTTTTCTTTGTCTTGTTTCTTTTTTGTTGAGAGTGTAATTATCAATGTATCAGAGTCCTGTTCATGTCCATCTATTGAATTGGCAAATTAATAAAGAAGCCAAAATTGATGATGCTCAAAAATTTAAAGATGGTTGTAGTTCCAAGTTTCTGTTCCAGACAGAAACTCTCAAGTATATGTTAATGGCTTCCCAAATGATTGGCTCAGATGCTAAATTTTATAGTAACTGATTTCCCACTATTTCCTGCTTATTACCATCTAGTTCTTCAACTTAAATTAACCCATATCTACGCTTAGCCAGGTGATTTGGTACCTTTGCTTTAGTGCAGCATTCTCGTCTTGCCTCCTCTGTGCCTGGCTGGAGTCTGCTTTTCTCTCTCCTTCCCAGAATTTTCCTAGTCTGGTTGCACTGCCTATACTTCCTGCTGCCTACCGACCAATCATCATTTATTAAACCAATATAAGTTAACAAATCTTTACAGTGGACAAGTACATTATTCCACATTTCCCTTTCTTTCCTTTTTTAAAATAACCATAATTTAACCTTTGTTTAGCCTTTTCCCCTATTATTCATAACAGTTTGTAAACAATACTCTAAACAAAGAAAAACAACTATTATAATCCATTTGGGGAGTGTAGGCATAGTTCTTTAGACTACTTCCTACTGATTGGAGGTGCTGATAATCATAAGGATCTAATGAAAATTGAGGATCATAGACAAGTTCCTACTACATAGTTTGTGAAGCTGGATCATCTTAGCAATCAGCCTTGAAGCTGTTCTGGACGCAGACCTCAGAGGAAAATGCAACAGAGATGCACTGAAATGTTGGATCATCTGAGCCATCTGCTCCCATCATAGATTTTTCAGGAGTCTTTCTTGATTAAATCTTATTTTCTTTTACTCAGAATGAATCCACAGCCTCTCGTTTTCTGTGACAATAAAAACATCTTCTCCAGGTAACATATCTTTTGATTAAATTTTGAAGTTAGGATATTTTAAAAATAAATATGTTAGATTAACCTAGCAGCAATTATACTTAAATATCTCTTTGTAGATCTTGCTCCTTTCTCTGCAATCAAAAAAAAAAACTCAATGAAAAGACAATAACATACGGTATGCACATTCTCTACATAATTTTTATTTTGCCTACTTGTTATTATTTTACCCTGGTTCTCTTTTAAGGACTTTCTCTAGATTTTTTTTTCTCCCAAGCACGCACGCACACACACACACACACACACACACACACACACACACACACACACACACACACACACACACACACATCTATATTTAAGCACATAGTAAACTATTTAGAGGTTTTTTTTTTTTACTCTGAAACTGTTTTTACTCTTATATCTCTATCTTTTACTTTTGGATATGAGTCTTTTAATTTGCTAAAGTTGTGTCTAAGACTAAAGCCTTGTGACTAGAATTAAAGCCTCCCTCAACCCAGCTGCTTGGTCTGTGAGAGCTTAGCTTCAGCAGAGGTACTGGTAGGGGCCACATTTACTACCCCAATTCTGGAGAACATTAGGGTTCACAATGTTATCAAGTAGAGCACCACTGCCCACTGATCATAAACCTCATTTAAATGTTTGGCTGCAGGACTTCTTAAAAGAGGCTTGAGTTTTGCTGTGAATCTGTCAGGAAGCCTTTCTTAAAAAAACTGAGCATCTCTAGCTGCCAGCAATCAGTACACCTGAGAAAAATGTTATTAAGAAGCCATTCTTCGTTCTGCTTTCTTTTTGTTTACATGAAAAGAAACCTTAAATTGGTCATATTCACCTTGCCTTATACCAAGGCTCCTGTGAGACTATGTGAACCTGCCATGTTGCATGCAGCTCAAGCCTACATGCCATGGTATCTCTGTACTATGGCCCACTTGAAAGGCATAACTAGGAAGCTGTTTTGAGTTCTATTTCTGTGTTCTAGAACCCTCTTTAAAGCTTTCTCAGGATTTATGTGAATGTATACACTCCATGATAGATTTGTAATTGGGAGTTTCTGTGTCCCACCTTGGACAGTCCCACAGCTGTTTATAAAATCATTACTCAGAGACTTAGTATTATTTACAAACTATTTAGTCTATGGCTCAGGCTTCTTGCTTGTGAACTCTTACACTTTAAGTTAACTCATAGTTCTATTTATGTTTAGTGACATGGCTTTGTGCCTTTGCTTCAGTGCAGTATTTTTATCTTGCTTTCAATGCATCTGGCTGGCATCTGCTTCTCTCTTTCCTCTTCCCAGCATTCTCCTAGTTCGGTTGTTCTGCCTATACTTCATGCCTGTCTACTTGCCAATAAGTATTTTTGTTGTTGTTATCAGTACGAGTAACAAATCATTACAGTGTACAAGAATTTTATCTCACAGATGGTTGTTTTACAAAGAAGGAAATATAAATAAAATGATTAGTAAGAGTTCATTGATTATGTTATCAAAGTTAAGTTTTAAGTCTTACAAACTTTAATTTTCTGTAGACACTGAGTCTCAGTATCCCTGATGTGGTCTCTGGCATTTAGATGTTTAGGAAAGTTCCCAGGTGTGTGAGCGTATTAATATGAGATGAAAAGTTCACAGTGATGACATGTTACTTATCTTACCATCTATTAATTGGCTTTAGGGAAAATCCTTTAAACCTAGTTTTCTCTTGCACCAGTATAGTTCAAATATATTACAAAGGCACAGTCTGTTCCAAGTGTTATTATAAAATAAAACTTTATATGAAAACCAATTGGAGACTTTGCATGAAACAGTGATGTATGGCTTTATTATTGTGAGCTATTAAAGGCAGCATGGTACCCTTCTCATGACCTTATTTTCCTCATTTTCACTACTTGGCTTTGAGTAATCATGTGTTTAATCTCATGAGGTAGGAAGATACAAGTGTGCTGTCCTTGAAAAAATAATGCACACTGAGTTAGAAACAGTCTCAAAGAATATTTGACCACAAACAAATGAGGATATATCCCTAAAGCATTAAACTTTCTCTACTGAATGACTTTTATAAACCACTTATAGTTAATTTAAAGTGAAGATGTTTTAAAATTTCTAAGTTTTTCTGATAGCAATCTAAAATGTAGCAAATTGCCAACAACTAAATCTAATATAGCTGTGCAACTATGTATATATAATTGATTTATCATTGTGAAACATGTTTATTACCACAGCAAGATAGAGACAAAAATACAGTGAAGGATACTGAGCAGAAATATTATTAGTGCTGATAACTTCAGATAAATGGATCTTAAAAGAGCTGCTTCTCTACATCAGGGACATTGCAGGGGCTGTTTTTATCTTCCACACAGCCTCTTGTAGGAAGATATGATCGTTTTACATACAAATGTCAGTGGATGTGGCTTTGGTGATATGTTCACTGAAGACCATTTTAATGATTCCATCATACTGTCTCAGCACATCAATGGCTTTTCTATAGAAACACTCAGGATATTCATAAGCACCTCAGTAGATTCAGGGATCTTTCAACAATGAGTGTTCATGTGCATTATAGTTTAGACCAAATCATCACAAACAATATTTCAGGCAATACTCCTTCACATATCAAAGCACAAAGAAAAACCATCAGCCACTGCACAGCAGAACCAGGATGATGAGGCAATCATAATTTTTTTAAAGATTCACCCCAGATGACCTCACTAAAAGAAAAAGAAAAACACTTTTCTTAATATTTTTTCACAGAACTCAGAAAAGCATATCCATAGTAGAGCTCTGATTTCCTCATCTTGCTTACAGGATGCAGTGTGGGCTAGCATCTTTATTGAAGCACTGTGGTTATGTAATAAGTAAGAGCACAGTGAAACAGACTAAATTAACTGCCATAGTTTGGATATAGAAAAGTTACAGATTTTCAGAAACGTGTTTAGAAACTTGGTCTATACATTTCAAGAACATGTTAGTAACCATAGATAATTCTTAGACAATAGGACAGCTGGCCAAATAAGTTTCCTCTTCCTAATAATGACATGTTATGTACCCCAAATCAATCAAGAACAGGAAAGGAAAAGAGACAGGTCTTGAGTACCACAGTGGGCATCCCATAGATGTGTTTTTGCATTTACATTAAATAAATATATTTATCTTTATTTGTTAGTGTTTCTTTTGTTTCCTTGTTACTCCAGCTACCCAATGCCTTCTCGTCAGGCATGTTTGTTAAAACTTTCTGTAGGAGACTTTGCAGCAGTGACTGCACTGCACTGCGACATAGATGAGGAAGCAAAGCGTCATGAGCCAAATTCCCAGCAGGACCATCATCATCACTGACAAGGTACCCTCAGCCAGAAGTCATACAACAGAGTAAGTCAGCTCAGGGGATTTCAGCTTTGTAATGAATACAGAGACAACTCAGTTTTCTCTTTACTTATTTTACTAAAGCGTTTACATACATATAAATAAACTGTGACATAAAGTTCTAAAAGTTGTCATAGGAGAAAACCCTGCAGTTCTGATTTTGCTGGCAGAGAACCAGTTCTTTTGTCATTCCTCATTGAGCACATGGCAGATGTTTAGTAGATGAGCTATCCATTACATTTAATTGTAAGGAAGTCCACAGATGGAATAGAGCTAAACTGAATTGAAACTGTGTCAAGTATTAGAGAGATAAAATTGTAGCTTTCAGCTACCACAAATGCTAGGAATTGTTGCATATTATTATTTTTTTTTACTTGACCTTATTCCCCTATTGAATAATTGAATAATAGGGGAATAGGTATAGAAGTAGGAGGAGCTTCTCTCTGCTTGATAGCAGCATGTTATTACTTCTAAGTAAATCAATGTAAAAGAGGAGAAAATAAATAAAGACTCAAATCAACTAAGTGTAACTGTAAAATATGTTGCTGGATTTTAAATAAATTTATAGCCATGTTATCCTTTTAGCTCTCATGTTTCTGTTGATTATATTAAATTAATAATCTTTTAAATTTCTTAATCTTTGTAGTGATCCATTAAAGTTTCAGATATTTGACCATTGATTTTTAACAACAAATATTATAAATAATGTAGTACTCAAATAAAATTTTTAAAGAGCTATATACTTAGAAATAAGAACATAATAATTAAATGTCTTATTTTAAAGTTCTTTATTTTTTTATTGTTTGTTTGTAAAATGCCCAGATTTGATAACTAATTTTGTCATTGGTAATTCAATTCCACTTAGGATTTGTTATTATTTTTGATCAATAAATGTACATATGTTCAGTATTATCAGAAAGAAGAGTCTGATTCTGCAGTGCCTAGTTGAAGAAAACACATCAGTTTTAAGCCACAGGAAACAAGAGAACTTACATGTAAGTGCATGTGTACTATGATTTTGCCTCAAATTTTAGAAGGTGATCTTTAAAAATCTTATTTTGTAAAAAAAGTTTCACTTAAAAATAGTAAATTTTATATATAGGAAACAACAAAATAATGCACAGTAAGATAGGAAATGGTTCACAAGTAAAAATTTAGATGAAGAAATGAGATTACAAATTTCATGAGAAAGAGTAGGTAGTATCTACACTTCTCTTTAATATTAAGAGTCTACAACAATCACTTTAAATATGTATCATTAAACACATTCATATTATGGTTATAGATTGTTTTGTAATATTGTTAATTTCAACTATTTATATTTTAACCTCTACAGACATTACAATTTGATAGACGAAAAGAATCTGTCATCAAGAGTTACAAAACTGCCACACATTTTCTCTCAAGTCACCTCAAACAAAAAAGAAAGCAAAAAGATCTCAGTAAGTCTCAACCTGTGGCTTTTATTCACAGCTAAGGCAGTAGGCTGGGCATGCTTTGCCATTCTGTAGATTATTATGAGCACTATTAGATGTGATACTCATTCCTTCTTGAAAGGCTAGGAATAGTGAGGAATGGAAAAATAGTTTATTGCTGATGGATAATAAAAAATAAATGTTTACATGGTTACATAGCATAGCTATGCATTTCCATTTAGATGACAATGCATAAAGATGTTATACTATTTGGTTTACTTATCATTCTGTTAGAATCTTTGACCTAAATTGGACAATTACAGTTAAATATAAATTATGTATATGCATAAGAGCTAAACATACATTTACATTTATTATATATTATCAATAGATCCAGAAAATACTATATAATATCCCTTAGGATGGAATCACCCCCTTAAACATATAGAGGAGGTCTACTTATAATAGCAGCTATAATTTACAATTGTCATGATATCTCCTAATTTTCTGTCATAACCTGTTTTGAAAAACATTGATTTGAACAGCATATCAAAGTAATAATGAGAAGTGAAAAGGAAGGAAAGATGAAATTTTTTACACAACCATGATACACCAACAGACATTTAAAAAACTAGTATATCAATTCATTCCAGTGTCCTCACAAAATATAATATTACTGAATTAGCTAAGAAAAGTGTGTTGAAGATTTGTTAGGTTGACACAGAACTTTTACCACCAGCATGAACAGTAGTACTTGGAATCTGCACTTCCTCCAGCTCATCACTCACTACTAGTGATACACCACGATGCTCCCAGGATAAATCATTTATTATGTCTCTCCCCTTCCTATCTTTATACATTTTCCTTTGCAAGGTCCATTGAGTTCCTTTTCTCATTTTTTATTAGGACTTGGTGTTGAGCACATGCAAGGAGATCAAACTACAGTGAGATTCACACTGATGTGGTAATGACGGCAACACTGTATCATTGCCCTTCACCTGTCTGCGTTAAAAGATGAGCTAGAGGTGAAAGCAGGGAAGTAAGTGACTGATAAAAGTACATTTATGAACGACATTTCCTTTATTAAATCTTTTTTATCCCCAAATAATCTAAGAACATTAAATGAGCAAAGTTGTGAATAATCTAACTGGTGTGATGAATCCAAGTCAAAATGGTTGCACTATTAGGTGTTAACAATGCTGAGGGGTGTCTTTCTGAATGGAGTCCTATTGATACCTACTAAATAGCAGCAAAGCTTCTGATTCTCTTGACCAAGCAATACAATCTTTAGACAAGATCTTACAGGAGTACCACATAGTATAATTTCACAAGGAGAATATAGTAAGATCAATATGACGGCTCACTAGAAAAAGTAATTATTATTTAACATACTACTTCATTTAGAAAAGTGTGGAAAATGGTGAAATTTTATAACTCTACATATTTGATCTATAGAAATGTTCTAAAACCTAATAAGAATAACAAATGAATATTTTAATTGCTTCACTGATTAAAACCAAATACCACCTCATGCTGATCTTACATTAATATGATTTCTTACTTGCTGTTACATAGTTAACACAGTTTCTGAAAATTGTACTAACTATACTACATGCCTAGAAGGACCCTCTGTACCACTTGGAGATGAAATTCAAGAAAATGCCAGTAGGTCTTTTTTCTATCCTCTCAAGAGTCAAAGATACTGAGATAAAAGTCAAAATTCTCCTGGAGTGTATTGTGAGGGATGCCTGGAAGGTGAGAAGTATTCTTATGTTGCACTTTCTTCCTTTGTGAATGAGGTGGCATCTGTGGTGAATGATAAATTTTAAAACAATACATCTTGCAAAAAAATGTATGCATTTGGTCTTGTATGCAACCTGGCCACTAAGGGATATAGCTGTTCCTCATAGTCACAGGGATAGTACCTTTCCTGGAAAAGCGAACTATTCTCAAATATCTTATTACAATTATTCTTGGTCTCTGAGTGTCTTAAATGAGGAAACTGTTAACAGCCATTCCATCCTGCCTTTTTCTAACACAAGTTTGTATTCAAGTGTCAATATCTTGGTATTCTATGTGATTTGTCACAGAATAATACACTTTATCTAAACTGAATTTCATCTAAGAAAATAGATACTTGCATCATGCCTCGAGTCTTTAGGTGACAAGTATATTGATGTTGCTTTGGCTTGAGTACATAAAAATTCATGACTCTAGCTGAAGTTTACACTGTTGACATATTAATATTAAGAAAGCCAATAGAAAAAAGAAAAAAGAATAGTCAAATGCAAACATTAATACTGTAACTGTCACTTTTGTCATTAGGTTAAGGATGGAATTGAAGGAGATGAAAGTACCATGTCTGCATCCTTACTGTTAGTCAATAAAGAGACATGATTTTTGCTTTTTTTTTGTCTTGCTGCCTATTTGTTGACACAGATAATGTTGAACCTTATTATTTCCAACACTTGAGGTGTTGGTATTTTGGTAGTAACATGAGCCAAAAGAGAATATTGAGATGGTCTTCAGTGATCAATTTCTTCAAAGCTTCTTTTAATGTTCTACCTTGTGAAGCTCCACCTTTGTGTAACAATCCTTCATTAAAAAAAAAAAAAACATAAAAAAGCTTTATATGTGTCAGAGTATAACAAGGCGATTGTCGTCAGTGTCTTGGTTCTTTTAGTATTAAATGTGTTAGAGCATGAGCATTATTCTAACACAAAGAAGAGACATTAATTGGCAGGAGAATGGATAGAAAAGGATTGAATGCAGCATATAGCGAACACTGTGACTATCCAATTTTAATGAGTTCTCTCTGCACTTCCGTATTTTTCCATTTAGGATGGTGTTGGTTGGTCTCTTCTGTATGTTTTATGTATTGAGGTATGTTCCATTCAGTCTTACTCTCTTTACAACTTTTATTGTTGATTCATGTTGGATTTGCCAAGTGGTTCTTTGTGCTTATTAAATTTGATCATATGTTTTTGTATGTAAGTCCAGTCATATGATTTATTAGATTAATTGACAAAATTTATTGAACCACGCCTGTATCTCTGAGATAAAGACAGATTCGGTAAATTTTGCTTTTAATATATACATTCACTCTCCAAGAAATTATTAATAGAGTATTTTTAGATATTTTTATATGTAAGTTCATCAGAGATATTAATCTGCCCCCCCCATCTGTTTATCCACACCAACTGTTTCTCTATCTGGTTTTAGTATTAGAGTCAGAATAAGTTTGGGAGTGATCCTTCTGTTTGTGTTTTATTCCCTTTAATTTTCTGAGATGAAAATTAATTCCATTACTACCCCCTTCTCATTCCTACCTCCAAATTTCCCACCTATCTCTTCTTGCTGTTTTTCTATTCATGGTCACTTTTTCATTAATTGTTGTAACATGTGCCCATACACACAGGTGTGTACAGTTACACGAATGTGGTTTTTTTTGCAATATGGTTTCTTCATCCCAGGAAGCCAGAGGTCAGGACCCACAGACCTGCAGCCCCAGACCCCTTAGATACCCACAGCTGATCAGGCCCCCAGACACAACTCAAACAGTTATATTAACTTCATGCTGTTTGGCCTATAGCTCAGGCACATTGCTAGCTAGCTCTTACATCTTAACTCAACCCATCCTCATTAATCTGTCTGTCACATGGCCCATGGCTCACCTGTGTTCCTTACATGCTTCTTGGGCAGCTGGCTGGGTCTGTCTGACTCCGCCCTGCTTCTCCTACCTATGTTGTGATTTCCCCTCCTACTTTTTCTATGGTGCCTGTCATGGGCCAAGACAGCTTCTTTATTTAAAGATTGATATTCACAGCATACAGAAAGACATTCCCACATCATGTGTTTGTGTGAGCACAACCTATTCAGTCTGTATATTATTAATTGCATGTATATTTTAAGAGCTGAACATTTAGTCTTGGATAACCAATTACTGTTCTCTTTCCTGGGGAAACTCTCTCTCCTGCTCCCAGCATTCTTAGTTGCCTTTAGTTTCTTTCTGTAGAAGGGAGGATTCCTGGACTCCCTCTGTCCATGTTAGCATGTCTATTGTTGTTATTCTTATTTGGTTAATGTTCAGGGAACCATGTTCTTATATTGGCAAGACTTTATAGGTGTAGCTTCTGAAATTTCCTAGAGACAAGGAGTATTGCTTGAAAGTCTTTGAAGGTCTGATAGAATTTAGCAATCAATTGATCTAGATATAGCAGCTTTTTGTCTTGTTTTGTTTGTGCTTTATTTGGAAGAATTTTAAACTGTACTCATCTTCTTTTTGGCTATTGGTCTGTTTAAGGTTTTGGTCTTGTTTTAAATTTGGTGATTTGTATTAATTTAAAAATTAAGTACTTTCTTTAGGGTTTTCTAACTAATGCATTTCTTTATGTCACTCTGATTTTTTTAAATGTCTATTGTAATGCTTCTATGTGTATCTTTGATCCTGTTAATTTGAGTTATCACTTTTAAACACTTTGATTAAGTGGAAATAGGTGCATATATCTTTTTTATCCTTTCAAAGACCCTCCTTTTGATTTCTTTAAATTCTTTTATTTTTGCCTTTGGTCTATTTCATTAATGTCTTCTTTAATTTTTATCATTTATTGCCTTCTCTTGGATTTGAGGTTAAATTTGTTCTTATTTTTTCAAATATAAGGTTGTATCAATAGTTGTTTTTTTTTGTTTCTAAATTTTTAAAATGTAGGCACTTATGGCTATAATTATCTACATGGGATTGTTTTTATTATGTCAAGAGTTTTGTTTTATTATTTTGTTATTTTCATTCAATTATGGGATTTCTAAGTTGTCTTTCTTATTTTTGTTTTTGTTTTTACCCATGCATTATTTAATAACTTTCTATTTAATATATATGAGTTTTGGTACTTGCTAGATATTTTTTCCTGTTGATTTTAAGTTTTGTAGCACTGTGGTCACAAAGAATAGGTGTAATCAGTTTTATGAATTTTTATATACTTATTTTTACCATAATTTGGTGTATTTAGAGAACATCCATGGGCTGTTATTTAGGTGGTATTTTATATAGATAATAGTTGACTATATTTGCAAAAGTTATTTAATTCTAATGATTATTTATATTTATCTAAATATATATCTAATATAGAAAGTATGATTTTGAAAATATATCCTGTTAATGAGTTATAGTTATTATGTGTCATTAATTTCAGTACTATGCTATTTATAAGCTTTGATTTTTCTTGAGTCTGGTGAATATATGATAGAAAATCTGTGTGGACAATTCTCCAAAAGCTGAAAAGAGATACACACTATGACTCAGTTATTGTATTCACAGGCGTATGTCCAAAAATGTACACATCCTACCCTGAAAATACTTCCTCAGCCATGTTATTTTCTATTCTACTAATACCTGTTAAAAAATGGAAAATAGAAGGAAATGTCCTTCAACTGATTAGAGGATTATGCAAATATGATATATATACACTTCCATGTGTAAGGAAAAATAAAATCATGAAATTTGCAGGTAAATAGTTGAACTAGAAAATATGCAGAATGAAGTAACCAATATTCAGAGAGGTAATTGCTACTTGTTCTTTTTATTTGTGGCATATATCTCTGTCATTAGATTTTGGAGTAATTAGAGAAACCAAAGACCACACAAAGTGGGGAGGGGGAGAGGAGCTCTAGTGAGGATTATAGGAGGATATATGCTTTGTGAATGGGAAATAAGGTAGGGGATTCAAGAGGTAGGATAAAAGGAGGGCATTGCAGACATGGTAATAGATGCTATTTACTGCCATTGTCCTTCATTGCTCCTGGAATTTGAAGAGAAGTCCTTATAGCTAAAGATATCTTTCATTCAGATTGAACTATCCTGGAAATGCACTACCTGAGGATTACCTATCATAGTTACAGAAGGTGCTTTTCAAACTGTCAAGGAAGGAAAATAATCTATAATCCTATCTATCTGTGAGTCCATCCAGCCTCAACCAACATTACAAGCTATCCTCAGATGTGAGAAGTGGCACTTGTATCTTGGGAGTAATCAACAGCTGTATATGTGGACTTCAGTTCATCTAAGTAGATAGGAACATGTCTGGGACTGTAAGCATAGTCAATCATCAACAGCTAACGAAGCCACAGGAACCTAGTAAAGAACAAACTGCTGCCACTTTCCTGAGTTGGTGTATTTTCTAAATACATTCTAAGTACTAACCATTACAAGAGGTTAAATATAGCTCTCAATAAAGCTTGTTTTTTTTTCCAGTAGACTAAACCCACCAACTCAAACTATAGAGAAAACCTAGTCATAGATTGCCTAGCCACAGTTGTTTCTGTAACACAACTCCCACACATAAGGTTCATATAATATCTCAAAAGAAGAAGTAGAATAATTGTAAGAGCAAGAAACCATGCTGGTTGCTGTGGAGATTGTGTCGTTTACATAGGACAGGGCATTTGCATCAGAAACTTTCAACATTTCAATACCCAGAGATGGTTGAGTGAGAGGAGCAAAGATGGAGATAGAAAGAGATGGATATCTCGATAGAGAAAGCCATTGTGGGGTTGGAAAGAGACTGGGTTCTATGGAAACCTCCAAGAACTCACAGAATGTCCCTGGCAAAGTCTCTAAACAATAGTGGAAGGGGTGCTTAAAAGGGTTTTCCGAATAATCAAATGAGTAAACACCCTAAGTGTCATCGCAGAACCTACATCCAACAAAGAAAAGAGGTGAAAGCAGAGATCCATGGCTGAGCACTGGGCAGAGCTCCTGGTACAACTGAGAGCAGGGGAGGAGAGTCTGTATGAGCAAGGGGATAGGGGTTATGAGGAAAATTCCCATGGTGATGGCTAGCTGGAGCTCTGGGGATCTCATTGAATCAAGAATAGCCACAGGAGATCCATCAGGAAAAAGAGCTAGGCCCTCCAAGGCTAGGCAACTTTTGATTGGCATGAGCAGTATGTGTAGCCACAAGTGGTGAGATCAGACTGTGTTCCTGTGCATAAGATGGCACCTTCGGGCCCATTTCCTACAGAGAAACATCTAACCCAACATTGACTATGAGACGAGTAAATTGGCTTTCCTGGAGTGGATGGACCATGCTGAGCTGACCCACCTTGGGACTTATTGCCCTTTTTGGGAAAGGGATGAGTGGATAGGTAGGGGCGAGGGTAAAGGCTGACTGGGAGGGATTGGGAAGAAGGAAGGGAGTAGGAACAGTGGGATACATTAATATAAAAAAATCTTTTTCATAAAAAAGAAACTTAAAAAACCAAGAAACCAAAAGTTCCAAAGATCCTCTCTTTTATGGTTTGCTAGGATATTTACTATGAGGAAGGCAGGTGAGAAAGACAGAAGAAATCTTCCTGTTCAGCTGTCTCCTCATGATCACGAGTCTTTACCTAAAAGTGGTGGGTATAGAACTAACTTCTTATTAGTCACAGGAAGTCACAGCCTAATAGAATGGAGACAGTTTACACCAGAGTATTGTGTTTCAGCAAACTTAAGACTTATTCACTTTTTATTTTCTCCATTATTTTATTCCAGTTGTTTGCCCCTGTGTCATAAATATTTGTCTCCAAAGTCCTGGAATAATGTGGTGACAATTTTGTTAATGTGAGCTATATGATAGTAGTTTGGTTGAGTTGTCTATATGTACCTTGTCTATACCTATTGATTCTTACAACTATATCAGAAGTGTGTAATGTTTAAGCAAGCTACATTAAATAGTGACCAAGTTACTGAAATGTTGATCATGCCTCTTTAAAATACAGTGAATGGGAAAATTTTTGGATTATATTACACTCAATGAAAGCTAAAAAAAAAACAAAAAAAACCCAACTAATGACAGTAAGAATTGACAAGCCAGCATGGATAGGGTCAGTAGATTCCAACCCCCAAGAAGAAAAGCACAGTGAAATAATGACTACTAATAAAAAAAGAATAAGTTTTTCTCTGGTATGAGACCCTAATTGGTAATCTAAGTAGTCATGTTTAGAAAGTGAGCAGTAACCATCATTCATTTCTTTCTGATTGAAGTTGCAATGTGCCAGCTATCTTATATTCCTACCACCAAAGCCCTTTAAAACTTAAAGGGTTATAATATAAATCTTACCCCTAAATTCTTAGCTTTTGTCAAGTATTTTATAATAACAATGAACAAAATATGTAATTTAGTATGGGTTTAGGAAAAACTGTAAGACTATCATGCTGTGAATATCATTGGTTAAGAAAGGGACTGTTTGGACCAATGGCAGGGCATCTTAGAAGGAGGTAGATTATCTGAGTATAGATAATGGGGAAGGAGAGAGGAGTCAAGAGAGACTTGATCCAGCCACCCAAGAAACAAGATGTATAGAAATAGGTAAGCCACAGGCCATGTGGCTGGACAGATTAACAAAAATGAGTTAAGTTGCAAGAGTTAGCTATCAATATCCCTGAGCCATAGGTCAAATGGCATGTAATTAATATAAGCATCTGAATCATTTGGTGGCGGGGGCTAAGCAACAGCAGGTGGTCTCAGGCCATGAGGCTAGGCCAGGCAAAATACTTTGTATTACACCATTACATAAATATTTCTCATTAAAAGGAACAACAAAGTCAATTAAAAATAGAATAAGAAATACTTTATAAAGAAGTCAGCCATTCTTAGAAGCCAACCATCACAGTAAAATTATAGAAAAACAAAACAAAACTTAAAAATATTTACCATGAAACTTTACTCTAAGTAACTGATAAGGATGTTTTTAGTAGAAATGTGCTCTGTACTAGCAGGAGATACCACTATATATTTCATAATCATTTTCAGCCATATTCCTGTGAGTTTTATCTCTTTAAGATCTTGTAAGATGTACTTCATTTATCTTTACCTTGAATATAACAAGTTTCCTTTGCTTTTGTTTCAACCACATCTCAAATTCCTATTAATACATTGTTCAAGTCCTCCTTTGATTCAATTTACACATCATTAAAATTGAAGATGTTCAGTTCCAACAACTCCTTTTTGTTTCCTGCTTTTCAATTTACATACCCTTGATATGTAGAATTACAGAAATAAAAAAAATTATTTTCAACTTATGCAGTTATATGAAAGACCTATTTCAGACAATATCTAAATTTGATTCCCTCTCAGTGACAAGTGACTGTATCATGGGACATGTTGATGTTTACTCAAGACTGGGATGATAACTCAAGCTATAGTACTGCAATAAAAACAAGTTACCTTGTTGGATTTTCATATTCAATGTGTAGTTCTTACACGTGCATCATCCTCTGACACATTGCTAGAGAAAAGTGGTCAAAGTGCTCTTCCCAATAAGCAGGCAAAAGAATTTTATGCATCAGATCTATTAAGTGGTGATAGGATAATATCCCTTCTGACTTCTTCCTTGCATCTACCAATTCTTTTTACTCCTGTTTATGTGAACATATACAGACTAGCTCAGCAAGTCAAGTTTATTAGCGCTTGTCTCTTGAGAAATGAAATGCATTCTTCCTTTCTTTGAATACCATGTCTGCTTTGGTCTAGGAACAATCCTCTTAAAGTCATTCATTTAGACATTTCTGAGTAGGACACTAATCCTAATAACACTCTAAAAAAGGTAACATTCAATATATGATTTATTTCGCCTTGGAATGTTGTGGCTTGGTCGATGAGGTCTCAGCTTGTCAAATGTTTCTTAAGTATCTTAGGATGTGGGCTCATCTGACAGTCAGATTTTTTTAAGGGAATGTCAGACACAACAGCTTATTGCCAACAGTGTCAGGGAGGTTTAATCACTTCTAGAGCTCAGAAGACAGACCAAACTGTACTCTGAGAGCCAAAACATGCAGAGTTTTAAAAATGAAATTGTTCAGCAAAGAGAAAATAGGAGAAAGACTAAATGGAAGAAAACAGTAAAAAAAATTCATGATTTGAAGGATACTCTCCTGTTTAGATTTGGTGCTAATTGACACAAGTCAGATTAATCTGTGATGAAGAATCTAGTCTGAAAAAGTGCCTCTGTAATATGGACAACTTTTTTTTTTTTTTTTTTTTTTTTTTTTGAATTAATGATTGGTGGTAATGCAACCTTTGGGCTAGTTGTTTGGCATTCTATATAAAAACATGCCGAGAAAGCCAATACTCGGTACCTTCTCTTCTCAATCCTCTCTACCTTCTATTTCAAGTATCCCTCAAGATTTCTGCCATGAGTTCTTGCCATTTCTTTTCTTCGTAAAGGACTGTAAACTATAACCTTAAATAAATCCTTTCCCCTTTCAGCTGCTTTTAGTCCTATTCTGCTACATCAATAGAAATGCTAAGCACCTTCATCCAGCAATGGAAAGAGGCTGAAGCAGAGATCCATGTCTAAATACCAGGTTGAGCTGCCATTCTAGCTGGAGAGGGGGGGGGGGGAGGGGGAGGGGGGAGAGAGAGAGAGAGAGAGAGAGAGAGAGAGAGAGAGAGAGAGAGAGAGAGAGAGAGAGGGAGAGAGAGAGAGAGAGAGAAAGTGGAATGCATGAGCAAAGGAGATCAGGATCATAGAGGAGACCCTCAGAGAAAGCTGACTGGGAGCTCACTAAGTCAGAAACAACCACTGAGGAACCTTCAAGGAAAGGAACCAAACCCTCCAAAGGTAGAGAACTGTCAAAAACATGGGCCGTTTGTGGAGCCTCTTGCAGTAGGTTCAGACTATATTCCTGGTGCTTGAACTGACATTTAGGGGCCTATTTCCTACAGAGGAATGCCTAACCCATCCTTAACACTGGGAGGAGAAGCTTGGGCTTACATCAACTGGACATGCCAGACTGAACTGACTCACATGGGACTCCTTGCCCTCCTTGGGGAAGGGATGGGGTGGAGAGAGGCTGAGGGAGGACTGGGGACTAGGAGGAGGGAAGGGATGGGGAACAGTGGTATATATGGGAAAAATAACTTTTAAATTAAATTCTAAAAATTAACTAAGGAAAGAAACCCTAACTCCAATGGATACAGTTAGGATACTGAACTGCATAACAACCTGAAACCATCTTACATTTAAGAACCAACTACACAATCAGATTTTATTCCATCTTCTGTGTAATGCCTTTTCTTCTCTCACTTGCTTTCTTTCAAAAAACAATAAGGAAATATTTATTTTCAAAGCTGAAAACTGATTAAAATAGCTAGACAATGTGTCTACAATTTTATTCTAATCTTTCTATAAGATAGGCATACCCTAACGTCCAATAAGGACACCTGAGCTTTATTATAAAGAAGCATTCAATAAATATTTTATTTTTTAAAGATGGTATATCATGTATATGAGTATTAGGACACACAAAAATGTCAGAGTAAGAAATCATATGCCCTGGACTGGAAGATATAATTACTTTGGAGCCAGCATGTGAATCCTAATATCGAACCTAAATCTGTAAGAGCAACAAGTAATATTAACCCCTAGGCCATCTCCCTAACTCTGAAAATAGTCAGTCTTTAATTGCAAATTGATTTATTTTTCAAATAATATATCCTGATTACCATTTCCATTTCCTTCCCTCCTTTCAATTTCTTTCCACCTCTGCTCCCATCTAGATCCACCCCCTTATGTCTCTCCTTAAAACACAACCATTCTTCTAAGATATAAAAGTAAAATATAGGAATATTAAACAACAACACTAAAAGTCCCATCAGAATAAAAAAAAAATAGAAGGATAAAAGACAAAAGAAAAGGTCAGACACAGAGATTCACTGATTTAAAAACAGTCATTTTTAAACTTAAAAAAAAAAAAAAAAGCTTTTCCTATGCAGTAATAACAGTGAAATCTTGGTCAAAGCCTTTTGTATTTAAGATAGTGATTTTTAAAAATGCTGAATTTTTCACTCATTGTGTGAGACAGTGGGAAAACTGCATATTGTACCTTGAAATGGGAGATAACTACAGTTTTAAATGAAGATGTTTGCCTGGCTGAAAGTGCTACTATAATGCAGAACTGATGGAGAAAGGAGTGGAGGAGCAAGCTAAAGCAATGCAAATGCAATAAAGCAATAAAAGCAATTCACCAAGGACTCTCTAAAAAAGGAGGAACTGAAGCAGCCTTCAGTAGCTCATGGCTGGACAGAGGAAGTTATCAGAAGGAAATAACAAAGAATCTTCACACAATTAGGTAAAAAGTAAAGTGGAAAAGTCCAAGGGAGGAGAAAGTAAGAACAGTTAACTTTATGACCAATTGTTCATGAGCTGTATTTTCCTACATATCACTGACTTTGTGACAAAATTGACCAAAATATTGTAACTTAAAACATCAGTGAACAAAGTAGGGTGAAATGGTGCTGCTAAGTATAGACTGTGCTGGAGGCAATGTCAAGACAGAAGTCAGTCATCTTCATCACTGAATTTAATGAAGACACAAGCACTATCTGTTCCCATTACACTTATGTCCAGCTTTCTGAGACTTTGTGCTTGATTGGGGAACACTCTCTGCAGTAGTCTCTACAGGCTCTTGTTTTAAATCAAATTAGGAACTAGCACTTGGTAGAGGAAATCATATCTCTGGACATGCCTTGAAAAGGGTATTGAGATTATCTTTCCCAAGTTTCTTTCTTATCTGACCATGAATATGTGAATAGGCTATGCCTATTAATTTTTAGATATAGGGGTTATTTGTGCTTGTCTATAAGGTTTTCTCCATTTAATATTTGGTCAGGGTAATTTTCAATTATTTTACATGAATATGAAATACATTTAGAGATGACTTATACCTCCCTTTATCTACCTATCTATCTACCTATCTATCTATCTATCTACCTACCTACCTACTTCTCTATCTATCTATCTATCTATCTATCTATCTATCTATCTATCTATCTATCTATCTATCTATCTATCTATCAATCTACCTACCTACCTACCTATCTATCTATCTATCTATCTATCTATCTATCTATCTATCTATCTATATTTCTATTATGTTTCATTTATATCCATCATCTGCCTATTTATCATCCATCATACCTACCATCTATCTATATCATCCCTCATCTGTTATCTATCAATGTACATTTTAACTATCATTTGTCACCTTTTTCTTTATCATAATTCATCAGCTATTATCTCTCTGTATATGTATATGTACATGTGCAGATGTTTGTGATGCTTATTATTAATTGTCAAATACATAATATGAAGAGAAGAAAATGTATCAGAAAAATAATTTCAAATATAGGGAGCAAAATAGAAATACAAACATCCTAGAAGGTTTTAGAAGAAATGGATATGGAAGAGAGAATAACTGTTTGTAGGGCAGCATAGACATGTGAATGTGTGGAAAATATTAATTATCTACTTGACTAGATAAAGAATCTAGGAGGTGCATGCTTTCGGATGGCAAGAATAAACCCTTTTGCATGTATAGCTTATATTTAACTCTCAACTTTTACATTAGTGAAAACTATATTGCAATTGTGGGAAGAGAAAATAGTCTCATTATGAAGGACTATGACCCAAGAGTTTATCTGTGTTATCTACAGTACAAGATTATAGTAGAAGAGACTCTTTTGGATATAAGTAACTTTTACATGATTGCAAATAGGAATTTACTATACTAATGTAGTCAAGACAAAAAGTATTTGAAAATAAGGTTCATTGGAAAACAAAGGTGGCAAGACATGTGGGTGACCAAGCAAGAATTTCCAATGTAAATACTCATAATATGTCAAATGTGGTGACATTTGATATCACTCCTCTCCTGGGTAGAAGATGAGCTGGTGAGGTGATGTCTACTACACAGTTCCTACTACACAGGAAATGGATCTCTTAGAGGGATAACATACCTGTTATGATCAATACGGTAACTGATGTTGACTTCCTGAAAATGACATTATAGAGATCTTTAGAACCCAATATTAAGGAATAGACTTGTTATTTATTTATCAATTTTCCAAGTAGGCTGTACCAAAATCCTTAGTGGCTAAACCCAGCAGTGGTATAATGAGGAGATAGATCACTGACCATCAAAAGAGTATTCCTTGTCCTAGGAGTAGGCAATGATATCTGCCTAAGAGTACTCTGTGTATAATTCTCCTATGGCAATAAGAATGCAGAAGGAAGATGTGTATCAGGGCTGCATGCTATACATAACATTTAGAATGTTTTGCTTGAGGCTGCAAACTGCATGTTGATTGTGAGATCGACAAAAGGAATCTATGGGACAGAGACTATTCACAAAGACAAGGGCCCATCAGATGGATAACTCCAGGGAATAGTGCCTAAAAAGAGACTGTCAAAAGGCAGAAGACATCTGGAGGGGCAATAGGTTTGACAAATCCTAATGGGCCCTGTTCCTTCTTGACCCTTAAGAAGATGCAAACTCTTTCTAATCATGTGCCAGAGTCCCAGGTGAGGCACCATAAACAGTTCATGGAGCTGCATGTAGTTTATAGGATTGAAGAAGAATTAATGCCATCTATGCTACTCTGCACAACTATATTCCAAAAGAAACAAATGATACATGTTTGAGGCCTCTTCTTGCTATGGGACGATTTAGTGTCCATATATAATGCAGAATCCAGAACTAAATTTCTATTTTCCTGAATCAGGTAAGAGTAAACCAACAGAAATACTGAACCGCATAAAGCTACCATTACATAAATCTAACCTCTACATACCTTACTTATTTGTTGTGACATTGGGAAGGATACTAAAGACAGTGTTAAATAACTTATAAGAGAGTACATACATGAGGGAAATGTTTCTGTGGGAGCTCTATGCTTATTCAATAAAATCCCAAGTTTCAGATTGAGTTACTTCCCTAAGACTCATTGGAAAGCCAGGCTTCTGAGGCCACTCACACTATTCAAGCTGCTGCATCTACTGTTAGAGGTAAACTGGACAGGTTGGGGTGAAAGCATCCTCTGTTTTGATTGACTTTCAGAGTCTGAAAGCCACTAGGAAGTTAGCCTGTGAAGAATTATTAATAATAATACTGTGTTCCAGGTGTTAATTCAAGCAGTAAGTATAGCAAAGTATAGCCATTCAAGGAGACTTGGTACAACTATTTTTGGTGCAATGAACAAATTTTTGAGAAGGCTTAAGTCTATTTACAAAGAAAGAATTAAGTTTTGAAATTTTAAGCCAATACACAAGTCATTTAATTTATATATATATAATGATTACATATATGTTTATAGTATACACATATGTAATTTTCTTTCAGAAATATCAGTGTCAAAATTGAATATATATATATACACATATACATATACATATACATATACATATACATATACATATACATATACATATACATACATATATATTCAGAAAGACCACAGTGCTGAGACTCAAAACTCTACCTTATTGAAAATATAAGAGTGAAACTATCATAATTGTAAAAATACAGACAGAAAAAAGTATTGTTTTATTTACTGTATTCTTTTTTCTTAAAGGGGCCTAAGCAATATTTCTGTTCTGAAGTCTTAGTATAAAGCACATTGTGCCATATATTTTTTAATAAAGTATAAACCAAAAATATTGCTGACAGAAAAAAAGTTTTATAAGAAACTCCTATGTAGGTGATATTGGCAAGAAAATTTCATTACAGATATGAAATTAGTTTAATGAAAAAGAATATAAATAAATTTCTATTTTATCTTATAATGTAAAACATTATAAATAATAAAGGAGGCAATTCATCCACATAAATATATATTTTATATAATTAATTATTTTAAACATTATAAAAGCATTAAATTTATAAAAAACATATAATTTTATAACAGATTTCTCATACCAATCCAATTTTTAAACTAAAATATTTGCTTATATTTTATATTTTATGACCTTTGGAATACTTTGAGTATTTTATCATATGCTTTCTGTTTTTTGTTTTTGTTTTTTTAGATAGGGGTTCTTTGTGTAGCCCTGGCTGTCTTGGAGACCAGCCTGGCCTTTAATTCATAAAGATCCACCTGGCTCTGCCTCCCAAGTGCTGGAATTTAAGGTGTGTACCACCATGCCCGGCTTTATTTTGAGCATTTGGACTTAAGAATTTGCTAGGCATGACCCTTAGCATTACTTTAGTTCTAATACTGAAATCTTCCATCAGTATTTAGGAAAAATCTCATATTTCATTGTTTCCCCAAAAACTACTTTTTTTTAAATTTGAGAATTGTTTTAGTAATATAATCAGTAAGTTCAAGATATAATTTTTAACTTGGTACGTATATATACTTTTTATCACTTTGACTATATAAATTATTGACATGTTAAAAGTCAGCCTCTACTTAACTATTAAAAAATTAAATTAATGATAAAGCAACACTGATCATTGTCAAAAATATTAAAGATGAGTTTTTTACAGAGCAAGGGAAGTAGATAATATCAAGGTTACTATGTCTTCTGTCATCTGTAATTCCAGGCAAATTGTGTTCTATAAAAATAATGGCAACTAATTCTGCTTACATTGGTCATTGGGACTATGACAGTGATGTTATATTTTGGTACACAGGGAATATCCCCAGGAGTGTCAGATGTGACAAGCTAGAGTGTCCCTTCTAGTGTGAGGGCATTTTGCATCTCCCACCGTGTAATAACAGGACTTAGGAGAAATCATTTCCTCATGCACACCCTCTCTTTTATCAGTACAATTTGAGTTCAGTTACAAAGGCAAAATCTACACTCAGGGTTATTGTTAAGTTCAATTTTTAAAGGAATAGAACCCAAAGCTTTTGATAAAATGACAAATACATGGTATTTTTATGTTTGTATAGAAAATTCAATTTATGGGATCATTTTGAAGACAGATTTTCTTCATACTGAGTATTAGTAATCATCATTCAGATATTACTCATACCAAGCATAAAAATAAAGCAAAGAGATGAACTGTAATGTTCTTGTCATGTTAGTGTTCAAAAAGCAACTCTGAGATACTCAGCTAAATCCTTATAACCTCTTGAAGCATATGGGAATGGAAAATCATTATAAGCTCTTCAGATATAAAACCATCTGCAGAGAGTGCTCAGAGTTAACCTAAGTTCCAGGTGTCTATAATGTTCACAAGCACTCAGGGAATAATAAAGAACGAGGGAATTTGCCTAATTCTGTCAACTACATAGCAAAGCAAATATAATTATTCACCTAAATTTTCACAGTGGAGGACCTTTCACCACATTAGCTTAACTGGAGCAATTCATACAGCCAAGGTCACATTGCTGTCCCCACCTCCCACCCCTAAAGGAGTGGTCTAGAAACCTCATATAAATGAATCATCCCTCAGTGGCTCCGGTTTATATTTAATGGGCATTTCTGCAGATACTATTGTCAAGCCTAAATCTGCGGGAGAATGTGGCCTCTGTTCTGAGTGATACACTGAAGATGGCCACTACAAGGTATCTCTCCATGGACTATTTGACCATGCTGTCATTCTGTCTGAATATATCCATGAACTTGTTTCAAATGTGTATAACAATTTGTAAGTACCTAACCTACACTGGCTTTCCCTAAAGAATGACTGGATTATTCTAGACCACAAAACAATAAACATCATGACATAAATTTCAGATAATATGCCTCATAGGGAATGGAAATGTTAACTGCTACCAAACTACTTGGAAGAAGACAGTTTCACTCAATCTGGATGATTTCATAAGAATTCAATTTTTGGACTGTTTCTCTAACTTTGGTTTTTGTTGTTTTTGGTTTGTTTAAAAATATAGTTGTGACATAAAGCAGTAAATCATGGTGAGAGGAAAGAGCTCCAGTCTTCCATATAAGGGCCAGTCTCTACTGTCATTCATCACATAGTGGACTACAGATGTCATTGCAGCTAAAGGACATTGCTGTTGCTTTCCAAAACCTAAACTACACTGATGTCAAGTCACCAGTTATTAGTTGTACATAGCCCTAAATTCTAAAAATCATTGTTCAAAGATCTCCAGTATAATAATTTATAATGGCGTAGTTTGGGTAGAAATAGGTACTGACATCTATGGCCCAGTTATCTATTCAAGGTCAGACAATGTCAAAAAGGAGAAAAGAGATGAGCCTTCAGAATAACAGGGACATCTGGAGAATTAATCTCTATTTGCAGTAAATATGTGCTCATTTGTCTTTTTATTCATGAGTTTCCCTCTTTACTCCCTTCTTGCTTCAGTTCATTTGTGACTTCCCTTCAGAAATGTTCCACATTTGTAAGTATCGCACTTTCTTCCAGCTACTTCTAACAGGAGCCTCCAGGTCAGTTACTGTACAGCATTGCAGCACAGTTCAGAAACCGCAAACTGCAGATTCCACTCATTGCTTTTCCACTTACTTTCCCTTTTTCCTTGAAAGACTTTCAACTTCCTAACTCTTCTCAGAGCCCATTAAGTTTCAAAGCCTTGATTGTTAGAATTATTTCTTTCTTCATTTCAATTCCTACTTTTCAGTGACAGATAAATAGTATACATAGGAAAATATAATATTGAAATAATTGCCTAAAACATGAACATTGGAATAAAAACATTAGTTAATACTCCATTTTTTTTCTTCATTATATAACAGTTTCTTAAAATGACCAGTTTTAAATGTTATATTTTAAAATTACATCATATATTATCGTTATATTTAAAATATATTAACAGTGTTTTCTAAAATAACCTACTAGGATAGACATATATCCATAGTCTTTGTTATACACATAATACAAGCATAAGAGGCCTCAGTGTACCATGAAACCATAAGAAGCCATGATGGTACCATAGAAAATGCCCACCAATTCTCAAACTGGGTTTGTCTCTTTTATATCAGTAAAAGACTGCACGTGCACATGTGAAGGAATATGTGTGCATGTGCTTACACAGACATGCACACATGGGACCATTTATATATATTCTATACAAATACTATAATTCCCTCTGGTATAAGAACAAGATAAAACCCCAGGTTGAGTCATCAGACATATTATTTCTGCTCATGTCTCAGTGCTGTACAATCCAAGGCCTTTCTCTTATTTAGTGCTAGATTTTCTAAAGTTACATCTCATGAAACATAATGAAGATAGAGTTCTATTGGCACAACTTTCTGCTTTCCAACCCTTCCCTGATTAGCTTTTGTCAAGATTTTGCCTACAACAAATTCTTGATGCATTTTTTAAAAAATTCTTTCAAAAACACAGGTTAGTGCAAAATTATTTATTATGTCCCTTGTTTCAAACTATTTTTTGTAATTTATTTATATTACTTCTTTAACAATTTTATTTATTTTGTTTTTAACATCATTTTATTTTTTCTTTTTTATTTTATTATTTTTTTATTAAAAATGTCTTTTTATCCATGTATCAACCTGATTCCCCTCACTTGCCTCCTCCCAGTCACTCCCAGTCAGCCTTCATTATAAACCCCCTCCATCAATCCATCCACTACCCCAAAAGGGCAAGAGGTCCCATGGTGGGTCAGCTCAGTATGGCAATCCACTCAGGCTAGTCCAATTTCCTCATTCCAATATTAAGACTGGGTTAGGTGTTCCTTAGCAGGGAATAGGCTCCAAGATGCCGGCTCATGCACAGGAACAGTCTGATCCCACCTTTCAAGGCTACACAGTATTGCCCATGACAATCCATGGTTCCCTAGTCTTGAAAGGCCTAGCTCCTATTCCTGATGGTTCCTCAGTGGCTGTTCTTGATTCAGTGAGTTTCCCAGAACTCCAGCTAGTCAGCTCTGTGGGAACTGTCCTCATAATCACTATCACCTTGGTCATATAGATTCTCTTTCCCTGCTCTCAGATGGACCAGCAGCTTGGCCCAGTGCTCAGACATGGATCTCTGCCTTTACTTCTGTTCATCATTGGATCTACATTCTATGATGACACTTGGGGTTGTACTCATTTGATTATCTGGGAAGTCCTGTTTAGGCACCCCCTCCACTATGGTTTGGAGACCTCGCCAGGGACATCCTGTGAGTTCTTGGAGGTTTCCGTATCACCCAGTCTCTTTCTGACCCCACATCTGCTTCCTCTATCAAGATATCCACCTTTTTATTCCCTTTGTTGTTCCTCTCACTCAACCATCTCCTTCTCTCATGATTTGTTTCCAACTCTTCTTGGTTGCATCCAGTTATGATCCCAATTTGCTAAGGTGATCTTTTCTACTTTCTCATCCTAGGGGAATATCAGTTCCTTCTAATCCCAAGCTGTTCGAGGGTTGTAGTTTGCAGCTTGTGTATTCTTTGCTTTTTGCCTAAAATCCACTTATGAGTGGGTACATCTCATGCCTATCTTTCTGGGCTTGTGATACCTCACTCAGGGGGATAGTCTCCAAATCTATCCATTTGCCTGAAAATTTTAGGATGCTTTTTCTTTCTGCTGAGTAGTTTTCCATTGATGTTCCACAGTTGGTTAATCCATTCTCCAGTTGAGGGGCATCTAGATTGTTTCCAAGTTCTTTCAATTATGAACAATAACTTCTATGAACATAGTTAAGTTAATGCCATTGGTGTACAAATGTGCATCCTTTGGATATATGCCCAATAGTGGTATTGCTGGATCCTTGGGGAAATTGATTCCCAATTTTCTGAGGAACCGTCATACTGTATTTCAGAGTGGCTTTACAAGTTTATACTCCCACCAACAATGGAGGAGTGTTTCCCTTGTTCTGCATCCTCTCAAGTATAGGCTGTCATCTGTGGTTTTTAATTTAGCCATTTTGACAGGTATAAAATGGTATCTCAAAATTGTTTTAATTTGCATTTCTCTGATGGCTAAAGATGTTGAGAAATTTTTTAAGTGTCTGATTGAAAGTCTTTTCTAAACCCTTTATTCTGAACCTGTGTCTGTCTTTAAAGTTGAAGTGTGTTTCTTGTATGCAGTAGAAGAATAGCTTCTGTTTTTGTATCCATCATGCTAGGATATATCTTTTTATAGATGACTTGAGTCTATTGATATTAAAGGATATTAATGACCAATGATTGTTATTTCCTGTTATTGTTGATAGTAGCTTATGTGTATTTGCCATTCTTCTGTGGGATTATCAATTGTTCGTGGTTTCATAGATGTATCTGGTTTTTCTTATGTTAGAGTTTTCCTTCTAGAACTTTCTGTAGAGCCGAATTTGTGGATAGGTATTGTTTGAATCTGATTTTGTTGTGAAATTTCTTGTTTACTCCATCTGTGGTGATTAATAGTTTTCCTGGGTATAGTAGTCTGGGTTCACAGCCATGTTCTTTTAGTATCTGTATAATATCTGACCAGGACCTTCTTCCTTTCACTGTTTCCTTTGAATATTCAGGTGTTACTTTGTTGTATCTGCCTTTATAGGTAATTTACCTTCTTTTCTTTGCAGCTCTTAGTATTTTTCTTTGTTCTTTAGGTATAGTGACTTGATTATTATGTCTTGAGCAGACTTTTGGTGTCTAGTCTATTTGGTGTTCTGTAAGCACCTTGTATCTTTATAGGCATTTCCTTCTTTAGGTTGGGAAAATTTTCTCCTATTATTTTGTTGAATATATTTTTGTGCCTTTGAGCTGGGGTTCTTCTCCTTCTTTGATTCCTATTATTCTCAGGTTTGTTTTTTTCATGGTGTCCCAAGTTTCCTGCACATTGTGTGTTATGATGTTTTGGTTTTGCTATTTTCTTTAACTGACATCTATTCCCACTGTTGAATCGTCTACTCCAGAGATTCTCTCTTCCAATCCATGCATTGTGTTGGTTATGCTTGCATCTTAGTTCCAGTTCATTTCTTTAGGTTTTCTATTTCCAGCTTTGCCTCAGTTTGTGCCTTTTTTATTGCTTCTATTTCATTTTTAATTCTAGGATTATTTCTTTTACTTGCTTGTTTTCTTTATTTTCTTTCATGGATTTGTTCATCTCTTCCAATTCTTGTTTGTATTTTCTTCTATTTCTTTAAGGGAGGGTTTTTTTTTTTAAATCCACTTTTAAAGCATCACTTATCTCCATAAATTTGTTTTTAAGGTCACTTCCTCTTCATTGCTATGTTCAGGTCTTGATGTTGGAGAACCACTAGCTTCTTCTTGTTCTTTATATTGTTATATGTATTCTTGCATTGGCATCTTCCCATTGCTTCCTCGGTTCGTCCTTAGTCAGCTCTTGGTAGGCTCTTAGTCAGTTGTGAAACCAGTCTGAGTGTCTCCAGGAATTACAGGGACTGCTTTTAGTTGGCTTCAGGGCAAGAGCCGTGCGTCTCCAGTTGTTGCAGGGGTCATTCTTGTTGGGTTTTAGTTGGTTCTTAGTCAATTGTAGACCAGTAGGCTTCAGAGTCTCCAGTTGTCAGTGTGTGATGACGAAGATTGCTGTTTGTGTGGGTCAAATTCAGATCATGTCTTAATGGCCCATGTTTGATACAAAATTGAACCTTAAGGCAATTCCTGGAGAGTTGGACTGTCCCATGCAGTGTTGGTTGCAATCCTCACCCCAGGAATGTAGGGACAAACAGCTACAGTGTACTTTTATCATATTTACCAACTCCAACTCCTCTTAAGTTCATCTCCCCTCTTTTACCCTCCAAACTTTATGCCCATTTTTCCCCATTTTGAATTTTTATATGCAGCTACAAGGCTATAACTGTTGGGCAACATTCCTTTTTTCCCTTTAGTATTTTGGTATTCATACACAAGCTCCTCTAACAGTCATTTGGCTCTCACTTCTGCAAAGACCTACAAATCTTTGAGAGAAGATAATGTGATATAGATGTCATATTTAGTCATACATCTTCTTAAATGTTGTATTCTTTGCACCTCAATCAGCTGCGAGTCTCTATATTAATCATTATATATTTCAAATGGGAACATACTTAATGAAAGTTAAGAGCTATATCTATCTATTGAAATAATGATAAGTCAGTAGTATTTGGTTTTATATTGTGGCCATTTAGCAGGCTTTGCCTTATGGTCTATCACCTGTCTAGTTCTTGGCCTAACAATAGTGAAAGTATGGGTTTCATCATGGGGAGTTAGACTTAAATCCAATCAGATGATGGTGGGTTACCAACTTGATGTGTGCCACTTTTGTTCCAGTGGACATATTTTGTTAAGCTAGTCATTACTATAGCTTGCAAAATACAAAGCTGAACAACACTGATGAATACTTTTATACTCTGGTAGAGCACAGCACCTTCCAGCTGTATGATCTTTAGCCAGTCAGTCAGGACCATGTTAATATGCCCATGTTCTGTGACTCTCCTACACATTATTTTCATAATGAGGTCTTACCATCAAGTTCTAAAGAATAACAATAGCATTGAAAATAGCCTGTAACATGTTGGTATCCATGGGAACTCTTTTGCCAAAAACTCCAAAAAAGGTAACCCATTCTTAGCACTGAGTATTTTGCCAACATGTAGTTTCTAGTAATGATGTCTTCATTTTATATGGTACTTCCATTTTAACTACAGTTAGATGTGGCAGGATTCAGGTGTCAGCTGATAAGGTCTGAAGATGCTTATCCAGGGTCCCAAGCAATGGACAATGGATGCCAAACCGGTCTCTCCAACAGTCAGGAACCAGGAAACGGCCTTCCCAGGGTCCCAGCAGCCCCTTATCAATGAGGATGGCCACTTCCCCTTCAAGAGCCCGGGACCCTGGATAAGCATTTTTAGACCTTATCAGTTGACACCTGAATCCCACCACAGTTACACATGTGCATGAGTGTATAAAGCATATGGGAACTTTAAATTATTTTGTGTATAGTTTTTTCTAAATGTGTATAAGTGTGCCATGTGCATACAGTATTCTCAGATGCCAGAAGAAAGCATTGAATTCCCCCAGGAACTGAAATTACAAAAAAAATTGTTAACTGTCAGGTAGGTACTAAGAAAAGATTTTGTCTTCTGGGAGATTAGGAAGTCTTTTTACCATTTCTATAATTTTTTAACTAAACTATTTCTTTGAACAAAGAGACTTATTGTTCTCTATTATTCCTGCAGCATTTCCATCAACATATAAAAGACATTTCTTTGTCTTAGTTTATTTATGGAATAATGCAAGCATTAATATTTTCCAACTTTGGAAGATTTTCTTTTCAATTTTTTAGAAATTAATACATGTAAAAAATGGAATATGAGCATATCTACCCCTTTATTTTCCTCCAGCTTTCTCCTTATCTACCTCAACATGTCTACTTCCTAAGTTCAAGTGTATTTTTCAATTACCTGCTAAGTCAAGCAAATGCTGCTGGTATGTACATGGATGTGTGGTGCCATCCACTGGAGCATGGAAAACCCATTAGTGGGCCTAGGTTGAAAATAGAATTATTTTCCCTCTCACACAGCCACTCTTAACTCCCAACAATTTTTTTATTAAGTGGTGTAACCTAGAGATTACCTACCATATCTATGCAGATTTTTTTTCTGATATGATCTTATGCAGGTCTTGGTAGGTCACTACATCTGCTGTCAATTCATGGTTGGAACAAACTGGCCAGTTTCTTTATGATTAACATTGAACATCTAGTATAATTTCTTTCTGAATTTTTGAGAAACTTATCATGGATGATGCATATACTTCCTGAACATTACAAAAAGAAGATATAATTCAACCATAACACTATGCATATCAGTTCTGATCAACATAAATAAAAAATTATAAATTTAGATATGTATCAGCATTGGACTAACGCTAAGGTGACATGCTTTGCTCTCCTTTCAAACAGTAATTAAGGACATGTGAAGAAAACAAGATATTAATAATGAAGGAGATTGCTTAGAAAGTCAGATAAATACATTTTTTTGCTCCTTGCCTCTGTTGCTTCCCCCAATCAACCATCCCTCTCTTCTCACCTCCCCTTGCTCCCTTCCTCTGTATGTTCCCAATTTACTTCAGAGATGTTCTCTATTTCCTCTTCTCAAGGAGATCTCTGGATGTCCATCTTAACTTCATCCTGTTACCTAGCTCTGGGGTTGTGGATTGTAGCCTGGTTAATCTTTGTTTTAGATCTAAAATCCATTTATGAGTGAGTACATACCATGTCTATCTTTCTGGATCTGTGTTATCTCACTCAGGATGATACTGTCCAGATCCATCCATTTGCATGCAAATTTCAGGATGTCAATTATTTAACTTCTGAATAGTTCTCCATTGTGTAAATGTACCACATTTTTTTTTTTTTTTTTAAAATCACTCTTCAGTTGAGAGGCATCTAGGCTGCTTCCAGATTCTGGCATTTATGAATAATGTTACTATGAAAATAGTTGAGCTAATGTCCTTACAGTAAGAATGACCATTCCTTTGATACATGCCCAATAGTGCTATTACTAGCTCATTGGAGCAATTGTGGAGTTAGAGAGAAACCTGGTGCTTTGGAACACCCAATAGTCCACAAAATGAGCCCACCTAGGACTCCAAACCTCAACTGATCTTTCCCTATTATTATATGAATGACCACCCTAATTGTCATTATAGAACATTCATCCAGCAGCTGATGGAGGCAGATGCAGAGATCTGTAACTAAGCACCAGATTGAGCTATTGGTCCATCTGAACTGAGGAAGGAGAGATTGCATGAGCATGAGTGGAGAGATGAGGATCATGATGAGGAGTCCTGTAGTAGGAGGTTTCTGGCCCGGACTTTCTGTCCTAACCTCAAGGTTTAGGACCCACAGACCTGCAGACCCACAGACCAGCAGACCTGCAGTCCCACAGAGACACACAGATGCTTTCAATAGTTTATGGCTGATCAGCTTCAGGCCCAGGATTATCACTTGCTAGCACTCTACCCTTCATATAACTCATGTCTCTTGTTCAGCCATGCAGCTGGGTACCTTTGCTTAGTGCAGCATAGTTGTCCTCTGCTTTTTCTGGTTTCTTTCTGGCCTTCTGCCTGTGCTTCCTGTTTTCAAGAGTTTTCTTAGTCTGGTAGCCCCGCCCACACTTCCTGCCTGCCTTTGGCCAATCAGCGCTTTTTATTAAACCAGTGGTGGGACAATTATTTACCATAAAACAAAACCTACAGAGTCCTACTGAGTAGGCTGTCCCATGTTGTTTGGATCTCACAGACTCTGAAATGACAGGTGACAAAGTTTTATGGAATTGATCTGGATCCTCTGAATGTGATGACAGTCAAAAGGCATGGACAGTTCATGAAGCCTTTTGCACTTGAACCAGAGTTTACTCCTGATGCATAAATTGGTTCCTTGAAACCCATGCCCTGAGGGGGATCACCTTTCTCAGGGTTGATACTTGAGGGAGGGACTCGATCCTTCCTCAACTGGGTAGGCAGACTGAGTTGATTCACCTTGGGATACCTTGTCCTCTCTGGTGAGTGAATGTGAGGTTGGCTTGAGGAGAGGCTTGGGAGGACTGCAAGAAGGATGGGATGAGGACCAGGGGTGGTATGGTGCAAATTTATTTAAATAAAAAACTGTAAAATTAAAAAAGATGAAAAGAAAATATGATTACATATGGAACAAGAAAAAGGTAAAAGCATCACATCCTCAATTCTTTAATTTCAATGTGTATGCAGTGCTCGTTAAATAATAGCAATTTTGATAGAATATTAATTTTCTGGTCATGAGTTCATTTATTCATTTCCTGAGCTCCAGCTAACTAAACTTTCCATCATTTGCAGGTGAAAATCTAAAAAGGACAGTAATACTTTATTCCTTCCTAGTTCAGGAAGAAATGAAAAGGAAAGGGGATCTACATGAGTCTAAAGCCCATTTTTATACTGCTAAACTGAAGCATGACTTTGCTGTACTCTAGGTTATGCAGGTACAGAAATATGTTTTGTACCTGCACATGCAGAGAAGTAAAGATCAAACACAATCACATAAATTACAAGTGAGATAAAATGGTATATACACCACTGAAAAAAGTCCTTTAATTGCTCGTTATGTAGGAAACTGAGCTGAACTGGACATTTATTGTCAGCTACACATGTATGCATATGTGCAAGAAATACAAATATAATTTTTATTTATATTATTATTTATTATTTTAAAATAATTTATATTATGTGTGTGTGTGCTTGCCTGCATTGTGTGTCTGTGCATTGCATGTGTGCCTGATGCTTGTGAGGCCTGCAGTTTCAGTAATAGATGGATACGATATGCCAAGTATGTGGTGAAAACTGAAACTACATCTGCTGAGACAGCGGAAAATGCTATTAATAGAAGATGCATTACTCCAGCACCCAGTTGCTTTTATTATATATTACAAATAGCTCCTGTGTTGCCAGTATTGTATACTGTTGATCACTCCTCACACCCTTCTTGACTTTTGAGACGCTCCTGTTTTTCTATCTGCTTTTTATTTATGCAATCTTCTCTTGCTTAGCTAAAAATGCTCAAACAAAATATTTCTATGAAGTATTTTGTCAAATTTCTTAGGATGAAACTGAGACCTCAGTAAAGAAAGCAGGTCTGCATATTATGTCAGCCCTAATGTATAATTGCTATCATGTCTACAAATGATCTTGCAATACATGTCTTTTTTATAGTTGCGACCAGAACATAACATGATTTAAGTTAAACACTGTGATAACAATAATGGAAGTTGAGGACAAAGAGTTGGAGGGATACTACATTGCTAAACACTTAAGTAGTGTTCTGGCATTGCTACATTTGAATCTCACAAGAGCGGGATTAGATAAGAAAAATGGGGTTTTGAAAGGTTATACCATTTTCGTACACCTTTCATAGTGAGTATGAAAGGAAGTGTGTAGGCTTACCTTTGTCATGTGCCCCAAAGGCTTTCAACAACCTATAAATTAATCACCATTTGACATCCTCCTTTTCTCAATATCCTTTAAACATTTTTCCTTATACATTTTCATTATTGCTAGATTAGAGACACTGATTTTTTTAAAAACAATATTAAGTTATATGTGGGCTTCCACGTATGATCCTGCTAGTGAACACACAATGGAGGGTCAAACCTCCATAATAATTACCATTAATATTGTTATTAAAAGCAACACTGTGTCACTTCTCTTTATTCATACATCTCAAAGAAATGAACTATTTTGTTAGAGGCAAGGGATAGTGAGTCATGGAGAATTCAGAAAACTGCATTGATGGCTGTCTTTTTGTTTCTATTGCATCTTTAAAAAATATTCTGATATAATAAAAGAATCAAAATAAATATATTAATGTGTACCTTCATTTATTTATGTCTGTGGATGTTTTAATGAAAATGACTTGGGTCACTTGCTACTGGTGATATATTATAGTACTCTTTACATGAGTAAGGTCCTGTGGGCACCAAGGAAAAATCTGATTCCTGTGGAAAAGCAAATGACTGAACATGAAACCTCACTAGGAATGCAGATGACAGAATTCTGATGAAAAAAGATAAACAACTAGACTTTTTATTAGACAAATCATTTATGTAACTCATAACTATTTCAGCAAACTATAGGTCAATGACTTAGATTTTTATATTTTTATAATGTGTGCCATCTACAAAAAATTTGATAGAAATGCATAGTAAAAATACTGGATATTTTAGTTAGCCTCTTCGTGAAAAGATTAAATGTAACTAACACTTTATTTTCA
This sequence comes from Phyllotis vaccarum, assembly GCA_033318265.1. Classification (NCBI taxonomy): domain Eukaryota; kingdom Metazoa; phylum Chordata; class Mammalia; order Rodentia; family Cricetidae; genus Phyllotis; species Phyllotis vaccarum. The sequence continues at coordinate 32,465,189 of JARWLC010000011.1, read as the reverse complement.
TTTTATTATTGTCTAATATGTCAAATTTTCTTTGTCTAGCTTGGTATTTCTCTGCATGTGATGCTTCATATGGTAGGTGACTGGCTTAGCCTTCTGCATCATTCCATAACTGAAATGAGTGGTATGTAAGGAGTTCCTTTTGCTATCCTCTCTGAAGCCAAAGGTTAATGAAACTACAAAGATCTAGATAGCATTTACAGAGTATATGGAAGGTAAGCATTTTCCTTGCACTTCACATTCAAAAAATAGTGAGTTCTGCAATGATCAGTGAAGTTTTGAACAATTCTCTTTACATTACTGGACTTCAAGTATCTGTTATTATAGAAATCCACTCCATTGAGTGGTTTCTGTTAGCTCAGACCTTCTTAAGAGTTTTCTACTCATCATTTATTATTATTTTTAAAAAAGAATTTTTTATCCATATATCCCCCTGCTCGCACTCCCATTCTTCCTCCCAATCTCTCCCAATCAGCCTTCAGCCACCCCATCCCCCCAAACCCCCCCCCCCCGTTTTTTCTCAAAAGGGCAAGAAGTCCCAGGTGGATCAGCTCAGCATGGTGCATACACTCTAGGCAGGTATAATTTCCTCATCCCAATATCAAAACTGGGTTGGTTGTTCCTCTGTAGGGAATGGGCTCCAAGGCACCAGCCCATGCACCCCTAGAGGCTCTATATACTGCCAATGCCAATCAACAGTTGCCTACTCTTGAAGGGCCTAGCTCCTTTTCCTGATGGTTCCCCATGGCTGTTTTTGATTCAGTGAGCTCCCCAGAATTCCAGACATCCATCTTTGTGGGAATTTCTCTCATACTGTCTAACCCTTGCTCATATAGACTCTCCTATCTCTGCTTTCAGCTGTAACAGGACCTAGGTTCAGTGCTCAGCCATGGATGTCAGCCTCCACCTATGTTCATTGTTGGATATAGATTCTGTGATGACACTTGGAGTGCTTATTCATTTGATTTTAGGGAAAGTCCTGTTTAGGCAACCTCTCCACAATTTGTTGGAGAGCTAGCCAGGGACATCCTGTAAGTTCTTGGAAATTTTCCTAGCACCCAGTATCTTTCCAACCCCACATCTGCTTCCTCTGTCAAGTTATTCAACTCTTTATTTCTCCCTCTTTGTTAGTCATCTCAATCACCTCCTTCTCTCATGATTTGTTCCTACCAATTCTTAGTTGCAATCTGTTATGATCCCAATTTGCTAAGGTGACCTTCTCTATTTTCTCTTCCTAGGGAAATCTCTAGATGTCTCTTTTAAGTTCTTTCTGATCCTAAGCTGTTCAGGGATTGTGGATTGTAGCTTGCATATTCTTTGTTTTTTGTTAAAAACCACTTTTGAGTGAGTTTCTGGGCTTGTGATACCTCCCGTGCTCAGAAGGATATTCTCCAAATACAGCCATTGGTCTGAAAATTTTAGGATGCCATTTTTTTCTGCTGAGTATTACTCAATTGTGTAGATGTACCACACTTTGTTAATTCATTCTTCAGTTGAGGGCCATCTAGATTGTTTCCAGTTTCTTACTATTACGAATAATGCTGCTCTGAACATAGTTGAACTGATGCTTTTGGGGTACAAATGTGCATCCTTTGTGTGTATGCCCAACAGTGGTATTGCTGGAACCTTGGAGAGACTGATTCCGAATTTTCTAAGGAAGGATTCAATTCCATACTGCATTCCAGAGTGGTTGTACAAGTTTACCCTCCCACCACCAATTGAGGAGTCTTCCCCTTAGGCTGTCGTTGTATTATTTCATATTAGCCATTCTGACAGGTATAAGGTGGCATCTCAGAGCTGCTTGGATTTGTGTTTCTCTGATGGCTAAAGATGTTGCCTTTCAGCCATTTGTAATTCTTCTGTATAATTCCCTTTTTCTTCTGTTTCCTCATCAGTGTTATGCTCAGGTCTTGATGTTACAGAATCACCACGTTCTTCTGATGGTGTCTTGTTGTTCTTTATGTTGTTACATGTATTCTTGCACTGGTGTCTGCCCATAGCTTCCTCAGTTTACTCTTATCAGCTCTTGGTTGGCTTTTAGTCAGTTGTGAGACTGGGGCTGAGTGTCTCTACTAATTACAGGGGCTGCTCTTAGTCAGCACTTAGTTGGCTACACGTAAAGGATCTGTGTGTCTTTAGTTTTCACAGGGGTCATTCTTTATTGTTTCTTACTTGACTCTTAGTCAGCTGTGGATCAGGAGACTGTGGATTTCTAGTTGTTGAAGTTGTTGATCTGTGAATATCCAGATTGTAGTTTTGTAGTGTTTGGCTTGTGAGATGTCCCTCTAGCTGTGATTTTTTTTCTGGGGAATGACTTGGAGGGGCTCCCCCAGCTTTTTTGGTTTATGGTGGAGTTGGGTGTGGTTGGGAGACTGGGGACCTTGTCCCTGGGCTAGGGTTTTGAGATCACAGTCTTCACTTTGCCTGAGGGTTGCAATGCCACTCACCTCTTAGTCAGCTTTGAGCAGAGGAAAAAGAAGAAAATGACCTTAAAAACAACTTTATAAAGATAATAGCAGCTTTAAAAGAGGATATAAAAACTCCCTTAAAGAAATAAAAGAAAATAGAAGCAAAAAATTTGAAGAGATGAACAAATACCTGAAAGAAAATAAAAATATTGAGAAAAAGAAAACAAACAAGTGAAAGAAACATTCAGTGAATTAAAAAAATGAAATAGAGGCAATAAAGAAGGCACAAGCTGTGACAAAACTGGAAACAGAAAACCTGTAGAAATGAACTGGAACTACAGATGCAAGCATAACCAACAGAATGCAAAAGATAGAAGACAGAATCTCTGGGGTGGAAGAGTCAATAGTGGAAATAGATAATTCAGTTAAAGAAAATACTAAAACCGAACTAGCCATAACACAAAACGTCCAACAAATCTGGGACACCATGAAAATATCAAAATTAAGAACAATTTTAATAATAGAATGAGAAGAATAATAACTTGAAGAGACAGAAAATATATTCAACAAAATCATAGAAAACTTTCCCAACATAAAGAAGAAAATGCCTATAAAGACACAAGAAGCTTACAGAACACCAAACAGGCTCGATCCCCCCCCCCAAAAAAAAAGTCTGCTCACCACATAATAATCAAGCCACTAAACCTATAGAGCAAAGAAAAAATACTAAGAGCTGCAAAGGAAAAATTCCAAATTACCTATAAAGGCAGATCCAACAGAATAACACCTCACTATTTAATGAAAACAATGAAAGCAAGAAGGTCCTGGTCAGATGTTATATAAACACTAAAAGAGCAAACATGGCTGACAACCCAGACTACTATACCCAGCAAAACTATTAAACACCAGAGATGGAGTAAACAAGATATTTAATGACAAAACCAGATTTAAACAATACCTATACACAATTCCAGTCCTACGGAAAATACTAGAAGGAAAACTCCAACCTAAGGAAACCAGATACACCCATGAGACCACAATTGATAATCCCACAGAAGAAAAAAGAAAGAAAATACATACAAGCTACCACAAAAAATAATGGGAAATAACAATCATTGGTCATTAATATTTCTTAATATCAATGGACTCAATTCATCTATATGCAGACACACCCTAACAATATGGATACAAAAACAGAAGCCATCCTTCTGCTGCATACAAGAAACACACCTCAACTTCAAAGACAGACACCAGCTGAAAGGAAAGGGTTTAGAAAATACTTTCTAACCAAACAGTTCTAAGAAACAAGCTGGTTTAGCTATCCTAATATCTAATAAAACAGACTTCAAACTAAAAACAATCAAAAGAGACCAGGACTAACATTACTTATTTATCTCAGGAAAAAGCCAGAGATGAAGTCTCAGTCCTTAATATTTATGCCCCCAACACAAGGACACACATATATGTAAAAGAAATACTACTAAAGCTTAAGTCACATCAAATGCCTCACACTAATAGTGGGAGAATTTAATACCCTACTTTCACCCTTCGATATAGGTCAACCAAACAGAAACTCAACAGAAAAATAAGGGATCTAACAGATATTATCACCCAAATGGACTTAATAGATATATACAGAACCTTCACCCAAACACAAAGATAGATAGATAGATAGATGGATAGATAGATAGATAGATATAGATACATATTATTCAGCACCCATTAGAACATTCTCTAAAATTGATCACATACTCAGTCATGAAGCAAATATCAATAGATACAAAAGAAAGAATTAATGCCTTGTATCATATCAGACCACTATGGTCTAAATTAGAGCTCAACAACAAAACAATTACAGTAATCCTACCAATTCATGGAAACTGAACATCTCTCAACTGAACCACCTCTGGGTCAGGGACAAACTTAAGAAAGAAATCAAAGACTTCCTAGAATTTGTTGAAAATGAATCCACAACATACCCAAACTTGTGGGATACTATGAAAGAAGTGTTAATAGGGAAATTCATTCACTAGATGACTATATGAAAAACCAAGAGAAATCTCACATGAGAGATCTAACAGCACAGTTGAAGTATAGAACAATTAGAACCAAACTCATCTAAAAGGAGTCATAAAACTTGGGGCTGAAATCAATACAAAGAAACAAAGAGAACAATACAAAAAATTGGTGAATCAGAGTTGGAGTAAACAAGATATTTCATGACAAAACTAGATTTAAACCATAAAGAAAGGTGAAAAAGATAGATAAACCCTTATCCAAACTAACCAAAAAGCAGAGAGAGAATATCCAAATTAACAGAATCAGAAATGAAATCAGGGACATAACAACAGGCACCCAGGAAATCCAGACAATTATCAGGTCATACTTTGAATATCTATACTCCACTAAAATGGAAAACCTAAAAGAAATGAACAGCTTTCTGGACAGATACCAGTTACCAAAATTAAATCAAGGTCAGATTAAAGACCTAAAGAGACCTATAACCTCAAAGGAAATTGAAGCTGTTATTAAAAGTATCCCAAGTAAAATAAGCCCAGGACCAGACAGTTTCAGTGCAGAATTCTACCTGACATTAAAAGATGAACTAATACCAATACTCCTCAAACTGTTCCATACAGTAGAAATGGAAGGAACATTGTCAAACTCTTTATGAGACTACAATCACCCTGATTCCCAAGACAAAGGGGCAACAAAGAAAATTATAGACTAATCTCCCTCATAAGAATCATTGCAAAAATACTCAATAAAATTCTGCCAAACAAAATCCAACAACATATCTTCTACCAGAATCAAATAGACTTCATCCAAGAGATGCAGGGATGGTTCAACTTATGAAAAACTGTGAATATCATACATCTTATAAACAAATGGAAAGAAAAAAACCCACATGATCATCTCATTAGATGCTGAAAAAGTCTTTGACAAAATCCAACACTCCTTTATGTTAAAAGTCTTAAAGATATTGGGAATACAGGGAAAAATACCTAAATATAATAAAGGTGATATACACCAAGCCTACAGCCAACATCAAACTAAATTGAGAAATGCTCAAAGCAATCCCACTAAAATCATGAACAAGAAAAGTCTGTTCTCTCTCTCCTTATCTATTCAATATTGTTCTTGAACTTTAGGCAATAAGCGAACAAAAGGAGATTAAGGGAATAGAAATTTGGAAGGAAGAAGTCAAACTATCTCTATTTGCAGATGATATGATCCCCAAAAATTCTACCAGGGAACTCTTAGAGCTGATAAACACCTTCAGCAATGTGGCAGGGTACAAGATTAACTTTAAAAAATCAATAGTTCTCACACACACTAAGGATAAGAGAGCTGAAAAAGAAATAAGGGAAATACCAACCCTTCACAATAGCTTCAAATAGTAATCAATATCTTGGCTTATCTAACCAACGAAGCAGCAGACCAGTTTGACAAAAACTCTAAGTTACTGAAGAAAGAAACTGAAGAGGATATTAGAAATGGAAAGATCTCCAATACTCCTGGAGAGGTAGGATCAACATAGTAAACATGACAATTTTAGCAAAAGCAATCTATAGAATCAATGCAATCCCCCATCAAATCCCAACACAATCTTTTACAGACCTTGATAGAACAATACTCAACTTCATATGGAATAACAGAAAGCCCAGGATTGCCAAAACAATCCTGCTCAATAAAAGAATTTCAGGAGGAATCACTATCCTTAACTTCAAGCTATACTATAGAGCTACAGTAATTTAAAAAATAATTTAAAAAAAGTAAACAGCCTGGTACTGACACAAAAACAGACTTGTGGCTCAATGGAATTGAATCAAAGATCCCAACATTAACACACCTATGAACACCTGATTTTTGACAAAGAGGCCAAAAATGTTCAATGCAAAAATACGTATCTTCAACAAATGGTGTTGGCATAAGTGTATGGTAGTGTGCAGAAGAATGCAGAGATCCAAACCTATAACCTTGAAAATTCAAGTGGATCAAAGACCTCAACATAAACACAGCTACCCTGAGCTGGATAGAAAAGGAAAGTGGGAAATACCCACCAATGCATTGGCACAAGTGACCACTTCCTAAAAATAACACCAGTAGCACAGACACTAAGAACAACAATCAATAAATGGGGCCTCCTGAAACTGAGAAGCTTCTGTAAGACAAAAGACACAGTCAATAAGACAAAATGACAGCCTACAGAATGGGAAAAGATCTCCACCAACCCTACATCTGACAGAGAATTTATCTCTAAAATATATAGAGAACTCAAGAAACTAGAGCCCCAAAACCCAAATACCCAAATTAATAATGGGGTTCAGAGATAAACAAGGAATTCTCAACAGAAGAATTACAAATGGCTGAAAGGCAACATCTTTAGCTATCAGAGAAACATAAATCCAAACAGCTCTGAGATGCCACCTTATTCCTGTCAGAATGGCTAAGATGAAATGCATCGAGAGCCTATGCTAGAGTTGATACAGAACAAGGGGAAGACTCCTCAGTTGGTGGTGGGAGGGTAAAATTGTACAGCCACTCTGGAATGCAGTATGGAATCGAATCCTTCCTTAGAAAACTCGGAATTAGTCTCTCCAAGGTTCCAGCAATACCACTGTTGGACATATATTCAAAGGATGCACATTCATGTTACAATGAGATTTCTTGGCTCTGGTGCAGCCAGAGGTATGGACCCACAGACCTGCAGCCCCAGATCACTTAGCTGCCCGCCACTGCTTAGGCCCCTAAAATGGCTCAGACACATATTAATACTGTTTGCCCCATGGCTCAGGCACATTACTAGTTAGCTTTTAGCTCGTAACTCAACCCATTCTCATTAATCTGTCTGCCACCTGGCCCGTGACCCCCCTGTGTTCCTTACATGCTTCTTCTTTGGAGGCTGGCTCAATCTGTCTCTGACTTCACCCTTCCTTTCCTACCTATTCTGATTCTCCCCCCTACATTTTCTATGGGGCCTGTCATGGGCCAAAACAGCTCCTTTTTTAAAAGACTGATATTCACAGCATACAGAAAGACATTCCCTCATCACATTCATACCCCAAAAGCATCAGCTCAACTATGTTCATAGCAGCCTTATTCATAATAGTAAGAACCTGGAAACAGCCTAGAGGCCCCACAACTGAAGAATGGATTAACAAAGTGTGGTACATCTACACAATTGAGTAATACTCAGCAGAACAAAAAATGGCATCCTAAAATTTTTAGACCAATGGCTGTATTTGGAGAATATCCTTCTGAGCACGGGAGGTATCACAAGCCCAGAAACTCACTCAAAAGTGGGTTTTTGACAAAAAACAAAGAATACACAAGCTACAAACCACAATCCCTGAACAGCTTGGGATCAGAAAGAACTTAAGAGAGACATCCAGAGATTTCCCTAGGAAGAGAAAATACAGAAGGTCACCTAAGCAAATTGGGGCCATAACAGGTTGCAGCTAAGAATTGGTAGGAACAAATCATGAGAGAAGGAGGTGTTGAGATGACTAACAAAGAGAGAGAAATAAAGAGTTGGATAACTTGACAGAGTAAACAGATGTGGAGTTGGAAAGAACCGAGTGCTAGGGAAATTTCCAAGAACTTACAGGATGTCCCTGGCTAGCTCTCTAACAAATTGTGGAGGGGGTGCCTAACCAGGACTTCCCCTATAATCAAATGAATAAGCACTCCAAGTGTCATCACAGAACCTATATCCAACAATGAACATAGGTGGAGCAGAGATCCATGGCTGAGCATTGCTACAACTTAGAACAGAGGAGGAAAGTCTGTATGAATAATGGGATAGGGATTATGAGGAAAATTTCCACAATGGTGTCTGTCCAAAGCTCAGGGGAACTCGCTGAATCAAGAATAGCAATTGGGAAACCATTAGAAAAAGGAGCTAGACCCTCCAAGGATAGGCAACTGGTGACTGGCATTGGCAATATGTTGAGCCTGGGGCTTGAGATCAGACTGTGTTCCTGTGCATGGGCTGGTTCCTTGGAGCCCATTTCCTGCAAAGGAACACCTAACCCAGTCTTGATATTGAGATGAGGAAATCATACTTACCTGGAGTGGGTGTGCCATGCTGCACTGGCCTACCTTGGGATTTCTTACCCTTTTGGGGAGGAGGTTGGGGAGGGGTAGGCTGAAGGCTGACTGGTGTGGGAAATGGGAGGAGGGAAGGGAGGGGGAGCAAGGGAATTTTATGAATAAAAAGACATTTTTTAATAAAATAACAAAATGAACATACAAAAAAAATTTTGACTTTGATTGTAATAAATTTCATTTCATCTTAAAAATAAGTTAATTCCTGGCATAAAGAAGTAAGGATAAAAAGGTGAAAACAACTGAGCACAGTAGCAGTCATCAGTGAAAGTAAAAACAGAAACTTGTGTACAAATCAGTGAAACTTAAAGCTGATTCTTTGAAGAAAATTAAAAATGTGTAAATTGTCTATTAGAGCAACAAGGTCAATGACTGTACATAGTTAACCACCAGATCTTGATATTAAGATGCTGTTACTAAGGATACCGTACACTTAAGACATAGAACATGTCAAGATCAAGCTGGTAGAAAATTGGATCCTTCATGCTATTGGCTAGCTTCCACTGTGCTGGAAGTGCTAAGCAAGTTACCAGAGGAAGGATGTAGTCATCAAATATCACCAGCTGTGAACTCTGGGAGCTACAGCAATGACAAATTACCTAACATTTGTCCATTGGTGCAATAGTGGCATGACTATCTTGGGAATAAAAACAGCTTTCTGTTTGGTTTAAAAGTTCCTCTCCACAAGAGGAAAGCTGTGCCCGGCTTTAGTATCAATGTATTCTGCAGGCACTTTGGATACTGCAGGATATGGCTAAGCCCACAATGAGAAAAGAAGATTTTATTTTTACTTGCATAACAGGCATCCCCCCCCCTTCTTTCCTTTGCATAGCACTATTATTTCATGGGCTTCAGAGAAAGACAAAACTCAAATTGCCTTTTGTTTTGCTTTGTAAATTGAGCACTTATGTCACTTTCTAAGTCCCCTCAGGATTTTCAAAAGTCATTTGTATTGTGTACACCTTCAGGCATCCTGGAATTTCTAAGGTCACAAAGTGTATGTTGAAATTTTTTATTTTCCAAATCCCAAAGAATTTTGGTGAGAGACTAGTTAAGTTAGTTAAGAAATCTCAGTTAACTACGAGGTAAAAAGCTGCTGGTTGATCAAAAGCCACGTAACATTCAAAACCACCGAGAAAGTTTTTCCTCTGGTCCCCTGTCTTCCTCAGGGTAGGTGTTAAAACTACCTTACAAAAAAGCATTCTCCTTCCCACCGTATCCCTTCATTCATTCCTCAGAAATGGTAAGGGAGAGTCTAGGGGAGAACTGGGAAGAGAGGACAGAGGGGGAATGATGATTGGTATGATAAATTTTTCTTTTAAATAAAAATAAAATCAAAAACAAAAACAAAATTTCCTGGTGCTCCAGCCCAGTCTGGATTGCAAGCCTGGGAGAATATAACACAAGTGTCTCTCTCTTTACCAAGGCTTTGTCCCTTATATAAGCGTTCAGAGGACAGGTTCCCAAGATAGGCCACTGCATAAGGACAATACCCCTAGTTCTGCTTCCACATAGTTGGAATGATGAAGTAGGAAGAACCAGGCACAAAAGTTTGTTTTTGCTGGTGGATCACGTTGTGCCTGTTCCCTAGAGATCCAAGGTCTCCTTTTGGCAGTAATATAGTTTGCCTTAATTTTGTGGTTTCTAAATTCTCCTTTAACCGTATTTCCACAGTTTCTCAATATCTCCTTCAAACTATCAGCATAAGACTGTCTGTCTCTAGATTTTACTTGTCTATCCAAAACATAACGACTTTTATATCGCCTGTTCCAAATTCGACACCCCATGGAAAGCTCCTTTTACTTTATGTTTTGTTTTAACCTTTATTTTTCAAAGGCATTTCTCTCCCCAGAGCATTCTTTCTTCCTAATGAATTCAGTTTTACTGTGAGTAGTGCCAAGTTTTGCGTGGCTGGAGCTGAAGTTTCTATTTTCATGTCCCTGTTGAAGGTGCCACTTGCTGAATCTTGTGATGCTTTGGCCCAATATCTTGGATAGGAGTGAGCAGGGAATTAAAAAAGACAGACACACAAACCCGGGTGGAGTAAAGTGTTGCATGAATAAATGAAACTCAGGGATAGATCTCTGAGAAAGTCGGAGATATTAGACAGAGTAAACACCACAGTCTGATCTTACTCAGCTGTCTTCCAGCTTCCTCAGCCTGGCTTCTCTTGGCTTCCTCTTGCTTCTGTATTTCTATGTCTGCCTTAAATGCTCTCTTGGAAAGTTAAGGCGTGGCCCCACTACTGCCTGCCTGGGAGCCTGGAACTCCTTCTGTAAATAAAATGACCTGAACTCAGATTAGATTAAGGGCATAGGTCACCACTCCCGAATATTCACTGTGCTGGGATTAAAGGTGTGAGTTATTACTGTCTGATCCTCCTAGACTGACTGTGGGTAGATCCCTCTAGTATCTCTGAAGCTTCTGGGGCTTTTATTAAATCTCCACAGTAAAGTTGTAATGCAGTGTTGTTCTCTGACTGATACTGCTGAAACCTAGAGCATCAGCTTATTTGTTGGGTATTGCATAGTGGGAGGAATTAACTACTTTTGGGAGGTGGTCCCTGCAGGTCATCTATACTTTGTGCCACTATTAGACCAGTTATTTTTGCTACGGCTTGGTAACTGTACTGAATCTATCTGAATAAGTCCCTAAATCATACTTCATTCTAATTACTGATCTAGTGCCATCTGGCACTAAGAAAGTAAGCCAGCATGAGATCTGGGATGTATCAGTGAGATTTTTTTCATGTCATACAACCAGACCGCATGACATCCTGTTCAAAGGACACTTGAATATATTCCTTCTGCTGGACAGTTTGATGTTAACTTGACACATGATATAGTCATATGAGAGTAGGAAAACCCAACTGGAAAATGCCTTCATAATATTAGGCTGTATTCAAGATAATTGATGCTGTAGAGCATTTTCTTAATTAGTAGTTGTTGTGGGAGTACCCAGCCCATCGTTGATGGTTCCACCTGGGAATGATCATCTTAGACTTTATAGAAAAGCAGGCTGCACTGCCCATGAGGATCAAACCATCAAGTTGGACTCCTCTATGGCCTCTGGATAAGCAAGTGACTCCAGGTACCTGTCCTGTTTAACTTTCTTTCTGTCTTGACTCTCTTCTGTGATGAACACCAATGTTGACCTATAAGCTAAATAAGCTATTTCTTCCTCCAGTTACTTTTAATCATGGTGTTTCATCAAAACAATAATAACCCCAACTAAGACAGAAATTGGGGGGGGGTATTGCTATGACAGCCCCACCCGAGCGGATTTTGGGAGGATTGTGGAAAGACTTTGGAAGTTTGAGTAAGAAAATCCATAAAGTGTTCAAACATTGGTAAACTGTTCTGGGGGAGTTTGGAAGAAAGGAGTGTTGATAGAAATGTGGAGAATGAAGTCCTGGCTTCTAAAGTTCCAGAGGAAAGTTTGACAATTTTTCAAAGACTCTATGAGAGATGTTGCATATTTTCTTTTATATAAAAGAAGGCATATATTGGATTCTTACTCACCTTTCTAAAGGGATGTGTCCATACACGTCATGGCAAGGAGAGCAATAGAAGGCTTGCTAGCATGGCCCTAGAGTCTTAGCTAAGAACTTTACATCCTAATTATCAGGCATCAGAGAGAGAGAGAGAGAGAGAGAGAGAGAGAGAGAGAGAGAGAGAGAGAGAGAGAGCCTCTTGTAGGTTTTGAAAACTCTAAGCCTATTCCCATTCACACACTTCCTTTAACAAGAACACAACCCTAATCGTTATCCATTTCTACTAACTGAGGCCCATGCACTCAAACATATGAACCTATGTGTTTTTGTTTAGTCAAAGCCAAAGAATCAGCTATAATTAACAATAAACCAGAGCCAATAACATGAAACCTTTATTTGCCTAAGATAATGGATGCTGGTCAGTTGGTATTGAAGAATTAGCTATGATAAGAGACTGGGATAATTAAGGTGAAGTATTCTAGGAAGTGTTTTCATAGGGTCAACATACAGAAGCTATTTTCCAGAGAAGACCAAGGTTTCACGTTGTCCTGACAGCTGAACTTGATACTATGAGTCACCTAGGTAGTGCTAGTTTTGAATATATAAAAGGTCATGGAAAGCAGCTGAGATTTGGATCTGGGACTCTGAAGAGAACTCTGGAGGGGCTACTTGTAAAAGTGAAGCCCAGTTTTAACAACAGTGTAATAGAACATTTTCCCCCACCTGCCTGTCCTCAAATACCTTGCAGCAGATTTCCAAATAATTGACATAGAGGCTTAATATTATTTATAAGTCCTTTGTTGATAGCGCGGATTTATTACTAACTAGTATTTGCAATTAAATTAATCCACAGTTCTTACCTAAGTTTATCCAGGAGTTTGGTGATTTTTCTCGTCTTGCTTCCTCTGTGTTTGGCTGGCAGCTCCTGATGCTGCCTTTCTTTTTTTTCTGGCATTTTCAGTTTATCTTTTTCTCCTGACTTCTTGCTCTGCTACCAGCCTGTCGGGTTTTTATGAATCAGTGAGAGTAATACACACATACACACACACACATGCACACACACATACACACACATACACACACATGCACACACACATACACACACATACACACATACATACACACACACACACACGCACACATACACACACACATACACACACATACACACACATACACACACATACACACACATACACACACACACACACACACACACACACACACACACACACACACATAAAAGATTTGTTTCAAAGAATAAGAACCCACAGAATTCTGAGGGCCAGTACCAAGGGGTGACCATAAAAAACCAAAGAAAGAAACAAAAACACCTGCAGCTGTTTAATAGGTTTCTGGCTGGGCCTTTCTGGCTAGGTCTGAGGCTGGGACCCACTCATGTCCTCACTGCTGTTTAGCCCCAAATAATCACACGAAGGCTTAAATTACTTTTATGCTGATCAGCCTATGGCTCAGACATGTTGCTAGCTAGCTCTTGCTTTTAAATTAACCCATGATTCTTATCTTGTTCAGCCAAGGAGCTTAGTACCTTTTCTCAGAACAACATTCTGGTGTCTTTTCCTCTGTATCTGCTAGTGTCCTTGCTGGTGTCTCTCGCTCTTCCCAGAGTTCTTAGTCTTGTATCCCTGCCCACACTTCCTTTCTGCCTTTTGGCTAATAAACGTTTTATACTAAACCAGTAAGAGGGAGAAATATTTACAATGTATGTAGTTGGTATAAATTTAGAAGACTACCTAGGCTGCAGAAAATGAAACTAAAAAATAATCCAGGCCCTTTGCAGCATCCCAAAATATCATAAGTGGATCCCAAGTATTGGACACTGAGTTATTTGCACAGATGGAGTTTGCTTTAGCTTTGTTCAGATTATGAGTGTGGGCTGGTTCTTCCCTCTTGAAGCAAGAAGGAATTTAATTTACTTTTGATTTATAGGAATATTCATTTGGGAGATATATTAGCTAAGGTCCTGTAAAATAACAGAATTTATAGATTTTTTTTATATAAAAAGGGATATTTTAGAATCACGTACAGGTTGTGTTTCAGAATAACTAAAAATGTCTGCCTATAAATGGACAGTTCAAAAATGATAAGTTGTTTGGTTCATAATATTGGATGTTTGTTGTATGAATGAAGGAGACTCAGGGACAGATCTCTGGGAAAGGCAGAGATATCAGAGAAAACATCACAGTCAGATTTCACCCAGGTGTCTTCCAGCTTCCTCAGCCTCACTCCTCCTGGCTTTTTCTGCCTGCTCTGTCTTTCTATGTCTGCCTTAAATACTTTCTTTGCTCAGTTAAGGCATGGCAACACCACTGCCTGCCTGGGAGCCTGGAACTCCTTCTATAAACTAAGATGACCTCACCTCAAACACAGATTTGATTGAATTAAGGGTGTAGGTCACCACTCCACTCCCAGATATTCCCCATGCTGGGATTAAAGGTGTGAGTTACTACTGTCTGATCCTCCTACACTGACTGTGGGTAGATCCCTCTGATATCCCCAACTGTTTTTATTATATTTGAAATATATCCCCACAGATATCTCAGCTGGGGCTTCAGTATAAGCTAAAATGTTGAAGAAGTGGGGATACAATTCCAGTGACTGAATGGACTTGCTAGCAAGGCAAGAACAAGCAGGTAAGGAACAAAAGTTTCCTTCTTCCATGTCATTAAGTGGGCTTTGAGCAGAAAGTGAGGCCTAGATTACAGGTACACTTTCCTACATCAATGATCTGGATTAAGATTATTTTTATACCTCAAAGATCAAGTTTAGAAGTGTATTTTCTTACTTCAAATTAAGGAAACATCCCTCATAGGTATCCCCTCTATTTTGGAGTTCTTGTTAATTCCAGATGTAGTCAAGTTGACAACCAACCATGAACAGCCATCAGAAGAAACTTTAAAGTTTTTTTTTTAAAGTTTTGCATTTTAAAAGACACTTGATTTCTAAAGAGACAAAAATTCAAAATGTTTGGATTTTTTAAAGACTGTGAGACCCTTAAGTTTGTAAGATGTTTTATATTGTAAGGTTGATATAAATGTGTGATCTTGATGATGTACAAAAAAGACAGTGTAATAACAGTAATATATTTATGTGCCAAGTTGATGGAAAAGCAAGTCAACTGGCTAGCTTTATGTCATTGTCACATTATAGTCATCTGAGAGAAATCAAAGTCAATGGAGAAAATGCCTACAGGGAACTTGGCTGTAAGCAAGCATTTAGAGCATTTTTTAAATTAGTAATTGATGTGGAGGGGACAGCCCATTGTATATTATATCACTCTGGGCTTGCCGTCCTGTTAAGAAGCAGGCTGAGATAGCCATTAGGAACAAACAAGTTAGTACCACTCTTCCATGTCCTCTCTATCAGCTTCTGTCTCCACATTCACCCCTACTCGAGTTCCTGCCTTGGCTTCAGTCAATGAACTGTAACATGGAATTTGTAAGTTAAATAAGTATTTTCTACCCCAACTTTTTATTGCATAATATTTCATTATGGCATAATATTTCATTAAGCTTATTACAGATAATGCTATTTTCTTTCAATACATTGGTAACAGTCTAATTTACATGATCAGCCACTGGGACTTCATGAGTCAACTGTTCATAGAAAGTTACCTATGAACTTGGGATTTTTAGTTGCTTCATGGTTTTATTCCCAACTTACTCAAACCAGTCCTCTTTCAAATTTGTAACTGCAGAAGATTTCTCCTATGTGATTTTTCCAACAGTATAGAACATTACATGTTTTTGTTACATAATATAAAACTTTACAGGTGGTCATCAAAACTTTGATGTCACATTTTTGTGGCTGCAAATAATTATAAAAATATAATTTAGGTTAAAAATCAACATCAATTAAGAATGTAGAAACTAGACAAAAATTTAAAGTTTAGTTATAACACAATGAGAAGTTTTGAATGCTAGTTTCAATTGTTTGCTCCCAATAACAATGTGGTAGAAAACAAGGTGTACTCTAGGCATGCCCTTATTTATGTGTTATAGCTCTGATAGAAAGGTATCCTGGCAATCTGAAGCTAAGAAATATCAACAACTTTGAAGAAAGTATATGTATATTGGTAATCAGAAGCCTAGAAATACCTACAGCTACGAATGGAAAGATATCCTGGCAGTCAGAAGCCAAAAGATACATACAGATCAAAGGAAAGGGTATCCTAATAGAAGTGTTACAGCAAGGGGCAGTTTCTCCAGCAAATTGTTATAGCCTTTGCTGGAAGAAAGATTTTCCTAATGCAAGTGTAATAATTCTGCTCCATCATGGGAGAGTTTCCCCAATGAGGCTGTTACAGCTCAGCTGCGAAAAAGTGTTATACTTCTACTCAGCAGTGCCCAGAATATAACTGCTTCAGCAAGGAAAGGTTTCCCCAGCCAAAGAGTTACGGTTCTGTTCTACTTCAGCTCTACTCCACTCCACTCTGGTGAAGGTTTTTAAATCTCTGCTAAGGGAAAGTTTCCCTACAAGAAGTGTAGCAGTTCTACTCAGATCCAGTGAGAAGCATTACAGCTCTACTCTGATGTAGTATAAGTTGCTAGAGCTCTTCTCTGTTCTACTCAGACAAAAGAAAGTCATTACAACAAACCTCACTTGATAGTTATTAGGAGGGAGGTAACAAAGAGAGTGGTTTCTTCTTTGAGGATAGAAATAAACATCTTTAAACTGAACAATTTCAAGGCTTAGGGATGGATCTTTCCAGAATGAAGATTTTCGGGGTGGGGAATGGTAGAATTTCAAATCCTGATTTTAGGATAAGCTCAGAGATTAGTTGGTTTTTCTGTTCAGGAATTTGCTGGATTTCAAGTCCTGAGTTGGTTAGGGTCAGGTTGTGTTTCCTTGGCTCTGATCTCAGGACCAAGATATCCCCCCTCCCCACTGGCTGTTTTTATTCTACAAGTTAATTATAAACAACATGCCTTTGTTATCAATATTATTCACTATCACTAGGTTAACTAGAAAAATGAGGTCCAGTTAGGACAGGCTATGTCTTGATTTCAATAAAGAACATAAAAAAATGTGTATAGGAAAGATATAGGCTAGACAAAGAAGCTCCTTAAAGATGGCCTTCATATTTCAGGGAGTCAAGAAAGGACAATTTGTAGCTTGGTTTGACTCCCTGAAAAAGGACATGGCAGGATGTTCTGTAAATTGATGTAGGTGAAACTAAATTGCAATAGGGTTCTCAAGCTTTTTAAGATATTAAGAGGAGAGATTGTTCACTGAGAAATGCTGCAGGCACCTGGTGAAAGCTTAATGGAAAAGCTGTATACTATAGCCTGTGGATATTGAGAGGCTAGGCTCCCCAACCCCTTAGAGTTAAAATGATTTCATCCTGAGTCATATATACTATATATTGACTGGTAAGATTTGCTGCTCAGTTGTCTAATAATTCAATATGTTTTTGGTGTAATCACCTTCGATAAGTCCTTGTTTTTCCCTGTTACAATTGTACTCCAGTTCTTGTGATATTGTATATTGAAATTATGTATCTTCATAGTTTTACAAAATTTTATAACTATGAGATTGCCTTGTGTCTCAAAAAATTGACTTTGTAAATAATAACACTATGAAAGACTTTAGGGTCACATTAATGGCTATGTGTTTTGACAAGGTTAGGAGCTTATAAGGGAGGGGTAGAAATTATTGTTTTAAAATGGCATGAATATATGTCATTTATTACTCACTGTTCAGTTGTGGTAAAAATATTATGACCAAATTCAGCTTAAGGAAGGTGGAATGTATTTCAGCTTCTGGTTCCAGATGGATAAGACTCTATGTTTCCAAAATGGAGGCAAGTCAACAGGCAGGAATTATGGCAGCATGAACACAATGCTGGGAGTTCAAAATAATTAAAAACATTATATAAAGAAACATGGAAATAGGCAAAGCTTCCTTAAGTCTCAGTGTCCATCCCTAGTGAGCCACTCTCTTCAGCAAAGCTGTACCACAAGCTGGAAACTATTCAAATACTGAAGTTTATGAGGGAAATAACATTCAAATCAACACATCCTGACAGAAGGATTCAATATATAATGGTTAGTAATGATTGGCAAATTTAATAATGTCTAGAGTTATTTAGGAGAAACAGTTGTTTTTGTGTGGGGGATTCTGCAACTGTCTATATTAGAAGGGAAGACTCACGTTACACATGGGATCAACCATTTTATGGGCTGTGTCTCAGACCAAACATATAGGACAACAGAAGCAGATCAAAACCATTCTATAGCTCCGCTTCCTGATTGTGGAAAATCACTGAGACCAGCTTTTTCAGATTCCCTACCATGATGTAAATGTGTTAATTTGCAGTATTTCTCACAACAAACTATTCGACAACAAAATTACATTATTAGATTTATCAAAAAAAAATGAAGGTGGACTTTGACAAATGTCATTACTCGTGATTAATTGGTCTTCATCTTTGAGGGTCATCCTCTACTGTCTTTGTATTGCTGGCTGCCATTGCTTGTCCTGGATGAGGGTAAAGGGACCATTATTATCCTTAGGACTTTGGATAATATCTGACTGATACAGCTTGCCCTAAGGCCACATCCTGTTTATAACCCTTATCTATGTGTAAAACTCCCAGATCTGGGTGAATATATTTACACACAAAGTCTCTTGTTTTGCACAAACTCCAGCTCTTAAGTTGTTTTTGGTTTTATGTTCAAAGGTGATTTTCTCCAACTCCGTTATATAATATGTGTCTCACCCAAATTCAGCATTTACCAGTATAAAAGGTAAACTGTTTTATACTAAAGTAGACATAAATATTGGAGGAATTGTACTCAGGTGAGGAATTCAGCTATAATATGTTTACATGTAACAATTATAGTACAGATTCATCATTTACCATGCAGATAAAAAGCGAAATTTTGTTCCTTAAAATGTAGTTCTTTTTTCTCCCTCTAACCCTATTCAGAGAACAATTTCTTCAATTGACTCAACTTCAACACAGCACCTGAGCTGAATACCCAAGCATCAGTGGAAAATAGGTAAAATAACAGTCTAAGACAGAGAAAGAGAAAGGTTACTGTCAAATTCCAACTCCTAGAAATGTCAGAGATGCTACACTCAGTCTCATCAGCACAATCACCTAAACAAGACCTGAACAAAGATACTTTCTTTTTTATTATACTTTTAAAATACTAATTAAAAATATAAAGTGCTTAATATTAATACTAAATTACACTTACATGACAATGGTAGATACAGACCTTTAATAATTAGAACCAGTCTTTGAAAATTTTCATTACCCATACCAACATCTGCAAATTCACACATAGTAAACCCATCTACAGTTAATGTAGAAGCATACATAATTGTAAAAATGTATATCCCAAAGCATAAGATCATCGAAGATAGTTGAAGTACCAAGATGGTTACATTTCTAATAAGGTCAGTCCTATGGGAAATGATAAGTAAGGAGGGAAAGTGGCCGCCAAACAGCAAGGAGAAATCACATGTCAGAGTAGAGTATGTTTAGTCTTTGGTACAGTCTTCTACTGCTTGATTGAATACTGTAAGATGAGGATAGGTGTGTGTGTGTGTGTGTGTGTGTGTGTGTGTGTGTGTGTACACGTGTGTACAGAAGCACACACATATGCATAAAACAATGATAATAAAAGCAAAAGACGGTATGAAGTTGAGACTAGAGGACATTGGAATAATTAAAAGGACCATATCTAGATGGAGCTAAAGGGAAGAAAGGGAGGAGGAAAATTGATATTGTTTATTTCAGCTAAAATATATTTCAAAAAA
This sequence comes from Phyllotis vaccarum, assembly GCA_033318265.1. Classification (NCBI taxonomy): domain Eukaryota; kingdom Metazoa; phylum Chordata; class Mammalia; order Rodentia; family Cricetidae; genus Phyllotis; species Phyllotis vaccarum. Next base: position 32,445,389 of record JARWLC010000011.1, on the reverse strand, counting down.
ATAGAGAAGCACCATACAATAGAATTTCTTTACAATATGGGTGCATCTAATATCTCTATATCCCCAAAATTTTACTTCCAAATAATACTAAGTTCTACATCACTTACTTCATTTAAAATTTAAATTAATTAAGTAAATAGTGACAGAATATTAAAAAATTCATTATTTTGAAATGATATTACCATAGCAGTGAGGGTAAAAAGGCATGCAACACACAAAAAAATTGTAGAACGATTTCCTTGAGGACAAACATAAGCTGCTATTTAAATATTATTGTTTTAAACAAAACTGAATAACAGATGAGAAAGATCACTGACCACAATGTGCTTAGGATCACTTCAGTACTTGGTAAATATATGTGAATCAATAAAAATAGAGTATTTAGACAGAAGGAAAGAAATTACAGGGCCATAGCTACAGATTTAAAGTGGAATATTCCTTCATGAAAAAGTTCTAAAGAAAACTAAAAATAGAAAAAACACACATCTGTAGGCAGAGTTTACTTAGAAGGCACCAATACCAGATAGATATTTATTAAAATATAAACCAACACTCACGGTACAGGTAACAGATTACAGTAGCACCTGAACAGGGACTGGAGTCTGGAAGGGTGGACGAGTGATGGACAGACAATGGATTCCGATCCTGTTTCTCCAACAGCCAGCAACCAGGAAGAGAGCACCTTATGTTCCAGAAGCCCCTGTTCAATGGGCTTTCCCCACCCCCTTCAGGGGCCCAGGACCCTGGATAAGTGTCTTTTGACCTTATCAACTGACACCTGATGAATCCCACAACATCTCCCCCTTTTGTCTAACTAAGAAGGTTCCTAAACTAAGACTATGTAAAGTAGGAATTACTATGAGGTAGTATCTAGGAGAGGATAAAGTACAAATTCTAATCAAAGCCTAACCTATATAAGGTACATCAAATAGTTCTAGAATATTGGTAGAAAGTAGGGTGTATAGATTACTTCAAAGGGTTAATCTGGGAAAGTGAAAATTTAACACCTGAGTATTCTTATCTAAGGGATATTAGGGTGATAACCTTAAATACCCACTATTCAACCTCTTCAAGACATGAGAAGGAAGGTGAATCACCTGAAAGTCAGAAGTACATGAAAGTAGTGGCTTCCAAAATTTGGGAGAGGACAGCAGCACAGCTACTTAGACAATCACCTCTGGATTTGTGCACTGTTAGAGCATCTATCATATTGGCTACAGGCCTATGGTATCTGACAGATCTTTTCACAAGCAGGGCAATTTTGGAGGGACTGTCTTATCCTTTCCAGGTAGGTTTCGTCAGTCTCCATCCATCAACTTGTTCATCCAGCTTGACACCATGTGTGTACTGTCAGCAATCGAGGTAAGGACAGTTTCTTACTCAACCGGCCATTCTCTGCCCAAAAGGACAAACTCTAATGGAGTATCCTCGATGATCAACACCATCTTGTGAAGGGAGCAGTGACACCAGGAGTTGTCGTGTCTCTCGTGGTCGAATTTCAAATGTTAAATGCCATATTCTCTGGGTCTATGAAATGGTTGAAGATTCCTGTCTATCTATGATATTCTAACCTGTATCCGATATGACTGGGATATGATACCTTAAATAATGTTGACTGCAAATCTTATCATCTTAAGGAATAAACCCTGTACTAAAAATTAGAATACCTATATAAGGGGTGTACAATCCCAGAACAATGACCTTTAGTAGAACTATCGAACATTAGCCAGGGGTATATTACCAGGTAAAGTGGCCACAGCATTTTAGACATGTAAATACATATATATCATCTAAACAGAGGTATATAAAACATCTTGTGCATATATCATAACTAGTGCAATCACACATTATATCTAGTATAGTTCAAGGGAGGTAGTAATTGCATAGTATACATGACAATGATGTGCAAATATTTTAAACAAAGGTAGAAGCATATATAAAATATAGCAATTTCAGATTCAGTTTTACATAACAGTTACAGATTCAGATTTATATCGAAGTACAAGTTGCTTTGGTTATATAAAGCAATCTCAGATTATACTTAGTACCAATGTACAAATTATCACAATTAAACATATAAAATAACTTCACATTTGTATCAATATACAAATATCGATGTCAGTGCAAATTGTCTTTAGCACTTAGCCCATACATTCAGCTAGAATGGTGTATAGGTAGGTAGAACAGTCTACCTTTATCTATCCTATCTATCCCCCTCTCTTCTTCAACAGAGATCTTTGATGCTATATTATAGTTTTGTCCTTTACCCAGTTTTAACTTATAACTATTCTATTAGAATAATAGTTATCCACAACGTTCAGAGCATAAAACTTATTGGGAAAGGGGGCGTAGTCTTCCATAAGGTTGCTTCCTGCTGACTTAAGGGCGATGGCATCTCTTTGGGATCCTGTAAAAGCTAAAACAGTGGTTAGTTGTTAATGGACTGACCACATACATCTATAACCATTCTTAGAATAGTGGTTAACTCCATCTGGAAACCTAATTAGCAGTGTGATCTGAAGGATAATCATAAGGAGCTATGGATGCCCCAACTTTATAAAGGAACTTTGGGTGACTGTCTAGGCAGATAGGTGTCATCTCTGTCCTTTCTAGCTTTTAGAAGTCACTTACACTTCTGGTTTACTTGGGTAAATATGTCCTTCTGTGGTCTTTGATGTATTTGAAAATTAGATAGTTATAGGTGCAGCTTTTCTTAGTCATTTGAAAGCTATATTAGATATGAAACTTTAGATTCATAAAGATAAGGTAGATGACAGAGTATTTTCTTTAATTTTGCTAAATACAAATAGACTAGTTATTGTAACTGTAATTCTTGCTTGATAGCTATTTTATTATATATAATTTTACTGTTAAAATTGAAACCTTCCTTTTTGATTAGACAGAAAGGGGGAAGTGATGTGGGAGAGCCTTTCTGTATGCTGTGAATCTCAATCTTTGAATAAAGGAGCTGTTTTGGGCCATGACAGGCACCATAGAGAAGTAGGAGGAGAAATTGAAGCATAGGTAGGAGAAGCAGGGCGGGGTCAGGCAGATTGACCTGAAGCTGCCCAAGGAGCAACATGTAGGAGTACAGGTGAGCCACGGGCCATGTGGCAGACAGATTAATAAAAATGGGTTGATTAAGATATAAGAGGTAGCTATCAATGTGCCTGAGCCATAGGCCAAACAGCATGAAGTTAATATAAGTGTCTGAGTCATTTCTGGGGGTCTGGGCGGCTGGGCAGCTAAGCGGTCTTGGGCGGCAGGTCTGTGGGTCTTGGATCTCTGTCCACCCGGGACCCGAGAACCCCACTACAACACACATCCACACTAAGAACAGGAGAAACCTACAGAAAAGACCTGGCAAGAAATTCAGAAATATCAAACCACTTCCTTTAAAATCAATAAGAAAAGAAAAATATCCACTTAGTCTAAGCTTGTTCTGTTTGGTGTTTGATGTCTTTTTTAGAGCACCAAGGAATCAAAAGATACACAAAGAAACAGAATGTGAAATGCCAAAGTCAAAGTTCCTTTGCAGAAGACATTATTCTATACTTAACTGACCCCCAAGACTAAGTCAGCCTCCCACAGTTTATAGATGTTTCAAATATGACAAAAATACAATATCACATAGAAAAACTGGTAGCTTTTATATTACCAAGATATAAATCTCAAAAATTGGTGGCATTTCTATATTTCCTTGGAAAATAATGGAGGAAAATTCACAATCAACCACTCTTTGATTGGAATTAAGATCCAAGTCACAAAAAGTGATCCATACCTAGCACAGTAATTTGGCCAATATGCTATGGAGAGATGGCTGTAGGCCCTGAGGGAGAACTTACTATTTTACGCCACTGTTAAATGGACATAACATTAAAGTGACTCTTAATCACTTACTCTACCCACAGAGAAATACATCTCTCAAATTGTGGTGATGTTTCATTTGTGCTCTAATAAATAAAGCTCACCTGGAGATTGGAGAGCAGGGCTAGGCACTAGTTAACCATAGAGGTCAGGAAGTGGTGGTACATCTTTAATTCCAGTACTTGGGAGGAGGAAGTAGTACGTGATCAGGGAGAGGAAGTGATAAGGCAGACAGAAATAGGAGCTGCCTCTGCCCCCTTTGAGGCTGAGGAGTCATCAGGTAAGAAGTGGCTATAGCTTCTTCTTTTGTCCCTCTGATCTTTCAGCCTTTACCCCCGTATCTAAGGACAGGTATTTTTAATTAGGACCAGTTAGGATTTGAGCAACATTAAGCATCTTTAAAGAAGTCTCTTTCCACAGTAGATGGTGTTTACTACTGAGTCCCTGACCTAGTTAAAATGCAAAGAACAAGTAGAGCGGCATGTTTGGTACTACAGTGAAGACCTAAGATGAACAACTTCCTCCAGAAGCTCAGTCATTATTGTAGAAGAAAGATGAGAAAGATAGTAACCGTTGAAGACAGTGGATGACTACAATTAAACACTGAGTTTTGATACAATAGAGGTAGTTACAGAAATGAACTTTAGAAGTTGTGACAGCATGTGTAAGACGTGTGTGTGCTTAAGCTACAGAATGTTATTGGATAGAGAGGGAGGAAGCAATTTGTAATTGATAACTGATAGGAAAAAGTCATAGCGGAAACAAGGAAACAAGCCAATCCTTCATGGTACAAGTATAATAAAAGGTATAAAGATTATGATATTACATAGAAGTCTCAGAAATCAAGTCATGCACACAGAGCCTCCGGATTTTCAACACGTATACCAAATTTCCAGGGGAAAAAGTATTCTTACCAACAAACAATATTGGTAAACTGTACATGTAGATTGAGAAAAATAAGTCAGCATGTTATGAAATATCACGAAGGAAATCTTTAGAGCGCTGGTTAGTAGGTAAAATATTTACACAGAATCATAAAGATCCGAATCATACCTATGAAGTGAAGCACAATATCAGATATAAAGTCATAGGTTCTTATACTGAGCAGAGGAGAAGACAAATCTGGATCCTTGGACTCTGTGGTCTAACATGCTAGCACAATTCAGTTGGTTAGTTCCTGGAAGATCAATCACCCCTCTCTGTCAACAAGGTGAAAAGTTATTGAACATGCCACTCAAAATCAAGATTTAGGCCACCACATAAATGGGAAAATAGATGTGTGACAGCCGAATGCATAGGTACATACAGTCATACACATTAAGTAATACGTATGCATATAGGTTTATCTCATACACACAGGCACTCATATATAATTATTATAGATAAAAACCATCATCATAGTTTTTATTATGAGAAGCACAAACCCAGCATGAGAACATTCTAACCACATTTTTAAAGGCACAGTCTCCTTATCCAGGCTATCTGGGAGTTTACTCTCTAAAATAGTACAGAGAAGTTGATATCTTCAATATTCTGCCTCTACCATTCATAGTCCTGAATTTCAGGCCTGTGCCAGAAGCGATGGTCTAATGATAACTAGAATTAAACCTAGATCTTTAGAGAAGCAAGTCATAGTCTGTACCATAGGCAGCACATGCCCAATTATCTTCAATGTAAGTATTAAATTCAAGAGAGATAATAAAAGATACAGGAAGTAATAATTTCAGTGCTGGAAGTATTAATTAATGGATCCCATGACTGTAGTTTAGCCATACCATCTTCACTTTGAGAGACTCATAGAACAATTAAGTTTTGTTAATTGTGCAATGCCATAGAAAGTCTGCACTGAACATGATCTGAACAAAACACTGAGGAGAAGAACTCATTCTATTTCAACTCATGTGGCAAAACTTTAACAATAAATACTATGACCAATGTAAGTGTTATGTTTGAGAGAATGAAATCATATAAAGACTGTATCCTCATTGTCAGGATATGAAAGCAAAATTCTATAAACAAAATACAGCAAAAAATATAAATAAGCATAAATGATTAAACAAAACTTTTTAAACATCCTTGACAATGAGAAAAATATAAAGAGAAGAAAAGGGAGGTAAAGCTGGTAGGATAAAAAACAATCATTTCAAAATTAGCAACATGCATCCACAGATGAACTGAAATACTAGTATGTAGCATAAATAATCAAAAATGTTTAAAATTCCTTTCTAAGGAAATAAGACAATAGAGAAAACAAATAAGGAAATAACAACCCAACAGTAGCAATCAATGAAAATAAAAATAGATAATAGGATAATCCATAAAATTTAGGACTGGTTCTTTGAAAATGTCATTAAAATTTGGAAACTTCTATAGCAGTAACATGGCTAAGCACTGCTGTTGAATAACCATGAGAACTTAATAATAGGACTATTACTGTGGAAGACACCTGACTGAGTCCTAGAACATGGCAAAAAGAAGCTGGTAGATAACTGGAAGCTTCACCTCTCCTGGCCAGCTTCCATGATGTCGGAAGCTCCATGCAAACTATTGGAGCAGGAAAGTAATTAATTATACACAGTTGTAAACTCTGGGAGATTTGGCAATGACTCATATCTCAAAAAATTCCCAGTGATGCAATAGTAACAAGAATACCATTGAAGAACCTAACAATTTCCTGATTGCTTTAAGTCCCATTCCACTGGATAGAATCCATTTTGGATACCATTATCAGGACAAGAGCCTATAGCTACACAGGACATAGCATTTAGTGATAAGCTTGCTACTTTTATGTTGACAAATTAACAGAATATTAAATTTAATCTTGATGACTTATTTTGTAATTCTAGTTTAATGCATCTTTCAATCACCATCTAAGAAGCTCCTATTTGCAGTAGATGATAATCAACACCATATCCTACAACTGGTCAAGGAGCAGAGAAAAAGAGAGAGAAAACAATCAGTCTAAAAGGAATATAAAATAAATATACCACCTAAAGTTCAGAGATTATTGAATGGGGTGGGGAGGGAGGTAGAGAAATAGTGTAGGAGCGAGAGCTGCTCTATGACCGTAAGAAAACATCTGACAGAAGGGAAGCTTCAAAGTGAATTCTATCAGTGGTGTCAGCATGCAAAAGACCTGTGCAAATCCAAACCAGACCAAATCCTAGCATGGGGAGAGTAGTTAGGCATAGTATTTCACCCCTAGCTGCAGACTGATTGACAATTGGTTAGTTTTTTCTTACTGTCACTCTTAGTAAGTAGATCATGCATCAGTGGCAACCTACATGTCCATGAATATATGAATACTTAGGGCAGCAGAAATTGGTCTTGAAGGGTTTTATTTTTCTGGTTTTTAAAATATCTTTTCTTTTACTAAGGATACATATTATGTTGATAAGGAAGGTAATGTCTAGTGTGGTGAGTATAATTAAGACACCTTACAAAACTTGAAAATACCAGTGAAATAATAGAAAATAAAAATAATAGAGTAAAAATAATAGAAAATTACTTTTTATTCTTCTATTTATTTTACATTCCAGTCAGTCTACTTCAATCCTACCTTCTCATCCATCTTCTCCATTTGTTCCTTCCCAACTCCCTAATCATTCCTCTTTTATTTCTGTCCAGGAAAGTGCAAGTATCCCATGAGTATCATTTAAACACGCACATCCAGTCAAAATGTTTTAAGAATACAAAAATCACCTACTGTTACGATATGAATATACCTTCTCATGCCAGGACCATACCCCCATAGTCACAAGAGGGGATTTGATAAAACTGAGTAACGATTACTCATATTAAATTAGGCTTGTAAAATGTCAAAGCAATCTAAACAGAACAAGAACTTGGAAAAACAAGTCACACCAATAAGGATGTTATAAGACATCCAGGGCAAAGGGTTGAATATTGAAGTATAACTGATATTAAAGATTAAAAGGGGTCAGATATGATGCTTATGGGCTTTAAGAAGTAATAGCCATAGGACAGATCTCTAAAAAGATGGAAAGCAGCTTTTGACAGGTTGCTGTGGAAGAACATAGATGTAGCAACCACTCCAGGCAAGTCTTTGAGCAATGGTCCATGATGCCTGAAGGTAAGGGTCGTACAAATTAACTCAAGACCCACTGTGACATTAAAATTTTGTTAACCACCAATATTGTGCATTGTTTAACTTTATAGATAAGTGCTATGAATTCACAGGATTTCTGCAATGCTACAGAGGAGTAAGAAGCAGATCATGAGTAAGGGGACAGAAACATGAATGATAAAAGGACTAATACTATACAGCACTGGATAATCATCTCTACCACAGACTTTATACAGTGTCTTTTTCTCATGAAAGGGAGTGTGCTAAAGGTGGATGTCCTTTTGGGGAGCACAAAGTGACCAGAGTGCAGTGTCACCGAAGCATGGGAAATGTATGTTGAACATATTTCTTTGTGGAATGTGAAGGTCTCTGGATATACATCTTGTTCATCTTGGCCTGGATGAAATCAGGAAACACACATGGCTGAAAAACATTCAGTGACTATAGCTAGCCTGGGGCCAGATACAAGAAATAATCTGATGTGAATCTTATTACATCTTAGAAGTGAATTACCTTGTTTCCCTTTTACCCTTGGCCAGTCAAAGCTTCGTGAGCTGCTGCCAGTCAGCCAGCACAGTGGCCCAGTGGACATGCTGTCAGGTGAGAAAGGCTAATGTGTCACAGGGAATTGTAGTTATATTAATTAGTTTTATCACTGATATTAGAAAATTTCTGAAAAAAGCAGTTTTTAGAAGCAAGAGTTAGTTTTGTCTTATATTGATATGAGACACAGTTTTCCCTTGATGGGATATAATGATAGATTAAGCATCTGCTTTCATTTCCTCAGCCAGAAAGCAGAGAGAGGTGAAGACTGGTACTGGTCTTGCTGTTGTTAGTTTGTTCAGACATGGTTCTAGCCCAAGGAACTATGCCACTTACAATTACATTACATTTTCTCATCTCTGTTAGCCCAATCATTGTCTTTCACACTGGCTAATTCCTAGGACTACATTATCTGATTACAGGATGTGTTAGATAAACAATCATTATTAATCATAACAAATATAACATTTATTGGCTTGACAATCATTCATAGAACTTTTTAGGCATTAGATCTCACCACTTAAACTCAAAGATTCAAAACCATCTTATGAGGAAATATCTCTCTAAGAGTCCCAATACCTTCTAGCAGTCCTGATCCTGTACAAAATCCAATGTCTCTTCTGAGACTCAATCAACAGTGATGGCCTGTAAAATAATAAAAGCAAAGCAAAGCAAAAAAATGTCCCCAACATAAAACAGGCTAAAGGCTTTCAGTGTACATGAGCAAGAAGTAACATTTCTGTCCAAAGAAAGTATTGGGGCTATATCAAGGAATAATAGAACCAAACCAAGACTGAAAGCCTTGGCAGTCGAATATCTGACAAGGTCAACTAAGCTCAGAAAGGTTTAGGTACCTAGCCTTGCCCTGCCATCTCTGCATTTGTTACACACATAAATTCTGTCATAGCTGGCTCTGCTCCACGCTTGACATTTTCCTAAGCCAACATTCCAAGAACTTCATGTCTCTGATTTGCTTGGTATTGTCCTACTACTGTCCTACTACTTCTTAGGCTTTACCTTCCTAATGGTCTTTTGGAGATTCATTAGAGGAACTATGACCCTACCACCTATTGCTCACCCTCATTCACATTCTACAATTTTGAAGCAAATGTCAACAAGTGCTCTTGTCTTGTATTCCCATACCTGCAAACCCAGTACCACCTCTGCCATGCTGCCAAATCATGTGGTAAGCTTCTGATAGAGACTGTGGACAAAAATGTCACGGGATATTCTACATAAGGTTAAGTTAATGAATATTTTTATAAATGTATTTATTTATTTAACCTCCTATTCACAATTTCCCCCTCACTTTACTTTTCCCAGTACCCCCACCCTTTCTATTCTCACTCCCCCATTCTGCTGCTCCTCCAGGTCTTCCATGAATATCAACAAAACATAACATCAAATTGCAGTAAGACTAAGCACATCCCCATGTATTAAGACTGGGCAAAGTGACCCAGTATGAGGAGAGTAGAGTCTGAAAAGCCAGTAAAAGAGTCAGAGACAGTCTCTGATCCAATTGGTAGGAGTCCCACAAGAATACCAAGCTACACAACTGTGACATGCAGATTGCCTTGGTCAGTACCATACAGGTTCCTTGGTTGTTGGTTCAATGTCTATGAGCCTCTATGAGCCCAGGTTGGTTGATTTAATAATGCATATTAAGTATAAATAGTGTATTACTGAAAACTAAACAATAATACCTACCACTATTTTGCTTTAACCCAAATCATTCCTTACACAAAAAGGAAACAATGAATGATTTTCATAGTTAGAACCACCTGGTTTTTGATTTTACAGATTTTTTTTAAGCTCAGTGGACTTCAACCTTGTTAATGCTGCAACTTTTTAATATAGTTCTTCATGTTGTGGTGATATCCAACCATAAAACTAATTTTGTTACTACTTCATAAGTGTACTTTTGCTACTGTTATAGATCGTAATGTAAATATCTGAGAGGCAGGATATGGAACTCCTGTTAGTGGGTCATTAAACCTACAAAGTTATTAAAATCTACAGGTGGAGAATCACTATCTTAGATGCTTAATTCCAATACCAACATTTGCAGTAGACTTTCAAATACCCTGGTGACTATATTTAGGGATTTTATTCATAATGGTAACACCTAATTGTTACATCAAGGTTTCTGGCCCCATCCAGCCAGAAGTCCAAACTCACAGACCTGCAATCCCAGTGCACTTAGCTTCCCTCTGCTGCTTAGGACCACCAAAATGAATCAGACACTTTGTTAATTTCAGGCTGTTTGACCCATGGCTTAGGCACATTGCTAGCTAGCTCCTTCATCTCAACTCAACCCATTCTAATGAATTTGTCCTGCCACGTTGCCGGCCCACATGTGTTCCTTACATGGTTCTTCTTTGGGCATCTGGCTCAATCTGTCTCTGTAACTCTGGCCTCCTCCTACCTATTCTCTGATTTCCCTGCCTACTTTTTCTATGGTGCCTGTGATGGCCAAAACAGTTGTTTATTTAAAGATTGATATTCACAGCATACAAAAAGACATTTCCACATCACCTACCCATTTCTGTCTAATAAAAATGGAAGGTTTCAACTTTAACATAGCAAAATTACATAATTCAAAATAGCTATCAAGCAAGAATCACTATTACAATATCTAGTATATTTGTATTTAGCAAAATTGAAGAAAATATTCTATTATCTACCTATCCTTGTGAATCTAATGTTTTATATCCAATATACCTTGTAAAATAACTAAGAAAATCTATACCTATAACTATCTAATGTTCAGCTACATTAAAGACCACAGAAGGATATAATATTTACCTAAGCAAACAGGAAGTGCAAGCAACTTCCAAAGTTTAGAAATGACAGAGATGTCACCTATCTGCCTGGGCAGTTACCCAAAGTTCCTTTATAAAGTTGGGGCATCCATCTTCAACCTACAGGCCCAGAGTCTCTGGCATACCTTTCAGTGAATCAGGAAATCTAAAGGGCTGCTCTGCCCATTCTGGTATACTTCATTAGTCACTTCTCCTTCAGTCCTGAAAAATGTCTGACAGTTATCTATGCAAAGAAGAAATTGTAAGGAGCAGTTTACTCAGCTGGTTCTGCCAAAGTTCAGAGGTCACCTTCCTATGGAATCTGCATGTCCAGTTTAAACAGCATACTATCAAGCAGTCAGTACAAGAAGAAGTTCTTGTCCAGTGGCTAACTGTTGCCACAAAGAACGTAAACTCTATACGATGTTTCTTCAATGCCCATTTTTCTCTTGAAGTAAATTAGTGCTGCCAGGAGCAGATATGTCTCACTGTCCAGAAAAGTCTATGTTCTTAAAACACTTTAAATGGCATTTTCTGTAGGTCTTAGAAGTGTTTGAAGATTATATAGCCAGATGAAATACATCTTTGTATACCTAAAAATCTAACTAATGCAACTATAAGTTTGGTTATCATAAGTGACTATTAATCTGCATTTCTTAATTATACATTACAATTTTAAATGAGTTGCATAAGCATCATAACTTAAACAAGAGTAGAAAAATACATACAACATAACAAAATTCACCTTAAATTTGTATTAGTAAACCAAAGTCCATACCAATGCAAAACACTTTGAGATTAACAGCTGATTTTCTGATCAAAGTAAATTCAATAATTTTTAAGAAATAACTCCTATATCATAGTCCCCTTTTCTTATTAGAAAGAGATTAACTCTGACCATTAACCATTTATAATGAAAACAAACATTTATAAACAATATTTTGGAAGTTGGGGCATAGTTTTCCATTACTATTTCCTGCTAATTAAGGAGCGCTGATAATCTTTTGAGGGTACTGAGGCTGAATCATCTTAGTCTGTAGCCCTTTAGTTTATCTGATCATCTCTTCCCACCAGAGAATCTTCAGGAGGTCTTGATTGATGAAAACATATTTGCCTGGAAGCAATCCACAGGTTCTCATCTTCTGTGGAAAAATAAGTAGAACCCTTCCAAAGCACTATATCCTTAGACACAAATTTCAAATTCAAGATACCTTTAAAATGTATATTCTTGTTTAACTTAGCAGCTTTTGCAATCAATTGTCTTTCTGCAGTTAGATCATTAACAGTTTAAAATTAAAAGGGAACACAATAACCATAATCCAGACTCTATGTCTATTTTCTATCTTTATATATCGTATCATATTTTTATACTCTATTTCTCTTTTTTAGGGATTTACTCTACCCTCTTTCTTTTCTCTTAGAAGCCTATGTACATTTAACACACATTGTAAGTCATTTACAGGTTTTTTTCCCCATATGAATCTGTTCCATTGTGAGTCCTTAATCATTTTCCAACCAGAAGAGCTTTTACAATACTTGCACTCTCTTCAAGAGTCACACAGTTTTTTCAGAAAAAGATGAGTTAGGAAGTTCTCTTAAAGGGGAAGTATCTCTATTTGCCACCCACAAATGGACCCAAGAAAATGCTGTTACTAAGAAACCATCTTTGAAAAATAATCTAAAATAATAGTAATCATAACATTTGAGTATGTGCAAGAAAGAACAATTTATGGTAAAAATAGGTAACCCAACACCTATTAGATTGTTGAAACATCCCAAGTACAGATTGGTTAACTTCTATTGAGTTATTGTATGGGGGTAGACCCTTTAGACTTAAAACCATAAAGGCATTGCCAATGGTTTTGGTGCATGCTAGAATATATAGCAAGAACTTACTGCTAATGCTACAAATTTTTGCTGTCTGTTTTGAAGAAATTAGGCTAAGAATGTGTGAACATTTTTAGAGTACTAAGCAACCTTCATCATGCCACATAGCATTATTCTAGTTACTGGAATAAAGTGTCAATGTGATGACTGCATAATCAAATGATACTGTAACACCCAGCCAAGTACCACTGGATAATAGTGGTACAGCTGGTCATAGAACACATTTAATATTATCCAGCTTAAAAATTTGTGTCTAAAGATCTAATAGTCCCTAATATAATTGCCTCTGCAGTGTTTGGTTCAATAGATGTGATATTTCTGCCAGTTGCTTTCTAAACTGTGTGTTTACCTGTTACTTCTTTTATCTGTCTACTATGTAAAACTCTTTACAGTATTCCATGAATACTGGTACACTTGCAAAACATAAACTGCTGTTGAGAGTAAATATTTATTGCCACTGCCTGGTAATTCAGAGAACATTGTAGATATAGTTACAGGAACATACAAGAACCTGAATAAAATAGTAAAACTCTGGGACACAGCTATTTCCATTGAGGTATGAAAATCCCCTTAGTATTTATGAAACCAGAAATGGCTGAGACTCTGCACAACATATCTTGGACACTGCTAACAGCACATACATAAGATGAATACTGAAGATACACTTATGTCTGTGATCACGAATGCTAGATGCACTCCCCGACCCTAACAGAAACAGGTCATGGGATTCTCCCTTGAATTTCAGGTGTTACTTCCTTCTGCCCTCTAGCATGATGTGCTATAGTATATAGGAGTTGGAAAGTTAGCAGAAGAAAGGAGTGTAGTGGTGCAGATTTCCTGATCAGCAGACAAGCTGGGGTATGACTGCTCAGAGATGACATTCTCCACGACTGAAACATTGTCCTGTAAGTAACTCATTTAAGTTTCTCTATGAATGCCTATACAGTATGAAACTGGGCAGTTTATTTATTGCTATAATTCTTTCCCTATCTGGAGTAATTGGACATCTGTTCATACGTAACCAGGAGAAGCAAAGCCACATATACTTTAGATATACTTCATGAGCATTGTTCTAGAAAGAAGATACATTCTGAGATAAGTGGCTTTCAAAGGGGAGTCATCTTAGCCTACCCATATGTAGCTATGTCTAGAGCTATTTTTTGTCTTGTCTTAACAGATATGATGTACAATGTGATGGTGGGGGCATTACCTGTGCCTAAGTGTTAGAAACCAGGAATTTGTCAGAATATACTATGAAAAATGTATATCCAAGATGAGAAATGATTCATATCAAAAAGTAAAAATTATAGATTAGGAGACATTAAGATGAAATGTAAGCAGTAGAAAACATGGGCCAAATTATTAACATCTCTGTGAGTTCCTCGATTGAATGAATATAACCAAATTATTACTTCTGGAGAGAAATGTAGAAAGCATAGTTGATGTAGGTACTATAGAATCTGAACAAGTAGGTCCAAGTAAAATAGTGATGCAAAATCTCACACTGATGCTAACTTGCTTCTATTTTTAAATAATATCTTTAAAAAATAAATTAGAAACACTTATGAACTTGTTTTTCTGAAGTAGAAAACCTAAATAATGAGCTGACAAGTGGATGGAATGTACATATACATATTTTAATATACATTCATATCACTCATAAAATAACTTTAGGAAAACATGTATATTTTTGAAAATATGTAGTAATGTGAGTCATTTGACAATATTTTATTTGTAAATAAAATTGATTGCTCTTTTTATTTTATACAGCTTTTCAATGTATTTAGATATTTTGAGTATTTGGGTATAGATGTTTCCCATGTATTTCCCTACCAATTTTCTATGTTTGTGTTGGGCATTACCACTAATGTTAACAAAGTTTCTATTGAAATATAGATCCATAAGAGTCACATTTTATAACATAATTTGTTTCAAACTTGTGTCTATAAAAGTAGTTAGCCTTTTAACTTAATAAATGCATGCTGTATAACCCTGTTGTAAACTATCAATACATTACAGTTTCTTGGCTCTTCATGTGAAGGACACGTATAAGGGAAGATGATAAAATTGTCATTCATCATTGCAAAAACATTCAAAGGCATCTGTTATACAAAGAAGAGCAGTAGGATAAAGTCAAATGCATGGAGGGAATAACTTGTCAGAGAAGACGAAGTGTGGGATTTTACATGTAATGTCAGTGTGTGGGTTTTTTAACTGACCCTTAGCAACACAGCGCCTCAGAGTAGAAGAGAAGCAAAGTTTTCAGTGTGTGTGTGTGTGTGTGTGTGTGTGTGTGTGTGTGTATTGCCTCCTAAAACTGCTAATAATGGAATTATAAAAAGTCACACTAGCTACAAATACAGTTTATTTATCATTTATATTTTATTATAACTATATTGCCAAGCCTATTCACGGGTGTATTGGAAACATCAAAGTGAGAGGAAAATTTCTGGAACCTTTTGCAAAGAAATAAATTCATGACATTTTGAAGTTAAATTTGTAATTCCAGACAGTGGCATCATGTTTATGAGAACATCTTCTTCATTTTCAATATTAATAAAAAGACAAATAATGTATTTTAACAAATAATGAGGATAAAGCAAACCTGTGCATGTTTCCTTTGTCAGATTATGGTCAAATATGCTAATATTAGACACAGCCCTTTAAGTTACAACTTTTTGGGTGTATTACTATTTAAAACTAAGAGAAATCTGCAAGACATTAAGTGATCAGAAAAATATGATTACATAGTTCTGACTTGATTTATGTTAAGCTCCAAATATTAGGAAAAAATAGAAACATGTCTGAAATAACACTAAAAATTCAGTCTCTCAGTCACATATCAAAATATAAATTTGTGAAACATATTTACTCAACTAAATTTGCACAGTGGAAGGTGTTTCTTACTTGGCACCTCTAAAACTATGAAACTGTAAAAGAGGTCACTGTGGTGAGGCTTCCATTGACAGGGTGATTATTGTCAACCTCAGAGAAAGAGATCTCAGGCTGGCTTCTCTTCTCCTTTAGCCAGGGCGCTGCTCCTGCTCCTAGTGACCTACCTGGTTTCATGGGAGAATGTGGCCTC
The DNA here is from genome assembly GCA_033318265.1 of Phyllotis vaccarum. NCBI lineage: Eukaryota > Metazoa > Chordata > Mammalia > Rodentia > Cricetidae > Phyllotis > Phyllotis vaccarum. The sequence goes on along the minus strand of JARWLC010000011.1, from coordinate 32,429,119 downwards.
TGCATTGACCTGTGTCAAGAGAGATGAAGATACCCAGAAGTCCTTAAAGAGACTATTCACACTTGCCACCTTTGTATCTGATGTCATCAATAGCCAAGCTTCAAATATATTCACTGAATTTGTAAGTACCCCTCTGATGTGCAGCTTCCTTTTAAGCAACAAATTTATTGTAGTAAATTAATGAATACATATTGATAAGTACAAACACTATTTTTCTATCTTAATTAGCTCTTTGCTTATTATTTTCAATAATATTATTCCAAGGGGTTTATGACTGTACTTTTCTGCAAATTAGCACTCTGCATTCACAATGACTTTGGTAAATGACAGTTGTATAGATGCAGAACTATTAGCATGAAAGGTTATAATATTAAGATGTCTAACAAAGTTAGAAATTATGCACACATGGTTACTATGACCTTTGCCTCAAATACCAGACTAAAATGATAGAACACTTAGTATTTTGAAGTTTTGTCACTTTTTGTGCTGGCTTTCAGAACTTTTAGGTAGTCTGAGAATAACAAAGGGAGAAAATTGGGATACTTAGGGGATTATTTGGATGAAAATGAGAATATAGATTAAGTTTTAAAATGCAGATAAAAGAGTCTCTCTTACAATATATTCATTCAAGTTTTTTCAATAACAGCATTTTTGTTTTATAATTTCATACGTGGATGCTGAATATATGAGAGTCAGCCTTACATCTCTCACAAAATCTTCCAGTATCATCCTATCACAAATTCATAGTCTCTTATTATTGCTATCAAAATAATCATGCTTCATGATCTCTTATTATTGCTGTCAGAATCATCATGCTTTTGCTTATATGTGCATTTATCTATTGCTGACTACCTCGACTTAGACAAACTATGTGGACATTCATTCCAGGAAGCAACTGACTTACCGTGTCTCAGAAGTCATAGAAACCCTTAGCTCCTGATCTAAGAATTTCTCCTGTCCCCATTACCATGGCATCAAGTATTATTATTATTATGCTGCTCTTCTTCAGTCAGTCATATTATTGAGACTTTATGGCTTCACTTTACCAGTGAATGTTTGAGGGAAGTTATCTATCGTGTTTCCTGGGACTTTGTCTTTCACAAGCCTTCTATCCCACCCTCCACCTCCCCCACTCTTTGAGAGTTTCTCTGATTCTGGGTTAAAGGATTGTATTAAAGATATATCAGTGGGGGTTGGGAACCTCAAAGCAACTCATTCTCTGCACTTTGACAAATTGTGTTTCTCTGTAATAGTCTCTATGTATTTCAAAAAGAGCTTTCTTTGGCAAGGGGTGACATTAAATTTTTCTGTGTGTAGAAAGATATTTACTTAGCATACAGTTACAGCGTATATTAGTTTAAGAACTAACAATTGTAGGTTCTATGACATCACTATCTACAAATAGTTTGTTAGGTTTATATTACTAGTAACAATTCCCTTCCACTGAGTTTTAATTAAATATCAATCAAATGCATCAGAATTTCTGTCATTGGCTCATTCATATCATTTCTAATATCTAACTTATTTAATATTTCCTTATTTCTAGGATAAACAGTATGCCCAGGGCAAGGGGTACACTTACAGGGTCCCTGACAGTTGCCCCACTGATTTTTTCGTTGCCCCAGCAAACAAGGAACAAGTTCTAGAAATCAATGTAAGTGTTTATACTCTTTTGTATTTCTTTACCACAACAACGGAAGCAATATAACATTTCTACACACAGTGGAGGTGATCGAAGGCACTAAAAAGGTTATTATATGAGCAATAAATAAGTTATACTCTATGGTTAATAAATTGTAAGTGAAATATACTAAATGGTGTTTTAGATCATCTATAATTTTATATGTGGAGAAGATCCTTTTCCACTGTAAATCCCTGGACTTGCACTTATGATTCTGTAGAAAAGTTTCTATTGACATTAACATCCATGATTGAATATTCATTAATATGAACATATGCAATGCAAATACAGCTGTATTTCTCATGGCTAGTTATGAACCCCAAATTGGCAGCACAGACCAGACTGACCTGTTCATTTCTGACTGTTAAGAAGTTACTTGTTCTGCTCCTTTAAAAAAAATTTTTTTGATAAGTGTTAATTCATACTTGATGGATCTACCTTTACTTTGTAACTAAAAGCAACCTGAGAAAGGAGTCAAATGAACATTGTACTTTGTTCCTCAGAATAAAGTCATCTTTTCAGTATGGTGACATGTCTATATGTCACATCAGGTCCAATTTAGCATTGTTATCATCTCTCATATATAATTCCTTGCCATCACATCTCAGAATTGGGTCAGACATTATCATATATCCCTACATAGTACACAATACAATTCATCCTACATATTTTGCTTAATGTAGGCCTATATTTCTTATTAAAACAATCATAATATAAATAAAAAATAAAACAGTGGGAGTTTGGGCAAGAAAATGCATTTTTATTATTTTACTATAAACTTTATAGAGCATTCTACTGACAGTTATGTGTTTAATCTTTAGCAAAATTTCATAACAATGTCAATGGCTACATTTTCACATATAGAAATATATCATCGTCTATCAATTACTATGAATAGTAACAGATATTTTATATTGGTTTTGAGCAAAACTGTTTGTATCTAATCCTATTGAATTTCATTTATTCTAATATGATTCTTAAATTATGGTTATTTAGCCAGAGGTACTGCTGAATTTGATAAACAATCTACTGTATTCCTGGACCAATACTCTGAATCATATTGTGAATGAAATTTCTGGCAATCAAGGAGACCCTTATGATTTTCTCTCCAATGCCAGAGAGATGCAGAGAAAATTTACACAACTCGTGGAGGGAATTAAAACAATACTCAGTGAGGTGAGCAGTTTGTTAACTTCTTAACTTTCTTAATACTTAAATAACATGTTTTTTGTAATGACTAATATACTTTTAAATGCTTTACTTTTCAAAAAAATTAATTATAAAGCAATATAGTTCATTCAGACTTTTACAGAAAACCACAAGTCGAAATAAATATTTGTGAAGTCTAGTTTCAATGGATACATCTACAAAATGTTCCAATATCTAAGAGTTAGGGAACTTTCCAGAAGATGGGGAGACAAGATTTAAAAACTATTTAAAAGCTATAGGATCAGGGAGTTTGCAAAATAAAGTGTCTCCTATGAATGTCAGAGGCTTGCTTAATCCCTAGATTCTAGCCAACATGACTTTTTAACCATGAAATGAACAAAGGGAACCCCAATAAAAATCACAAAAGTGGTCAGGGCTTCAGGAAAGGGTTCATGAGGGCTCAGTCCTACACAATGAACTACACACAACTAAGGAATGTTGAGAGTAGGAGAATTTGACTTTGCCAAGGGAAGGTTCATCAATTGGTTTTCCAATACCAATACCAGATGGCTAGCCCTAAAAAACACATATATGAGTAACATTACACAGATTGATCAGGTTATATATAGGAATACATAGATAAACACATAAAAATATGTATATGTAACAATAACTAATTAAGAAAGAGGCTATGAATTTAAAACATTGCAAGTAACAGTATATTGGGAGGTTTTTAAAGATAGAAATGGAAGAGAAAGATGATGTGATTTTATTTTGTCAAAAATAAAAGAAAAATAAAATCTTGAAAACAGAAAATGTAGGCATTCATACCGGTTATAGCTTACTATGAAAAGAGATAATAGCAATACTGTACCTCCCAAATATTCTTTACTATAAGTCCTTTATCCAGGGGTATCAGAAAAAACATAGACCGTTCTCACTTTTCTGTATATTTCTTGGGTAGAAAGACAAATTTCTACCTCAGCAAATCTAGTATAGCCAGCCCTTGAATACTTGCTTTTTGAACCATCCAAAGCAATGCTCATTTGTTTTAGGCTTTCATGCACACACATTATTTGGAGAATTGATTTTGGTTGAAAATCTGAAGGGAAATTGGTTTACTGTCAAATTATACGAAGTAGAAAGAAACAAGCCTGAGTCTATGCTGAGAACACACAAAGTTTATAAAAGTTAAATCAGTTCTTTCACTGACTCTTTGTCACTCACATATAAAATTAAATAGCCATTTGCTGGTTATCAATCTATTAACTTCTGTAAGAAACAATTTATTAGTAATTTTATGAATGCCAGAAAATATATTCATTAGGAGTTTGATGAAGTATATCCCTGAAAATCCACATTTATTTTATAATTTTGACAATATAAGTACTTTCACAAATCTATATTTAGAAAGAATAAGAATCTAAAATTCTAAGATATAAGTAATATTTGCCTGACTATACTTTTTGTGATTGTATTCAGATTGGAGAGATATATCAAGAGGTGTACCTTGAGTGGTCTGGGCTGTCATCCTTAAGGTCAAGCAATGAAGATGATCGTTGTTTTGCATTTTACAACCTGATCCGCTGCATGAGCAAAGATGCTTTCAGAGTAAAGACTTATCTCAGTGTCCTCCAGTACAGAATGATCCATCAAAACAGCTGCTAACAGAAAACTTATGGCATCTGCTTCTGAGATGCCTGGATAAGACAATTTTTTGTCTGTATTTTTCTCTCTCTTCCTTAAAAATAAAAACTATTTGGAAGTTTTATAGTCTTAGTCAATTGGTCCAAATTTCTTTTGTTGATTTCCTGAAAAATCAAAATACTTTACAAATGACAGAAATTAAGTACCATGCTAACACATTAAACAACTTACCTCAGACTTGCAAAATATGTAAAATTGTTAGAATCAAAAATTAATGTTACTATTATACAGTCCCTAAAACTCATAAAAAACATTGAGCTTGGCAGTTACATTTTAAACACCAAGAAGTCTTGATCACTCTTTTTTCAAAGTACTGCCTGACAGATAGTATGCATTTGCATTATCTATAAGTACTATGAAATTTTTCAGTAATCTGAAATGTGTTAGACCACAAATGTGAAATGGGTCTGAAATTCTCTCTAACTGTCTTCAACAGTGTTCCTTTCCTGAGAACCACATTAGACATTTGATTCATGTTGGGCAGAACAGGTTTTTTTCCAGGCTTGATCAAATTTAGTTCACACTGACATTTTTTTTTTTAATATTTTTTCCCTCACCTTCAAGTGTTTGGAGTTACAAAGCATGGAATGTAAAAATGAAGAGATCCTACAAAGATTCTTTCACCTCCTTCTGGATTTACATTTCTTTGCATTTTTTGAGACTTAGAGATTAGAAGACAGAAAAGTATTATGACATCAGTGACTTAAGACACAATAGCAAAATTATATTTCTCATTATAGCTCAAAATATATTATTTGGCAGTAATAAATACCTCTTTTGGGGGTCCACTAGTGACTTCCTAAAGCTCATGCTTGAATAACTCAGTAATCAGCATCTTTATCTGAGAAGAGCTGAGCCAAATATGGTGCTCCCTCTAGTCTCTGCTCTTTCTTCCTTCACTATGTAAGAAAACTGCTTCTTTTTATACCTCATGGTTTGAAAAATCTTTGTTTATTTTTATAGCCAGTTTATGGATTAGGTTGACCATGAGATATGATTTTGATGGTATAATAGAATTTTAGATAAATGAGAAACACTGAATATTAATCTATAATTTGTACTAAAATGCCTGAATGAATATTCCAGCTATTCAATAAAAGAAGCTATAATTTTAGTGAATATACAACACCATAAGAAATTAATTAATTAATTTTAGTTTTTATTTTTGTTTAAGACAAGGTCTCACATAGCCCAGGATGATCTCCAGCTATGTAGTTGAGGATATCCTTGACATCCTCATTTCCTGCCTTAACCTCCAAAGTGCTGGGATTTAGGGTGCACCATTGTATCCAGTTAATATGGTACTGTTTTGTGTTTGCATGTGTTTGGGAGGCACTCTGTCAGATGAGCTATATCCTTAGCCTAGTCTTAGGTATATTCTAAACTTTTTATATTTGCAGTTATCTTTAAAATTGCTTTTTATTATTTAAAAGTTTATTTTTTATTTTACATATCAACCATAGTTTTTTATACTTGCTCCTCCCACTTACTCCTCAGATTTCACCCTCCCAATACCCCCTATCTCCTTAGAGAGAGTAAAGCCTCCCATGGTGAGTCCAAAAATATGGCATATTGAGGCAGGACAAAGTACACAAGGATCAAGGCTGAGCAATGTGTTCCTCTCTAGGGAATGGGCTCCAAAAAGCCAATTCACGTACTAGGAATAAATCCTGGTCCTACCTCCAGAGACCCCACAAATTGCCCAGGCCAAAGAAAGACCATCCACATTTAGAAGGCTTAGTTCAGGCTCATGCAGTTTCTCCAGCTGTCAGATCAGAGTCAATGAGCTGCCAGTTGCTTGGATCTGCTGTCTCTGTGGGTTTCCATCATGAATTTGACTGCTTTGTTCATGTAATCCCTTCTCCCTCTCTTCAACTCGACTGAGAGTTTGGTCTAGTGCTTATCTGCGGATCTCTGCATCTATTTCCATCAGTTGCTGGATGAGGGTTCTGTGGTGACAGGGTGGTCATTAATTTGATTACAGGGAAGGCCAGTTCAGGTATCCTCTCCACTACTGCTTGGAGTCTTAGCTGGGGTCATTGTTAGGACTTTCTAGGAATTTCCCTAGCACCAGATTTGTCTCTAACCTCAAAATGGCTCCCTCCATCCAGATATCTGTTTCATTGCTCACCCTCTCGGACCTTCCCTTACTCAATCATCTGGTTCTCTCATGTTCTCTTCCCACCTCCCATATGCCCCCCATACTCCCAATTCACTCAAGAGTTCATAAACTAAATCAACTTTTAAGCACTTATTTGTCATCACTTATTGTTTTATGCTATATCCAATGGAGAAACACATGGTGAGAGCAATTATTACATTCTGGAGCATGATGCACATGAATTTTGAAAGTTTGTATTTATTCCATGGCACAGTGGGAATGTAGCCCAATCTAGTACCAGAAAAATCTATGTGTCTAGAGTCATAAATAAAAAAACAAATATTTATATATATGTGTGTGTGTGTGTGTGTGTGTTTGTGTCAATATATTACCAAGGAATTGATAACTAACCAATGCTCACTTAGAATATTTTAGTAGTATTTTAAGAATTTCATTTTGATTATATTCAACCACCATTTCTTCCTAGTTCCATTATAATTCCATAAATGCATAACTTTGTGTTCTCATTTACAAAAAAAGAGTCCTACTAGTGTTGTCCATTACTAAGTTGTATGGTGTCCACTAGGACACATTTATTCGACCAAGCAACACACATTTAGAAAGCTAATTCTCCATCTCTGACATTATCAATTGCTAATAGCTCCTCATCTAGAAGCATGCCCACCTCATTTCTCTGTGCTGTGGTTTTGTCTATCTTGAGGTTTTACTAATATTTTTCATTCTGTCATACCATTGTGAATTATGCTTGCAACTGCACTATTGTCTGCTGAAAACACCATTTTCTTGCAGTCATCCACTGCTTGTGGCTTTACCACCTTTCTATCCCTTTTCCTAATTGATTTCTGAACCTTGACAGATGGGGATGTGATGATGTATATGCACCATAGGTCTGAACACCAGAAAGTCACTTGCTTTCTTTGCCTACAGTTGTGAGTCTCTTGTTGATTGCCACCTACTGTTGACAAAATGAACTTCCTTGTTGAAGGTGGAGAAATGCACAAATCCGAGAATGCAACAGTAAGTCTTCTCGAGTCAGTTTATGCTGTTTCAAAAACAATACTGGTAGGTTCTTCGCTACAACCATGTCTGGTCTAGCCATAAGATTCTGGCATTAATAATTATTGTAACTACTAGATAGAGATCGATCTAGTCTTTCAACTCAACCAGAAAGTGGTCATCCAGTCTAACTGAACCATTTCTGTTCCATTACTCCAAATTAAATTATTTTACCACTATATTCTATTTTCCTTCCCATTGAAACCCTTATGATTCATGGCCATTCACTAATTTTTGACCTATATAGGTATTAAGAAAATTGATATTTTTGCTATTACTATAATTTAAATTAAAACTGGATATGGCACTCATATAGTATTGATATGGTCTATCAGATTAACTTGACCATCAGGATTTCTAATAATTCTACATAAATATTAAGATTGTCTTTTCTGTGTTCTTATGCATGGTCTGGAATCTTGGAGCCCATTCCCTCCAGAGGAACACTTAACCCAGTCTTGACTTTGTGATGAGGCAATTAGACTTGCCTGGAGTGGATGTGCCACACTAAGGTGCCCCACTTGGGGATTTCTTGCCCTTTGGGGAGAGAGGATAGGGAAATAGGGAGGCTTAAGGTTGACTCAGAGGATTTGGGAGGAGGAAAAGGAGGGGGAACAGGGAGCTACATGGCTAAAAAAGACATTTTTTTTTATAAAAAAAAATAAAAGGAATAAAAATGAAACAGAAAAAAAGATTGTCTTTTGCAATAGTAGAGGAAAACTCACTGATATTTTTGAGGAAACTATTTATTTGAATCTATTTTTTGGTAATATATCCATGCTCACAATATTAATTCTACTATTTATTCAGTTAAGTGTTCTATACATCTTGGAAGGTCTCCTTCAATGTATTAATTGCTGGTTTGAAAGTTTTGAAACTAGAAGACTTTGACCTCATGTATTTATTTATAAGTATATTATTTTATGTTTGTAAGACAGTATGCATAGAATTTTTCCAATATTTCCTGGTGAATGTGATTTTTGGTATATAGAAAACCTGCTGAGTTTTATTTTATACATCTTTTTATTTTCTGTAACTCTTGTTAGATATAATCATGTTCTGGTGATACGTTTTAGGTTCTTGAATTATAGAATCATGTAGCCTGTTATGGTGGTAATGAGAATACTTTCTTCCTTTGTCCTTCCCCTTTATTGTAATCTCTTGAGTTATACTTCTAGTAAAGACTTCAAGCAAAATATTGAACGAAAATATGGGAATGAACACCCTTGAAACTAAAAATAATAATTCTTTCTTATAGTATAATCGTGGCTTTATTTTTATTTTTTTAGAAGATAAACAAAATAAACTTATTGCCAGAATATTGACTGGTTCTATTCATATAACGGACCCAAATAATGTATTAATATATTTGTTTTTCATATCACATAACCTTTTCCTCAGTGCACTCTTTTCATTTTTAATCATAGAAGTTTATCTTCTACCCTATGTGCTGAGCAGATGTTTCTGTTATTGTTTTACTATATATCTCATTTCAAACTTTTCTAATGTACACATACCCACCACTGTTCCCTCTCCCTTGCATCTTCCCAGTTTTCCCCCAGCTTTACCCCATCCTATCCCCCCATCCACTCCTCAGATAAGGACACACAGGGTGTGTCAATACAGTCTGTCATATCCAGTTGAGGTAGGGCTGGGATGGGAGCTCAACCCAGTGTTTAGCTGTAAATTTCTAATGTAAACCCAGTTATACATAACCTGATAGAAAAGAAAGCGGGAAATCGCCTTCAATGCATGGACAAGGAGACCATTTCCTAAGTATAACACCAGTAGCAGAGACAGTGAGAGTAACAATTGATAAAAGGGACCTTCTGAAACAAAAGCTTCTGCAATGCAGAGGACATGGTCAATAAGACAAAACAGCAGCCTATAGAATGGAAAAAGACCTTCAACAACCCTACATCTGACATAGGACTGATCTTTAAAACATATAAAGGCCTCAAGAAACTAGAGATCAAAAAACCAAAATAATCCAACTAAAAAGAGGATGCAGAGATAAATTGAGAATTCTCCACAAAAGAACCTCAAGTGGTCAAAAGACACTTAAAAAATTGCTCAAAAATTTTAGTCATCAGGGAAATGCAAGTCAAAATTACTTTGAGATATCATTTTATATCTCTCTTGATATAACAATGTTTTGTGTCCTTTGGTCTTTACTGCTATCATAATTAGTGGATTTTTGGTTTTATGTGTGGTTTTATATCCCTTGAATAAAAATATATATCCATGGTTAGTCCTCATCTTACAACATTAAGCTAGTTGTACACATTCTATATCTAAAGTATTGTGCCTCTGTGTTCATCAAAAAATTTCATTTATAATTTCTTATTTTTTCAGATATAATTACATATGATGTACTTTCTTTTCCCCTATAGGCCCTCACTTGTATCTATCATCGCTTGTCTTCACATTCATGGACTGCTTTTCTTCTTGCCTCTAAGTGCTTTTAGTATCATTGTCATGCTTGATCTACCTTGTGTTTACTTTCTATATTTTGAGTAGTTTGAGAACTATTCATGTTAGTCATTATTTTTAGGTCTGTAAAAATGCAGCAGTGTACCTGTTTTTCTTTTAGGAAGGCTTTTACTAATATTGTTGCTTTCAACAATATTTAAATACTCAACTGTATTCCAGTTTCTATGAAAGTACAATGCAATTCATCCTCTTTTACATGATTTTCCTACATCCATATATTCATTCACTTACTCCATTCATTCATTCATTCATTCATTCATTCATTCATTCATTCATTCATGTATCTTGTCCTGATTACTGTGTCTCCTTTGAGCAACAATTCTACAAGTCAGGGGGTCAAAGTCATCACAAGGAAAACCATAGAAACGACTAGTCTGGACTTATAGGAGCTCAGCTATAGACTGACAACTAGGAAACCTGTAAAGAGGCCTAGGCCCTCTACATATGTGTGGCAGTTGTAGTACTTGTGGGACCCCTAGCAATGAGACCAAACCTGTTCCTGAAGCTTTGGCTGGCATTTGGGAACCAATTTCTTGTACTGGATTGCCTTCTCCAAACTTAATATAAGGGAAGGAGCCTAGTGCTAAGTCAACTTGATATGCTACTCTTTGTTGACATCCACGGGATGCCTGTTTCTTTCTGAACAGAAATGGGGAAGAGTGGATAGGGCAGGGGTAGTGGGAAGGTTGAAGGAGGGAATGGGAAGAGAAGATGCAGTAGAGTTGTAAAATAAAGGAATAAATTTCATTAGTAAAAAAATTTTAAAAAGATAGAAGAGAAATCAACAGATTACATAGAAAAAAGCAGTTTGTGGATCAGAAAAGAACAAAGGAAAGACTACGAGAAAAAATTAATCAAAACAGATTATGAAGAAGATACTGTTAAAATAATAAAACATAAATCTACAACTGATCATATTCAAAGTCAATATCAGGTTTTTACCAAATACTGAGGAGTCAAAATCACCCCCCCATCTTATCAGATTATAGTATGATAAAATAAGAAATCAATATCAAGAAAACTGTATAATATACACAAATACATTGAGGTTGGATGATTTATTATTTAATATGTCACTGAAGAAATCAGAGAGATTTTTTTTAAGTTTCTAGAGTCAAAATATCAAAGAACTGCTTATCATAACATTTAAGGTATAATTAAATAGAATAACAAACAGTTGGTGATAACAGAAGGTAGGAAGGTTCCTCAAGCCAGAGGAAAGGCAATTGAAGATTTATGAGAGTCACATGGCAGGTATCCAAAGGTTATCTGCATCATAAAATGACTATGGTTTTTAAGACACAAATTTTATGAATAGCGTATCTAGTTAAAATAAAATGATGATTGAGCAAAGAAAGATTTATTTGACACAGTAATGAAAACATGCAGAACACACCTATGATCATGTAATGGAGAAGCAAGTTTATAGTGGGGCTTGTGTTATCATGACGAGATTTTGAGCATTTGGCATTTGCATTCTAAAACAATTTTCAAATTTTAAAAATTGATTGTTTAAAAACTTCACACATGAATTTGGTGTATCTTTTTCACATTCCTTGATTCCCTTCCTCCAAAATCCTCTTTAGACTGTGGAATCATTCAATTGTATTGTCTTGGCTGTACATTCACTGTGAGCATTATTTTGTAATAACAGTCTCAATTTCATGAAGGGTTGTAAAATTTGCATTTCCTTAGGATACATGGGTTAGTTCATTGACAGTTTTACACTTTGATTGTAATAACTTGACTTTCATTACTTTCTTGTAAAATAAATTGTGGATTTTTTTGCCAACTTAACAAATATTATTTGTGATGAGTTTCATTGGAACAGTCTAACTTTAATGATAAATATTGTATTCAATGAGTAAAGGACAAATAGGCCTTTTAGATTTGGATATCTCTAATGAGAATGTCTTTATTTTTTATAAAGTAGCCCATTATAACAACACGCGCATTCACAAAATCTAAGAAACTTCTCAGCAGCAGACTGTCATAGATCATCTCAAAATCAGTCAGGATAAATGAGCACTTAGCAATCTCTTCCAGTTATTCGACACTTCAGTATTTTGAGATGATATTCAGTGTAGAATATATCAGTACGCAGGCAGAAGGAAAGGTTGAACATTGCCAGAAACTTATCTTCTTTGATATCTGATTTTATGTGTTGATGAAACTCCCATCTGGGAAATTTTTCCTTTGTCTTTGCTGTAGGATAGACCTAAAAATCAAAATGATTTTCAGTTACTTGTTGATTATATTAGTAATGTTCATTTCTTGTTTCTTTTGTGTTAAATCCCAGAAGTACATTCAGAAATCTTGCTTTCATCAAAGGTATGAATTTTTATTTATGTATGCCAGAAGACCCTCTGTGGGAGGTTGTGTTGTTTCATTTTAAATAATTGTCCCAACCACTGGTTTAATAAAAAGAGCTGATTGGCCAAAGGCAGGCAGGAAGTGTAGGTGGGGCTACCAGACTAAAAACTCTGAGAACAGAATGCCAGATCAGAACACCAGAGGGAATTCCAGAGAGAGGCCCGGAAGAAGCCAAGGACAACTATGATGCCTTAAGAAAAGGTACCGAGCCCCATGGCTGAACAAGAGACATGGGTTAGAATAAGGGTAGAGAGCTAGCATGTGATATGCCTGGGCCTGAGGCTGATCACCCAAAAACTATTGGAAGCTTCTGTGTGTCTCTGTGGGACTGCGGGACTGTGGGACTGCGGGTCTGTGGGTCTAGACCTTGAGGTTAGGCCCGAAAGTCTGGGCCAGAAACTTCGTACTACAACCCTCAAGCACCTAGTCTTTTAAAAACTATGAACAAGACTCATATACATTTGTCCTACTGATCACAGATGAAGTATTCTCCTTCAGAAACAAACAGAAGCAAAGTAGAAAGTTTGTATTTGACTTTGGTACCGTGTGGGGAGTGTATAGTTACCCTCAGGTAACTTATACATGTCCTCTATATTTCATAGAAGCTGATATGCACCACTATTCTTTTATGCATTTCAGCAAATTTACTCTCCATGCAGCTTGTGTATGAAAACCTTGCGTGTGATGAGGATCAAATGATAATTTAGTATGTAGAGCCAAGGAAAGCCTGTGAGAAGAGCTGAGCTCTTTTCATTCACCTAGGAAAGGTGTCCTCTAAGTGAACATGAGGAAGAGCTGTGTTTCCATCTGATTCCTGGGGAGGGAGATGGCAAGAAACATCTTAAGGAAGAATGGGCCTGTAAGCCACCTCTTAGGGCAGTGATTCTCAACCTTCCTAATTTTGTGACTCTTTAATACAATTAATGTTAGGGTGATCCCCAACCATAAAATTATTTTTGTTGCTACTTCAATCTCTAATTTTGCTACTGTTAAGAATTGTAATGCAACTATTTGTATTTTTCATTGGTTTTAGGTGACACCTGTGAAAATGTCATTGGTTCCCCAAAGGGTTCACTACCGTGTTCAGGACCACTGTCTTAGAAGAAGATTGTCCACAAGATGAGATATTTAGTTTTCATTTTCGCAAGATGAGGTATTGCAGAATATTTTTAAAAATTTATACAATTCACCTGTTTATGAATAAGACAAACTAACAGTAAATTCCATACCTTGGTGAGTATCCACCTGAGGTCATCCAGGAGTTCTTTGTTGTTCTGTTCAATCTCATTGGCTTTTGAAAGGATAGCCTCAGGGGTATCTTGCATGGCACTAAGTTCAATTGTGAGATGGAATAGAGGGCTACTCCAGGAACCCACAAAATTAATCAACATTTTTAAATATTTTTTGTTCTAAGAAGACACAATTGAAACATCGAATTAAAATAATTTCAATATAGCATGTTAGTTGCTTGCAATGTTTATGTGATGCTGAACTCAAACATGTTTTTACTATGTATATATCACACAGATTGCATAGATGTTACATAGTCTGACAATGTAAGATTTAAACTATTAATCTATTTTCTACAAAATAAAACAAATTACGATGCTTATAAACTAGTGTTTTTTGTGGGTATGCCATCACTTGAGTTTACCCTATTAAACTCTAACAGCTGCCTTCTTATTAAGATTTTTATTATGTGTTTATTTTGCTGATCAATTGCTAGGCCGGCTCTTGCTGTGGCTCAATAGAGACCAGTAATATTTTACTCAGGAAAGATAGACACCACGAGCTCTAGAAAAATGGCTCAAATAATTTTCCCTCAGGAATTAATACATATCAAGAAAACACAGCATTCATTAATGTACTCATTTACGATTTCTGGGTGAAATTAGACACTAGAACAAGGATACAATGAAGGGAGCATGTACTCATTAATCAGCCTTTCTCTTGCCTCTGATAGAGCAGAATATTTCTTGATATGTATAGGTGAAGAACAATGTATATATAAGTAACATTTGTCTTACTAACAGAATCAGTGGGAATCACAACAGAATTAATACTCCAGTACTTAATGATTATATCTGATTTAAAGTATATACTTAATTGATGTTTGTTAGTATCCCAGGTGATCATGAAAATGATAGTAGACTAGAGTCTATTAATTACAATAGAAACATGCAAAGAGCATTACAAAAAAAATCAGGCAAATGGTGATGGCAATACATGGGAGCATGATGTCATGTGATTAAGATTGAGATCTGTGTTTGGATGAAGTGCATACTTGAATTCTATACAAGTGTGTGCACAACTTTTCATCACCTCTATTTCCCTTTCTACTCAAATAATATTACCTTCTGTTAAAGGTTTCCAAGTTTCAAATATAGCAACATTAAGAGAGTGCTTTGTGACATGTATAGCAATAGTATAGCTCTCAAGAAACATTTCCTTTATATCTCTGTCCCAATTTTCCCTTATTGTTGTCATACAATGTGCAATTTATATCACATTAAGATAATCTATTGCAGGGAGATGAGATAATTGCAATCATAAAATAGAATTCTCTAATATGATGATCTTCTCATCATGAATTGGGATATTTCTATATTCTAGGCGACATAACAATTGTATCTCATAGAACAACTCTACAAATATAACTTTCAGTTAAAGCATAGATGCAAGACAGATTTGAAAATCAAGAAGAGATGATGCAGTGTTCAGTAATGTAGAAGATCACATAAAGAACACATCAGCAATATATAATAAATATAGGTACATTTTTATCACTTAAGTAGATGTGATTTTATAACCATAAATAGTCAAGTTAGCTCAAAGTATCCATAAAATAGTGAGTAAAATTTCAGTGGCAAGATGTTGCTAAAATGTCAACCTTTAAATGGACTATTTAAGAATCTGCTATACTGTTGTTACATATTTGATTATACTTATAATTTATTGACAATATAATGTGATTTTTAAAACATACTTTGCCTCCATTGTTTTCCGCATGCATTATTGCAACATCTATCATAATGGATACAATAATTGACAGTTTCACACACCCAGTGTATTATTTTTGGTTTTGTGAAAAATTTAAGATGGAAACTCACTTTGATACTTATGTGTTCAGGTCCTTTATCTGGAGGGTTGGTGATATTAGAGTGGCAGTGAACCCTTGCCCTGTAAATAGCTGCATTTCTAAGGTTCAGTAGTGTAAGCTGCAAGTAAAAATAAAAATTCAGTTAGAGTTCAGACATTTACAAATGAGTTTATTACCAGACTATTAATGTATTTTTAGATATGTAATTTTTAACAATAAGTACTTCCTCAAAACAGAAATAAAAGAATTAAGAAAGTGCCCATCACCTAATTCTGTGGCTATTGGATTTGCAACTTAATTTGGCATTTCACTAACTTTTGAACTATGTAATTCTTCTTTTAGTCCCCTGTCTTCCTACTCTTTCTAGAAGTTACTATATGAAGGCAAACATAGAAAAGAACCAATTTATTAAGCACTAAGGGTTTTAATTATCATATTTCTCTAGTATTTTGGCATGAAGCCATAGCACATATCTACTAATATTTCTATTTTATGTCAATAAATATTGAAATTTTCCTATCCAAGCATAAGAGTCACAAATGTATTCACTTAACACCAAATACATATAATGGTGTAATAAAATTTTATAATAGTTTTAGAATAAAATTGTGATCATTGTGACAAAATTAGTCATAAAAAGTAGAGTATTTTATAGGAATCTCTAAGTAATGAATCAAAATATACAAAATCATTAGTTAATATTTATGTGTTATATTATTCATTGTATATAATTGTATGTATGATTTATATGAAATATTAAACTTATTTAAATATTCAATTTAAGGTAACTTATTTACTTCTAATAATCAGCTAATCTAAGAAAGGTTAATTGAGTATTATGAAAGTTAGAATGTAGAAAGACTGTCACTTAAGAACAGAAAACAAAAGTTTAATGTAATCGTTTTTCCTCTAAGCTGAGATCCCTGGCATGAGACTCCTTTGGTGAAGCAACAGAAAAGAAGGAGGGAACTTACCATAACTGCAAATGGTCTGGAAGAGAATTCATTGTGGAACTGAGTCGTGTTGAGGGGAAAAATAGCAGATAGTCAATAAAAAATTCAACATGAACACATGCTCATTACAGAGACACAGTCTCTTAATGTCCAGTGTATTTAAGGTTTGCCTGTTTTCTCTTCCTTTGTGTTTTCTGACCTTGAGAAATAATTTGTAGCAATAAGCAAGAAAGAAACAAACTCACTTCTAATTCTGCCCTGATATGAACACCCTAGCACTAAAAAATAGTTAAACCACAATTCTTAATATTTAGGGGCTTCTTGCAAGACTCTCTCTCTCTTCTTTCTTTCCATCCCTTTCTCTCCCCTTCCTTCCTTCCTTCCTCTCTCCCTCCTTCCTTTCTTCCTTTTTCTCCCCCACAGTCTCTTTTTCTTTATTGCCTCTTCACATACACTATGTTATCTGTTCCAGACATAGTTCAGTGCAATGCACATCTTCTACAGTACTAAATGAAGATGGACAGTGGAAATTCATCATCCTGAATACAACATCAGGAAATAAGTGTTTTTACCCCAGCCACATTTTAAGAGTGTCTATCACAGGTTTTTTTTGTAATTTTTTTAAGAAAAATAAAATTGGAGAAAAAAATGTAAAAATCATTAGATTGCTTGAAATTTTGTGAAACTGACCCATTGACTCTGTCCGTGTTTCAGAAGTTGGTACTTCCTTTACCTATCACAGTGTATTTTCTGATACTTAAGTCATGATGCTTAGAGTCTCAGTCTCTAGTGCAGTTCAAATGTTAGCAAGAAGGTAAAGGTACATACAAACTCTTGATGCATTTCTTCAACAAGATTACGGATAGTTTCAACTCGTTTGATGGCACTGTTAAAGGTTTCCACAAGGGGGTTCCAGCAGCCCCCCTCTTCTGTGACACACTCTGGAACTGATGCAGCTTTCTCCCACAGGAGCAGGTTCAACCCCAGCAGCAGCAGGATTGTTCTTGCTAAATAGAAACATGAGTCACTTCTTGGAGATTTTCAAGGCTCCACCACATCAAGAAAGTCCTATCTAGTCAAAATTTCATTACTACATGATTTAATATTGAATATCTGAAATATCAGATAAAAATCACCATGAGTACCTTGCCAATTAATTTTTTTCCTATAAAATAGTCTGAAAAAGAAGTGATTTCCCATATTTTTGTAGTATTTCAGAAGTTATTCTGAATTCTACAAATGTCTAAAAATAAAGCTAACTCCCAGCTAGTATTTTTAAGTCATCCTCTTCGGATGGTTTCTGTTTTAGAGTTTAAGCTCATTTTTAGTTACTTAATTCTTGAAGATTTGTAATTCTTAAACTTCAGCATTTTGGACACTAAGTTAACTAGAATTGCAGTTTATCTGTTTGCTTCCTCTACATGTTAGACAATAAACTCATGGACACTATTAATCCAGAAAACGAAAAGAATGTTGCCTTAAAAGTGATGTCTTCTTAGATTTACTAATCTATGTTTAAAATTCAGCAAAGTAGCAATTCATCAAAAACTTCAGATTTATTTTCTTTTAAGTTAATGTTAATAATAATTCTCTGAGCAGATTAGATTATCATAATCGTAATCTGAATATATACATACATAAATATATATACATATATATAAATATATATAAATATATGAGGAGAAAGAGTACATGGCTAAGTGCTTTTACTAATGGCTTATGCTGAAAGCAGAACTCCAACAATCAGGACTTTGCCCTTTACCTGGTCATAGAAAGATTACCTGTATGCTCACACTATGCATCTTTCTATCAGAGAACACAGCCACAGTTCTGAGACTTAGTTTTATTAAAAACATTTTAAGAAAGTTCTAATATATTGATTTGATCTACTTTGCTCTCTAAAAATATTCATGTTTAAAAGTTTTGACAGTGATCAGGATTAGCGCCAATCTAAAAATTGCTACTCATTAAGCAGAATAACACAAGGCCAAAACTTAAGGCTGATGGAACATATTTGAGGAGGGAGAAGTATTAATATAAAAGCTTAGGTCCACAATGTTTGCTGAGAGAAAGTGTCCTTTGGTTATGCAATACCAAGTGGTCAACCCTAAAATCATAGACATCTAAGCAACACTAAATGGACTCAGCAGGTTCTTTGTATGTTTATGTGTATGTATAAATATCAACAGAATGATGAAATAAAAAACAGCCACCCTGAACTTTGGATAGACCATGGGAAAGGGCTTTTGAGAAGTTAGAGGAGTGAAATAATATAATATTCATCATGTACAAAATTCTCAGAAAATTAAAAATATAAAAATGTCTTCCTATTTCATTTTATAAGATAATTTCTTGTTATTATCTCCCCCTCTCTATAAAATATCACCTACAAAATATGGCAGGTTGTCAGCACTCTTTGATCTTTTTGTGATATTATTTGGCTTGTGGTAAACTGGAAAATAGTACAGGACACACTCTTCTGTTTGCATACTTCAGCATTCAGAACTTAAAGTTTCTTCAGATATATTCCAATGTGAAAGCTCACATAGAATAACCAGGATCAAAATTTTGCTTCCCCTGCCTTGAAATAAGATGACTTTATATCCTGGATAATTTCTGATTTCTCACCCTGTGGAACATTATCCTTTTGAGCTGTGTTATTTGTTCTGAAACATGTTCTACACATGTGGAGTTGCTTAAGGATCCCCATCATTTCTAGTCACTAGATATCAGTAACATGGTCTTCCTCTTCTCACTCCAATAGAGACAATGCAGACTTTCCCTGAACACTGCATCATGTCTCAAGGTAAAGGATGTTGAGAAATGCTGAACTGTTTGTCTCTTGTTTCCTTGTACAGTTGCTTTCAAAAAAATAAGTTTAAAAGACCTTAAAATGTCTATTCTGAGTTCTGGAAAACTAAACAAATATTTCTTAACACTAAATAGAATACCAAAGATTTTAAAGAGTTCTAATAAAGCAAACTCATTATAGCACTGAACTGAGTAGTTTTACTTAGAGATGCATAGGGGAAGAGTTTACTTACAGATATAATGTTTACTCAGTGACAGCTCCATGGCTGAGACGTTTCCAAAGTGGATGAGTGCTCACTTTGAAGAACTGGCTCTCTGGAGTCATACATTCAACTAGTTTCCTCTTCCTATATATTTTAGCAAGCTAGCCCCAAGGGCATGCACAATTACTGGACAGCAAAACGTCACATGCAGACTCCCTCATTAGTGAACTGTGTCTGTCTATCTTCAGGGAATGTTAGCAATTTTATTACCACATACTTATCTGTGTTGGGATTTGTTTTTTCTCTTCTACGTGTTAATTCTTGTGCAAATTATTCTGGATATCTCTGAAGCCATCTCAGCTGCCTGATGACAGTCATTTCTGACCAGAAAAAAAAAATGGTTGTTCATAATTACTCCCTCCTCCTTATACTCTTACATTTCTTCTATCATCTCTTTCATCATATTTATGGACATAGAGGAATTATCTATTGAATATTTGACTATCATTCCACAGCATTAGTAAATTAGTAGTGTTATCATGTATCTATGTCAGTAATCACTGACTACTGTGAAGAGTAGTTCTTTATAAACTAAGCTGGCAGTTGTAGTAATTTATATGCCTAAATTAGATACTTAAAGTCAGTTTGAAAGACACCAGGTATATTTAACAGAAAAATCCCTTAACTTCTCTTGAGCATATATAACCTTTCAAGTAAAAGATTGTGCATTGACTTAAAATACAAAATATGATTTATTTCTTGGACTTAGCCTTTATCATATTATACCAAAACATTTGTGCCACTATTGTCCTGGTGAGTATAATTTTATATGCTTGCTGCTAGCATTAATACTTGAGCCATAGTTCCACTGGTATCATGGTATCTTCCAGGCTATGACAATCACAACATAGAGGGATTTTATATCTCATTGTCAACCAAATTTTCTCAGATTGTTGAAACAGAGTATTTGGTGCCCAAAGAATTTAGGCCAACCAATTCGTTCTGGTGCTCATTCAAAAGGAGGTATACAGTGGCAACTGTATGTAACTCTTGAGAAGGTAACTTACCCTGATCTCAGGAATTGAATTCAATAGTCATATAGTTCTTAGGAATCCCATTCCTTCTTATATGCACACTCTCATAGATTCTTTGATAGCTATCTTTAGTATATTTTTAGATTCCCTCACAAATGATCAAGGTGTGTAGAGGTTCAGCATTTTAATAGCCCTATTGTTACCTGTTTCAAGAAATCGTATATTTTTTTCTGATTTTATAGACACTCATTGTATCTTAACATTGGTGTTACACAGAATAAAGTTCAAGGATATATCAATTGATTTTTTACAACGCATAAGGTAAATGTGTATGGATGGCATAATTACTTCTTCACCAGTCTTATAGGCAGCTCCATGAGTTGTTTAGATGCTTCACCTGGGACTCTGACATATGATTAGGAAGAATACATCTCGATAAGAACAAAAATGTAGTAGTGCACATTTAGACGTGTCAAACTTACTGTTCCTCCAGATGTCTTCCACATTTTGAGAATCTCTTGCTTGTTTCTATACCCTAGAGTCATCTGTCAACAATATTTTAGGGAAGAGCCCTGGCTTGGATGAGTAATATCCTCCCCCAAGCTCCCCCTTTTCTCAACTACACAAGTTCATCATAAATTTAAGTTTCAAGAAAACATTTAAAACCTTCTGTATAGCTTGTGTCCCTGCTGCACATTCGTTTCCAGCATTCCTATCTATATGAGAGAACTGGGCAGATTACTTCCTGAGGTAGAGCTAATTTGCTGTCCCTAGGGTGAGCTGTATATGTTTATGTTCACCAATCTATCTCTTTATTGTTCCAATAGTGGCATTAGTCCACAATAATTTTAGGAAGCTGTGAATTCTAGTCTCTTTGGCAAATCAATCAAAAACAGTATGTCTTTCCTTTAAGATTTCTTTGACATGTTCTCAGGTCTATTGTAATGTGCTTGCTCGAAGGCAATATTAGTTAACCTGCTGATTTTATCTGATGTGCTGTTCCTCTAAGACATCTGTTTTCTGCAACAGGGAGTTCAACAGAAAGCCCTGTATCACCTTCTACCCCTTGGAGAACTGTTATTCAGTTTACAGCCTTTCATTTGCTCCTAAACAGCACATCTTTCATGTGGTCAGCATTTCCACTGGAAATTTGAGATTGGTCACAGTGCAGATCTTGCTACATTTGACATCCCTTGAGCCCTGCTCTCAGATTTTCTCTTTCTTGTTTCAACTTTTAGCACTTTATAAATTATCTTTAAATCATATTCCATTCACTTACATTCTACCCCTTCTGCTCAAAGTATAATCTTATACTTCATCATGGTTGGAGAAAAGATAATATACAAAATCTTGGGTTACAGTTTTGGAGACCAGACTGTCATCTCTTTTCATAAAGTGAGTATATTTTTTTCAGGAATTCAGGACTTAAGATCTAAATCTGTTCAATGAAAGTCAAGGGGCTTGTTCTTTCCATGCCCAAACATTTGTCTTCTACTTGATTTCATAGCTGTCAAAATGAAGATTTGCTTCACAGCTACCTGACTATAATGCTTGGTGAAAAGTTTTATTCTCTTCTCAACTATTTTGTTTTCTAAAAGCCTCTTGGGTGTTTGAATTCTTACTTCTTGCCCTAGATTTTGGGTTTATTTTTCTGCTACATTTTTTTCTATATCTTTTTCAAAGATTTCAGCAGTCACCATTACAAACATTTGTACATGTTCTCTTCTCTCTCTACCTCTCCCTCTCTCACACACATACATTTATACAGACATACACACATAGACATATATATATATGCATACACTAAGAGAGAAGTAGTAATTATCTTTAAATATAGGCCACATTAACACTGAAAAGAATAAATCTAAAATAACATTAAACAAAAAAAAAACTTGCAGACAATCACAAATAACTTCTATATCCCCACATATAGAAGTCATCATGGTCTGCTATTATTGCCACTCTATCAATGGGGATTTTCTTGTCATTATACTTGGCACTTTCTGATGTTGGGTACACATCAGTAAAGAAAGGAGTTAAAGACTCTACTTCAACAACCATAGGTGCCTTTTAGGAAAAACAATACAACAAATACAGAAATAGTACTCTGAGGAACGTGCACAGGCTATTTGTCCTCTAGTGGAAAAAATAGCAGTATAATAGAAGTCTCTGGGAACAAGTGACAAGAAGAAAATATTTGTAAGGCATGAGTTAGAATGCATTCAGAAATATAAGTACTCCTAAATCCTGACATGTGCACCTAGAATTGAGCTAGAAAAAAATATTTTCTTGTAGGCAGCTTTTGTCAGAGTATCTTTTCACAGAAACATAACAAGTAAGTCAGTGTTTTTTCTCTCTGTGAATGTGTGTGTTTATATATTTATGAATATGTATGTGTGTAAGCATGTGTATGTATGTATGTGTATATGTGAACGCTGTATTTACCTATATGTGCAATTATACACATATATATCCATGTATGAAAAGGCCTATACTGAATGACTCTCAATCACTGTGTACCCAGTTCTGAAGATAGGTTATCTTACTGAATGTAGAATTAATTGATTGGGTTAACTGGTCAACCACAAGCTTCAAGAATCCCTCTATCTCTGCTTTCCAGAAAAGGGTTACAATCATAGGCAGCTAGGTCCTGAAATTTCATATGAATTTTATATAGTTGGGTCAGGTCCTAAAGCATGTTTATGATACAGGTCTTAAGTCTGAAAATCTATTGTGATAGACAAAATGAACCACCAATAAAACAGTTCTGGAATATTTATTTGTTTTTTATGTATAGCCATTGATTTATTTAATAATTCATAGGCTAAGAGATACAGTATTGAATCATTCCATTTCCTTTGATGTTTTAATTATTGTACAAATATTATATCTGTATGTGAGTTTGTTTTTTTCCTGATTTTTAAATTGATTTAGCAAGGTTTTCTCCCATGTATACCCTGGCTTGTCCTCTCATCCTTCCTGTCAGTCCCTCTTAGTCCTCCCTCAGACTCCTTCAACTCCATTCCACCATTCACTCTCCAAGGACACAAGAAGTCCTAAGGTGGGTCAGTTCAGTCGGGTGTATGCATTTGAGGTAAATCCGATTCTGTCATCCCATTATTAAGGCTGGATTAGGTGTTCCACGGTAGGGAATGGGCTCCAAGATGCCGGTTCATGCACAGGTACATAGTCTGATCCTACTCCAAGGGGCTCCACAAATTGCCCATGCCCTTCTACCGTCATCTACTTTTGGAGGGTTTATTTCCTTTTCCTGAAGGTTCTCCAGTTGCTGTTTCTGACTCAGTGAGCACCCAATAGCTCCAACCAGCCATTTTTATGGATCTCCTCCTGATGACCTCTATTGCTTTGCTCATATACACTCTCCTCTCTCTCTTCAGCTAGACTGGGAGCTTGACCTGGTGCTGAGCTCTGGATCTCTGCTTCTACCAGCAATGGATTCATTGCTGGTTGAAGGTTCTATAATGATACTTATGAAGGTAATTTATTTGATTATAGAGGAAATCCTATTTAGGCATATGTTCCACTATTGCTTGGAGTCCTCGTCAGGGACATCCTGTAGATTCTTGGAGGTTTCCCTAGCATGTGGCCAACCCCACAGTGGCTCCTTTTATCAATATATCCATCCCTTTTTCTCTCCCTTTTTGGTGCTCCTCTCACTCTCTCATGATTTATTCCAACCTCTCTTTGGCTACTACTCTTTATGATCCCAATTTACTCAGATCTTCTCTATTGTCTCTTCCCACAGGGATCCCTGGATGACTCTCTTAAGTTCCTTCTGACCCCAAGCTATTCAGGGGTTATAGTTTGCAGCCTAGCTATTATTTGATTTATGTCTAAAATCCACTTATAATTGAATATATCCCATGCCTAACCTTCTGGGCTTGTGATACCTCACGTGGGAGGATATTCTCCAGATATATCCATTTGGCTGCAAAGTTTAGCATGTTATTTTTTACTGCTGACTAGTACTCAAATTGTGTGTATGTATCACAACTTGTTAATCAACTCTTCAGTTAAGGGAAATATAGGCTGTTTCCAGATTCTGGCTATTACAAATAACACTACCATGAACATAGTTGAGCTAATGTCTTTGGGGTAAGAACATGCATCCTTTGAGTATATGCCCAATAGTGGTTTTGTTAGATAACTGAGGAGATTGATTCCCAGTTTTCTGAGGAACCACCATACCACTTTTCAACAACAATGGAGGGGTGTTCCTCTTGCTCCGCATACTCTCTAGCATAGGCTGTCATCTGTGTATTTGATCTTATCCATTCTGAGAGGTGTAAGGTGGTGTCTCAAAGTTGTTTTGATTTGCATTTCTCTGATGGCTAAAAATGTTGGACAATTCTTTAAATGTCTTTCAGCCATTTGTAATTCCTCCGTCGAGAATTTCTTTTTAGCTCTGAACCCCATTTTTAATTGGATTATTTAGGGTTTTGACCTCTAGTTCCTTGAGTTTTCTGAATATTTTAGAGATCAATCATTTGTCAGATGTAGGGTTGGTTAAGATATTTTTCCCATTATGTAGGCTGTCTCCTTGTCTTATTGACTGTGTCCTTTGTCTTACAGAAGTTTTTCAGTTTCAGGATGTCCCATTTATTAATTGTTATTTTTAGTGTCTGTGCTACTAGTATTATATTTAGGAAGTGGTCACTTGTGCCAGTGTATTCAAAGGTATTTCCCACTTTTTGTATCAAGTTTAGTGTAGTTAGGTTTTTGTTGAGGTCTTTGATCCACTTGGATTGGAGTTTTCTGCAAGGTGATAGATATGGATCTATTTCCATTCTTCCACATACTACCATCCAATTATGCCAGCACCAGTTTTTGAGGACACTATCTTTTTTTTCCACTGTATATTTTTGGCCTCTTTGTCACAAGTCAGGTGTTTATAGGTTTATGGATTAAGGTTGAGGTCTTTGATTAAATTCCTTTTATTCACATGTCTGTTCTTATGCCAGTAACAAGCTGTTTACTATTATTATTAGTGTATCTCTATAGTAGATTTCAAAGTCAGGGATGGTGATGCCTTCAGATGATCTATTACTGAACAGGATTATTTTGGCAATTCTGGGTTTCTTGATATTCCTTATGAAGTTGAATATTGTTCTTATGAGGTCTGTGAATATTGTATTGGGATTTTGATTGGGATTGCATTGAATCTGTAGATTACTTTGGGTAAGTTTGCCATTTTTACTATGTTGATCCTACCTATCCAGGAGCATGGGAGATCTTTCCATTTTTTTGATATCTTCTTCAATTTTCTTCAAGGATTTAAAGTTTTTGTCAAACAGGTCTGTTGTAAGAGGGTTCTTGGGTCCCGGGTGGCCGAGACCCACAGACCTACCGCCCAAGCCCGCTTAGCCGCCCAGACGCCCAGGCCCCCAAAAATGACTCTGATGCTTATATTAACTTCATGCTGTTTGGCTTATGGCTCAGGCACATTGCTAGCTTGCTGTTACATCTTAAATCAACCCATTTCTAGTAATCTGTCTGCCACATGGCCCGTGGCTCACCTGTGTTCCTTACATGTTTCTTCTTGGGAGGCTTCAGCTTGATCTGCCTCTGACTCCACCCTGCTTCTCCTACCTATCTTCTGATTTCTCCTCCTGCTTCTTCTATGGTGC
Source organism: Phyllotis vaccarum (assembly GCA_033318265.1). Classification (NCBI taxonomy): domain Eukaryota; kingdom Metazoa; phylum Chordata; class Mammalia; order Rodentia; family Cricetidae; genus Phyllotis; species Phyllotis vaccarum. The sequence goes on along the minus strand of JARWLC010000011.1, from coordinate 32,402,789 downwards.
CTGGCATGGCCCAAAACAGCTCCTTTATTTTAAGATTGAGATTCACAGCATACATAAACACATTCCCACATCACAGGTCTGCCACTTCTTCGGTTAGAGTTGCCCCAAGATATTTAATGCTACTTGCAGCTATTATAAAGAGTGATGTTTCCCTTATTTCTTTTTCAGCCCTTTTATCCTTAGTGTAAAGGAGGGCTATTGATTTTTTTGAGTTAATCTTGTACCCTGATACCTTGCTGAGGTGTTTATCAGCTGTAGTTGTTCCCTGATAGAATTTTGGGGTTACTTATGCATACGATCATATCATCTGCATAGAGATAATTTGACTTATTCTGTTCCTATTGTATTCCTTTAATCTTCTTTTATTCTCTTATTGCTTTAGCTAAAACTTTGAGCAATATGTTGAATAGATAAGGGGCAAGATGATAGCTTTGTCTTGTTCCTGATTTTAGTGGGATTGCTTTGAGTTTTTCTCCATTTAGTTTGAAGCTGGCTGTCAGCTTGCTGTATATCAAATTTATTATGTTTAGATATTTTCCCTGTATTCCTGATTTCTCCAGGACATTTATCATGAAGACATGAAGACATTTATTATGGATTTTCTTAAAGACCTTTTTAGCATCAAATGAGATGATCATGGGTTGTTTTTCTTTTAGGTTGTTTATATGATGGATGACATTCAGTTTTTCATAATTTGAACCATTCTTGCATCTCTGGGATGTTGAATGATTTTTTTTATATGATGTTGAATTTTGTTTGCCAACAGTTGAGTATTTTTGCATCAACGTCTATGAGGTAGATTGGTCTATAATTCTCTTTCCTTGTTGAATCTTTGAGTGGCTTAGGTATCAGGGTAATTGTTGCCTCATAAAAAGATTGTGGCAATTTTCTATTAGTTTTTATTGTATGGAACAGTTTAGGAGTATTGATATTAGTTCTTCTTTGTATATCTGATAGAATTCTGCACTGAAACTCTCTAACCTGGACCTTAAAAATTTTGGAGACTTTTAATGACACCTTGAATTTCTTTGGGGGGTTTAGGTCTATTTAGGTCATTTATCTGGTCTTAATTTAATCTTGGTAAATGGCACCTATCCAAGAAGATGTTCATTTCTTCTAGGTGTTTCAATTCAGTGTAGTATAGATTTTTGAAATATGACCTAAGTATTCCTTAGATTTCCTGGGTATCTGTGATTACGTTCCTCTTTTATTTCTGATTCAGTTAATTTGGAAACTCTCTCCCTCTCTGCCTTTTTGCTAATTTGAACAAGGCTTATTTATGTATCTTGCTGACTTTATGAAAGAACCAACTTTTAGATTCATTCATTCTTTGTATTGTTCTCTTTGTTTCTATTGTATTGATTTCAGCCCTAAATCTGATTATTTCCTGCCATCTACTTCCATTATTTGCCATAGTAAAATTGACTTATGAGCGATTCTTAGCCTTAGATTGCTGAACTGTTTTCAAGTCTGTTAAGTTGAATGAGCTTCTCAGTGTAATTCACAACCTGATTTTACTGCATATTTACTCAAATTAAACTCCCTTGCATCTTGTCTTGATGATATAAACTCTCCTGCAAGCATGCATGCATTATATGAACTACTTTTCTTAGTACCTATTAATAGTTATTTTTCACTTCTGTAATAATTGCTTATTTTAAAAAGTTGAAGAAATGAAATATGCGAAAGAAATTGTTTTAAATATGTCAGTATTTTAAGAATTGCATTAAGGTACTTTATATTTTGAAAATAGATTTAGAGAAGGTATATTTATATTTTACCTTAAAATATAAATGGGTTAGTTGTCTTAATTCAGTAATGTGACACTAATGTAGATAGGAAGAAAGCTCAGGAGGCCTCAGTCTTACCCAACAATCTACAGGCTACTAGGGAATTTTAAGAGGGGAGAAATAGTCTTCTCCATGTAAGAGTACATGAATTTATTATCCATGTGAAACATACATATAAGTGTATGTTTTATTTTATTTATTAACTTAGGAAATGTGTTATATATATATATATATATATATATATATATATATATATATATATATATATATATATATATATATATACATATACATATTCACAAGTAAGAATAATTGAAAAAAAAAAGATGCCATGAATTTGAAATAGAACAAGAAGGGATATGTGAGCAGTTCTGAAGAGAGAAAAGCGTGAGTAAGTTATATAATCTTATACAAAATACATTTTAAAAAACTAAAAAAAGCAATTGTGTGTGACAGATGATTTTTATACAAAAGAGGCTATTTTGCTGAGTATCGTATATTTTAAAAATTGTTAGAAAGATAAATACTGAGCTTTCCTTTCCAGGAGATTAGAATATATGCAGTCAGCAGTCATTAAATATGAATACCACTTTAATGATAGACATGTATAATTATTTTATATTTATTTATAGATTGATAAGAATATGAAAAATGATAAAATCAGTGATGACTTTTGAAAATATTGGATTCATAAGTTTCCATTTCTGTGAAAAAATGCCTAAGAAAATAATCTTAAATGGAATAAAGGTTTATTTTTGCTCATAGTTTCCAAGGGTTTAGTCAATTGTCATGTAGTCTTGTGACAGGCACAGTATATTATGGTAATATCAGTGGGTAGGTATAGCCTATTCACACATCTATAGTGAGAAAGGAGATAGCAAGAGGATGTAAAAATCTTTTTCAGAGAATATACTCAATGATACAACCTTTCCCCCCCCCTCTCAGGTTCTATTCTCTAAATTTTTACCACCTCAATGTAAGTGCCACAGACTAAAGACTGTAGTGTCAAAACAGCAGCTTGTATAATCCTCTACAAATATAAAGTTACACAATGTATTGTAAATTTTTAGAACTCTGAACAAAGCTTAAAGCAAATAGACAGCTCTTGCATGCTATTCAAGTTCAATGAGAAATAAAGAGAACAGTGAGTTCTATCTTGTTATTGTCTAACAACAGTAACTTTTTCTTCTGATATTGTATATACTTGAAAGCACCATTTAATTTGACTAAGTTTAATGATGTTTTATGTTATAATATTTTGGTAAATTTTGTTCAGTTAGTAATACATAAACAAATAAAGTTCATAAGCAATTGACCATATGTTTTGCTGGCCTCATTTTTAGTCTCTTGGATTTTCTCCTTATTTGTTTTTCCATTTAAAATTACTCTCTGAAAAGTATATGTCATTTTTATGGGCTATCTTCCTCTTCTGAGCCATGGGCTGCTGATGGCTGATTTGATTTCTTCTGTATTGGAGAGTCCTGGATAAGCTTCTTTTAGAGTATCTGCATTGAATATAGACTTGGTTTCCCCTCTTTTACTGCCAGTTAAGCATGTCAGCAACACCTCTGCCCCACTATCATCACATATATTCAAGATGTATTATCAAATTCTATCTATCATCATTTCTTGTAGTACCTTGGTCTGCTGTCTCATTACTCATACAATGATTGTAGACTCAAAACTGAAAGACATCATTATCTATGATGGAAAGGATTTTATCACCGGGGTTTCCCATATTTTAGTCTATTGGAATATCTACAGAAAAAAACTTAAAATTTGATTGCTTAAGAATGCTTTATAATAAAACCCATATCCTTTTACTAAAAGCCAGGGAATGTGTATGTTATAGAAAGAGGGAAGATGAATTGATGAATATATTTTCTTTTATTTTGGATTCATCAGCATTTCATCAAACAACCAAAGCAATGGAGGCTTGAATAAAAATAGTTTTAATCATTTAGCAATTTCTTTGCTGTTGTTGTTACTCATATTTTCTTCATTTAGCAGTATCCACTAACCTGACATTAATGCAGTAATTTGATATTTTCTAAACTTTTCTCCCACATTTAGCTAAAAATACTGGCAGCCAGATTTTTAAAATCTTTCTTTTGGTGTTTGTAGTGCCCATGACATGAGGTTTCAAATTATAAAATAATATTTGTAGTATTTATCTCTTTTCGTTTTGATAGTCCTCTTATTCCTAATAAAATTTATTTTTCTAATAATACTTTATGTTGAAATCCATGTAAGTAAGCACTCATACCCTCATTAGAAAAGACTGACTGCTATGTTTTTTAAAAATATCAGTTTTTGCTTTTTGCTGATTTTGTATAACACTTATAGCTATTATAAAATTTTCTGATGATTGTAAGACAATAGTTTAGGTAAACTTATTGGTTTTCTCACAGGCAGGCTCATTTGCACCTGAATCTGTGTTCCTTATAACTGTGACGATCTCTATCTTTATGAAACAACTCTTATATGAAAAGTTTTATTTCAGTTTTATTCCAATTTTGAACACAGTTCTTTTTCCATTATATACAAGTGATTAGCTACAAGTATAAAGTTAATACTTTATATAATACTGTGAAATTTACATTCAGTTGTCAGCCATTGCCAAATACCATCATATTTGTATAAATTGACTGTTGAGTGGCCAAAACTAGCATATATGAAGTATCCCTGGAATGGTATTTGGTTGTTTTCTGAAAGATAGAGCTCATCACAGTTATAGAGAATGCAGATTCAGGTGCAAATGAGCCTGCCTGTGAGAAAACCAATAAGTTTACCTGAACTATTGTCTTACAATTATCAGAAAATTTTATTACATGTCAAGTATTTTTTTTTTTAATTTTGTCAAGGAATGTGGTCTAGTTTTGATTTTCTTTAAAGCTCTAACAATTCCATGGATGAAGGAAGAGGTACTTCTGACGCAATGAAAGTTTCAAAAAAGCAGGTAAGATTAAAAAAAAAAAAGTCATGTTGAAGGAGAAGATGGGATAAGTGTTCTACATAAAGGTCTAAAATGTAAGTTACTTTTAGATGATCATAAGAAAGACCACGTAATTTTTTCAAATGTACAGTGTGCTTTTATACTATAATAATAATAGTATATATTGATACTTTCATTTCTTTGATACTTCCTCCAACATTCTATCTTCTCCACTTCATCCAGTGTTTTCATTTTCTGTTTATTAGAATTCTATCTGGATGGTCTTTTAGTGTTTGGAAATCCTTGCAAATCTCTGATATTTGGAAATAGAACCTTTCTCTAAGGACATCTGACAGCATGATGAGTTCATGTATTATCTTAGACACATGTGACAAGCTGAGCTCCCATTGGCCAATCATAACTGCATACTAAATAAATCAAATATCAGATGTTTTTATTTTTTTATTGGATAACTGTTAGGATTGGTGTGTGCTACTCAGGAATGTCTGGGTGAATGTCTGTAAGGAGATTCTTCCTAGACAAAAGTACACATGCTATTTAAAAGAAAGGAGGAGTGACATCTCATTCCTTAGGTGATGAGTATTAGTGAATTTGAGTTGCTGAGCTAGTCTATATCCATATGAACAGGAGGAGGAGAAAGTTGGCAGAGATCCCAATTGAGGAGTTAGTAGCGATCCAGCACTATTGCTGTTCCACTTCTCTATTAATCCTGATGCAGAAAATTCCCACACTCATTCATCAGAAAGTTCACTTTGACCTCTATACTACTACAGACTTAGCATGAAGGAATCAGTGACAGGATCTATAGGACAATGAAATGTTAGAACTATGTAGTGGACAGGGAAATTCCGCAAGGTTATTAATATACTGTATCTGCCTTCTCCCCATAGTTGTCCATGGAAAGCAACAAAGTGACCCATGGGAAGGTCAATTGCCACAGAGAAGAAATCAAATTGTGGTCTTGTCTAAATTTGTCTTTCATATTGCTATACAAGTTGAAGATAAGAGAAAATTCCATTTCCTCTAATCCCACACCCCATTCTACAAATCAAAAGACTAGATATGGAGTAGTTGGAATGAGGGAATTGTTGGGCTAACCTTCTCTGAATTTAATGATGCGTGGTTTGATTCACAAGAGTACAATGTTAATGTCTTAATTAATTAAAATTTGAGCTGACACAAAACCAAAGCTGATACTAAATGAAAGAAGGCTTGATAGAATGAAAAAACATATGAACTATGTCTCAGAAGATGCTGAGGAATGGTAAGGTTTTGTTTTTATAAAGGAATTAGCAGGTGAGCGCAGAGGTCTACTCTCTGTTGTGCAAGGAACATTATCCCAAGACTCCTTTTGGGGCGTCTCCCTATGGATTATGGGACTTGTTTGACACCCTTTTTTCACAGAGGTGGGACATTAGGGTGAGAAACCCACATGAAAGCAGACATGCTCTCCTTGAGCCCTCCAAAACATAGCTGAGGTGCTCAACTTCAGCTCACTAGCCTCGCAACCTGCAAAAAGCCTTATTCTTCTAAGGCAGCAAGCCAAACATAGGGGTACTGTCCAGTCTCTATGGCTACAAAGGCTTGGGCAATCATGGCTGCATCCCGGCACTGTCTGGTCCTAATGCGGCAAAGGCACCACAAGCAAACCCCAGAGACCAGCCATCAGGCCAGCTATAGCTCCTAGTCCCGCCCACTCTTTCAGATGATCCATGGCAACAGTGGACCAGGTAGCCAATCCCTCAGCTATGGTAAAGAGAGCCAGAGAAAGTCTCTCCTTTGGGGAATTTGGGCGTAGTTATCCATTACTACTTCCTGCTGATTAAGGGGCGTGTTGAGACTGGATCATAATCTGCAGCCATGAAGCTGATCTGGCCATCTCTTCCCATCAGAGGTTTTCTTTAGGGGGTCTTGGTTGATGAAACCATATTTTCCTGGAAGCAATCCACAGGTTCTCATTCTCTGTGGAAACAAAAGCAGAATTCTTCCAAAGCAATAAATCCTTAGACACAAATTTTGAAATCAAAATACCTTTAAAATATATATTCTTGTTTAACTTAGTAGCCTTTGCATTTGCAATCCATTGTCTTACTGAAGTTAGCTCATTACACTTAAAAAATTAGAAGAAAACACAATAACAACCAAAATCCAGATTTTGTGTCTATTTTCAATCTTTACGTGGCTTATTATATTTTTATTATTCTATTTCTCTCTTTAAAGACTTTTTCAAACCTCTTTCTTTTCTCTCTGAAGCCTATGTACCTTTTACATGCATTGTAACCCACTTACAGGTTTTTCTTTTCATCTGAATCTGTTTTATTGTGAATCCTTAATCATCTTCTAACCGTAAGAGCTTTCAAAATACACTCTCTAAAAAGAAGCATAGTTTTTGCAAATTAGGCTGAATCACTAAGTTCTCTTAGAGGGACCCCGTCTCTGTTCCTGGCCAGCAAACAGAGCACGCCCAAGAAAATGTTGCTACTAAGACGCCCATAGCAAAATCCTTTTCTCTTTCACTTTTAAACTCGCTTGTCAGTGAGCCTTATCTCGCTTTTGTCACGGATCCTCAACCCACCTGAGGACTCTTTCCCGCTTTTGTTGTGGGTCCTCAACTTTCCTGAGGACTCTCTGGTGCACCTCATGACCACTGAAAGTTCTGGGCCTTTGTTGACCGTACGGCATTCTCCTTGTACAGGCCACCACTTGTCGCATTCTCCCCGTACGGGCCACCACTTGTCCCATTCTCCCCATACGGGCCACCACTTGTCGCATGCACCGTCGCCCGCAAGGACGACGCAACACCAGGCTCTTCTTTCAGTGGTTTATTCAGGACCTTGAAACTTCTTCTGCCTCTGCTCTTCCTCCGCTCTGCCTCTCCTACTGCCTCTTCCACTGGGGAAAACCCGCCCCCAGCTATATACCCTCTGGACTGCTAGTCACGGGGCGCCACGTGGGCCATGCCAATAGATCCAGGTGCATGGAAGCAAGCCACACCTGGAAGCAAGCCATGAGCTTAGCCTTAGCCAAACAATGAGTTGTTTATCTCATAGAGCTCTCACCTCGGGAAGGTGAAAGGCAGAAGCCAGCACCATCTTCAAGGTGTAGCCACATGGCTCTCTACAGTAAGGAATGAGAGATTTTGTTATTTTGGTTTGTTTGGTTGATTCGTTGGTTCAGAGTTTGACAGTACATCATGGGGCATATATTTCATTTAAATTTAAATCAAGAAGAAGAAAAATTTCTCATCTCTTTTTCTGTAAGTTTTTTAAGATGACACCTTTCTTGGGTAATCAATGAGAGCCCCTTCTGGGGGAAAGTTGATTTTCTGTTTCACATAAATTATCAATTAGTTTTCTCCACCTAACAATAGAACCTGGGTCTTGTTTAGAGAGCCATAATGTTGAAATTTCATAAATGCAAAGACCCAATCTCTACAGAAAACATCCTAGTACACCAGCTCATACAATTATTCTGTCTCTAATCTGAAAATTTTCTTAAGCTTTGCACGTGGGAGGTTGTATTTTAGATACATGGACAATTTACCGTCATTTATTCTCTGCAGCTTGACCTGTGGTAGCTTTATGTAATAGTCTTTGTTTGATGCCAAAAAGATGTTTCCTTCGTTAAGGAGTAATCACCAGACTTATATTTTGGCATAAAGATGAATAATAATAATCCAGTTAAAAATTATATTGGTTATCTGGGAGTTATAGTGACAACCTTTTATTCCAAAATTCAGAAATCAAAGACAGACAGATCTCTGAATTCCATGCTAGTATGGTTTATGGAGTTTCAAAATAGCCAGACGTATACAGAGAAGCTCTGTCTCTAACCATCCTCTTTCATGCCAAAAGAAAATAAATAATAAATAAATAAATAAATAAATAAATAAATAAATAAATAAATAAATAAATAAATAAATAAATAAAAGCAGACAATGAAATGATACTAGGTTAGGAAATTTCAGTAAATGTTTTCTCCTTTAGGTTTCATGGCTTCATTAGCCATTGGCAATTGTCTAGTCTTATAGAACCAGACATGCTCTCCCTAATATTGAAAGGACCTTAGTCCAGAAAGTTAGTTGTTCTTACTTCCCAGGTATAAGTATCACTATTGCCACTCGGGGAATATTTTGCTATGCTGGTTGCTGTTGGTAAGAATTTCAATTGGGTAGTACTTCAGACTGCCTTTCTCCCTTGGAAAATTAAATATAACTTTCAGTTGATATGAGCTAGTTCCGGGAAGGTAATCTCTAGAGCAGTTTAACCTGTATTCCTTCAAGTTATATTTCAGAAGTTTGTGCTCTTTTCAGCAGCAAGTACTTTTCTGTGTTCTAGGAGACAACATTTCTCTCTCTGTGTGTGATTATAGTTTAACAAAAAAAAAATATAATTCTCTGTGGCTCTTCAAATCATGCTTTGCTTATCTCATCTCTCTTCCCTCACTATCTCTCTGCAATGGCACCTTACTTCAGTTACTGTTCTTGTCCATTTTCTAATTTCATGTGTCATAACGTACTCCTCTCTAGAGCCCCTTCTTTTCTGTTCCCTTCTGCACCATGTTTGTTATATGTGTATATCCAGTTATTCTAATGTCTAACAGAAACATGACCAACAAATAAAGGCTTTACTCTTTCTGGGTCTGGGTTGCCTCATTCAATATATTTTGAGTTCAACCATTTAGCTGAAATTTTCATGAATTTACTTTTACCTATATATAAACAGTAATTTACTGTATACATACATTTATATTTGTATTTGTATATGCATATCACAATTTCCTTATTTACTTGGTTTTTTTGAGTGAATAAAAAATATTTTCCATTTCTTAGTTATTATGAATAAAGTGGCAAAGAACATGGATGAAAAATATTTAAAGAGTAGGATTTTAGATTCTTTAACATATGTCAAGGAGTGGCATGTTTATTGTATTTTTAGTTTTTTGACAATTGTCACACTGATTTCCTAACACATATTCACCAGATGTTGAAACTTCCAATTTCATAAACAGCCTAGTACTGGAATAGAAGACAGATAATAATTTCAGTCCTCTAACCCGAGTTTATTTCAATAACTCTTTCTTTGATAGTCATCTGGAAAAAATGGAGAAGTATTAAAACTGAATGATGTATCAAATACACCTCACGGTTATCTACAGAACATTTCACTCAAAAAATAGAGAATATACACTCTATTCAGTATACTATGGAAATGTCTTTAAATAAACAACGTTATGGTATATAAATCAAATCTTATCATAACCAGAAAATTGCAATAACTATATGCATTTTGTGTCTACAATAAGGCAATGCCAAAAATCACCATAAAACTATTGTTTAGTAAATTAAAAATTCATGAGTGTTGAATAACAAATTATTGAATGGATCAGAAAAAGAAGAAAATAATTTTTGAATTCTGGAATTAAATGAAAATGACTATACGGTAAAAATTTTTTGACATGGTTAGAAAGAAACTTAAAGAAGGGCACACACACACATTAATATCTTAATAGTGCAATGTAAGGATTTGGAAAACAAAGATTAAGAAGTCCAAATCAAGTATGGTATAACTAACAAAAATCAGAGCAGATATAATGAAACAGAATCAAAGAAAACCACAAAGAGCAGGAAGTTTGCAAAAAGATTCTACACACCTTAAGTCCACTTAACCAGAAGAAGCTAAGGGAGGCAACATAAGTCAACATAATAAAAGACAAACAAGGAAATACAAATTCAGAAATATTGTAAGACAGTACTATAAATATCCATGCTTCATGAAGCTAGAAAACTTTAAATTGATGCATTTTTAAATTTATCAAAATCACCAAAGTTAAAACCAAGATCAAAAAGTTCTACTGACACCTAACAAATGAGATAAAAACACTGTCTTCTGGGGAAAAGAGCTATTTGAATAAATTCAAAACAGAATTCTAATGGACTATAAAAAAACAAATAAGCACATATAAATAAATAAAAAGTAACAGAAGAAAATACCCGCACATATTACAAAGCTCAATTATAATAATCAAGCTGGCCTTACCACAGAGGTGGAAGAAATGTTCTACGTATGTAAGTCACTAAATGTAAAAATTCATATGAATGGATTTGAATTCAACACAAAATAACATGATAATAATTGATGAAGAAAATATTTTGACACATCTGATATAATAAAAATTCTAAAGTAAGTAGGAATGGAAAAAATGTCTACCTAATAGATGCTTTATATAACAAACCCGAAACTAACACCACCCTAAATGGAAAAAAATTGAAGTGATTTAATTAAAATCAGTAATAGAACCAAGATGTTCACTGTGGCCATTTCTTTTCAGTATAGTTCTTAAATATATAAAGATTTCTCACACTACCAGACTTATAATATTAATATCATGAAAATAATCATTCTATGTATATCTATTTACAGATTCATTACAACTCTAATCAAAATCCCCATTTTAGGAACAACTCCTAAAGTTCACATGGAAATACAATAGATCCTAGGTGGCCAAATCAATGCTGAGCTAAATTCCAATACTGGAGGGATTACTATCTGAAATTTCAAAATATGTTACAGAGCCAAACCATACTTAGAAAGTATGTCTGGCAAGAGGACAGACAGTGAGTTAAAGGAATTAATTAAATAACTAAAGATGAGAGTGTAGAACTATATCCATTTGATATTTGACAATGAATTCAAAAAACACATTGGAGAGCTATCAATTCAAAGTTTATGTTGTTTGTACTTGTTTTGCAACTCTCTATTGACAGTTATCCTGAGCTATCTTTGGAAGCACTGATCTTCCCTTATGGCTCATGTAAGCTCGCCACACCACAGCAATCATAGCTTCCTGTCATGAGCCACAACATTGCTCAGTCTCTCCATGCACTTCAGAAAGATGCGTTCATACATCTTGGAAAATGACCATACATACTGCATGCTCGTTCGCCATTATGAAAGTGAAACAAGCTACAGACAGCGGTAAAATACTTAATTCACGGATAAAGCATGGGAATCATTTAGAATTTATCAAGGATCTCTCAAGCTAAAATGAAAATCTCAGTTGGTGACATGCAAAGCAATGCACAGACATTTCCTTGTAGATATAACTTCATGTATACAGAACTGGTTTATATAGGCTTGGGTGTGGTCATTCTCTAGAAGCTAAGAAATTAAGAGCTTCCAGTATGGCTTTAGTTATTCTGTCATTTTACTTTATCTGTGTTTAAAGATAATGCAGATATAGTAAACCTTTATACCATCGTTGTTTTAATTACTATGTTTTGCTTCTTGTGTCTTCTTGAAAATTACAATAAAAATATGCTACCAAAGCACATTGGAGAAAAGACAGCAACTATTTAGTGCTGGGATACATGGATGCTCACATGTAAAGCAATGCAACTTGACCTATTTCCATCACTCTGATTAAAAATTGAATCCAGAAGGATCAAAGATATAAATTTTATACTTGCATACCAAAACTTCTTTACCAAAGCAGAAATTGAACTCTTTTATATATAGGCAAAGATAAGTACATTATGAATGGTACTCTATTTTCTCAGAAAATAAAGCTATCAACCAGATAAATATGAACTCATAAAACTAAAAAGATTCTCTATAAGAAAGAAAATAAAATACCAGTTGAGTGAAGAAAAAGCCTGCAGAGTGGGAGAGAATTTTTGCCAGCTATACATCTGACAGCGGATTTCTATCTGATATTTAGAGCTCAAAAACCATATTCAATTGAAAAGAAAGACATTTACAAAGGAGATACGCATCTAAAAAGAACTCTCAAGAAAAAATTAAAAGGTCAGAAATATTTCAAAAGAGTCAAACATTCCTAGCAATTAGAGAAATGCAAATTAAAACTGTCAAAATGGTCAAAATAAAAAAAGAACAAAAACAAAAACCAAACAAACAAACAAACAAACAAACAAACAAACACCCCAGCAAAGTGCTGGCAAAGGTGGGGGAAGGGAACCTCAATCACCCTTTTTAGGATTAAAACAGGTGCAGCCACTCTGGAATCAGTGTGAATATTTTTTTTTTTTAATTGAAGAGCAAAGATAATAGAATTTAAAAGTAAAGCTTAAGACATACAAGCTGCAAAATCTCATTCAGCCTGGAGAAAAGGAATCGATGAAAGAAGGAAAGAAATTCAAAGCGTTGAAGCCTGCATAGAGGACAGGAACAGGAACAGGAAGCCACATTGCAGGGAGGGAGGATTTGAAGCAGAAAAGGAAGTTCCCGAGTACAGTACGTTTAGTGGTGATTTCACTCTTTTATTCTAATAAACGCATCTGCAGTTTAAAGTGATTTTTTAGCTTTGTTGTTGAAACAAATACTTGAGAAAAGAAATTTAAGGAAGGAAATGTTTATTTCACCTCACAGTTTGAAGGTACAGTCAGTATTGATAGATGGTATTAGTTTAGCTACTTTCTCGAGCCCTCCACCCAGCTCCCAAGTAAACACATATGGAAGCTTATACTTACTTATAAATGTCTGGCCTTATCTTAGCTTGTTTTTCTTAAGTTAAATGAACTCACCTACCTTTTGCCTCTGAATTTTCCTTTTCTATTTTTTTATACCTTTCTTTGTTTCTAACTTTGTGACTTTATTCTGCTTTTCTATTGGCTGTCCATTTTTTGTAGGTCATTTTAAAAAGTCACAGTAACGGAGATTCACTGTGATAAATAAATGCAACATAAACAAAAGAAACACATCTTAAAATAATACAACAGATACAGAAGGTAGAACTAGGAGCATCTCTCAAGTATGACAAAATAATCATGAGGTATCTCATTTGGGTGAATTGGAAAGGGAGAGAGAGTGAGAGAGAGAAACAGACAGTGATGGGCATAAGGAAATCTGGCAAGGTTCTACACCCCAAAGATATATATATTCATGTTATTAATATCAAAACAAGCTTATGTATATACATGTATAAAATTGTAGGGCAGGGACTATAAATCTATGAACTTACTACACTTATGTATGTGAAGGAGGTGGGGTTGGAGGAGGGAGGGAATGAGCTGTTATCAACAAAACATTTAATATTGACTTTATTCAATCAATCATCCACTTGTTGCTAGTGTATGAGTATTTGCACATGGGATGCCTGTTTTTCCTTGTTAAAATGGACCCTAGCTGTGTCCCAAATAATGTTTAGAGACCATGGAAATCACTAGAATTATTAACTCTGACATGATTTTTTGAAAAAAATATTGCCATCATCTAAAATTTGTCTTGCATTTTTATATGATTTTCTAAGTCATCAGTGTAAACTTTTGAGGATTGACTTGAATGAAAGTAGGAACAAGCCACCTGCACCATTTGGCAAATTTTTTTTTCTATTAGGAGGGGGACCATGCTATTAAGGTGCATAGTACAAAATGAATGCAAGATATTAATAATTGTCACATTAGACATTATGCATACATATATTACTATTTTATTTTAATAGAGGCATGTTATACACAAGTGCACATTCAAAAATCATTAAAATGGATTATTAAAAGCATCATTTCTTTAATTTATAACAGATGTCACCATGAACATGCACACACCTCAAGAGTCTGAGATAAGTGTTAACCTTATCTGTGTCAACACGAAGGCAGTAGAACAATTTATAAAGAGCAAAATCACGTGATTTTTCCTCTGGTGATTGCAAAAGTGCAAGCTCTGACCAGACAGGATACTCTTCATTTACTTCAATTCCAGGATGAACCTAATGAAAAAATTAATAGTCATTTTATTGATGTTTGTATTTTATTGTCCTTTTCACTTACAGATGTTGGATTACATTTAACATAATATCATCAATGTAAATTCTCAGGCAGACACATTTTAATGTGGCTAAGTCATATATTCTTCCGGTCAACTAGAATCTAGATGGAGACTCAAGTATATATTTTCTTAGATAAAATTATTTCTAGAAAAAGCATATTCTTAAGTGAAAAGTTGCATAGAGGACCAAATATATTGACACTTGTGTTTGACCAAGACATAATTGAGAAGCTGGTTGTATCATTTTTTCACTTAAGTTGCACAGAAGCCAGGGATGATAGTAACAAGATAGTTGAGAATAACTCACTTTGCCAAGAAAGGTACTGCCCCAGTTACTGTGTGGAAGAGCTATACCAATTATAGCCAGGCTATAGATAAGACTTTGTGCATAAACTCTATTCTTGAAATGTTTTTTAATGCTTTCATTCCCCCACAGATGTCACATCATTCATGAAAAAAGTAGGAAAGAAATAACACAGCTTACCATGTTGACTATCCTTATAATGCACTCCTGAAGCTCTTTGTTTATAGCCTCAATATCTTCAATTTTTGATAGAATATCACCAGGGACTTCTGGTATAGCACTGAATTCCTTCAATAAGTGGTGCAGAGGGTTGTTCCAGCCCTTCAATATGCTGAGTATCATTTTCAGAAAGTCTTCAAGCTATAAAACAGTAGGTAACAATCATACTGACATCAAAAAAGTCTATTAGGATTCATTATATTTTGTTTAAATCAGAGAAGTATAACTAAAATGTACATTTGTAATTTTATGGGAATATAGAATATATTTTGTAAATGAAATGATGTAGAAATGTGAATTTCAACAAATTCATCTATATTTTTCTAAATGTTATATTAAATTGTAACTACTTCTTTCTAATGAAACATCATCTTGTTCTTACTGTATTTTTCTTCTGAGATTGTACCATTTAAACCTCCTTTAGATCCTGCCTATGTTATTGTTGCTTGTCCATGAGAAATCAAAGCTTTGTTGTGATTTGGTAGGTGCTCAAATGACCTGACTCAGAAAAAATGACTGTCACCAATATCAGTGGCATATAGCCCAAAACACTTTCAGTCAAGTTCATCACAACAATCAGATTTTTTTCTCCCAATGTGTGATCACTGCCGGGAATACACATGGAGCTCATCTCTGACTTAAAATATTTGTTGTGTTATCTGTAAACAATTTTTTGGCTATAAATATAAATTCTAGAAAGTTATAAAATAAACTGTGTGAATAAATGCATGTAAAGATATAAAGAAAAAGGCCATGACAAATGGAGATAGGTCCTGGGAGCATCATAGCATATCACTAATAGTAAGTGCTTGAGTTGGAAGAACCACAGATACCCAATCTTACATGCGTGTGGTTAAAATTTTGTATTAACCTTCCAAATCTTCATTTTATATTACTCAGCTAGTGTGATAACATTCTATTTTGTGATGACACTGAAGTGAAGTCAATACATTAGTTTATGAAGTGTCAACTAGTGTAGAATGTCAGAGAATCTTATTTTATTTTCTCTCTTCACTTCCCACTATTAGTTCCATATGTTATACAAATGAAATCATTTCAAGATAAGTTATGAAAAAGACCATACAGAAATGATCATAGCAATTATAAGTTATAGCTGCCACAATGACTTGATATTTCCATCATTTTGAGGGTATAGCTTCATTCAGAGGAACATTATATGGTATTTACATGATCCTCATGTTTTCGTCTTATCTAAAACCATAGGAAAAGTCTAAAAAAATTAAGAAAAAATAATACATGTATAAGATACAAATATAGAATGAGGAGATTTTTGACAATCAAGGGAAACATTTAGTAGTATAAAATATTGTCAATGAGATGCCACTAATAATATGCAATAAATACAACTATACTTATAATCCTATGCATATAAAGAATGTATAAACATAGGTACCAATTCAAAGATGAGTTTTCTACAGAACAATAAATAAAACCTGGTAGACAAACATTGCTAAACTAGGGCCAACTAAATGGACATTTTTTACACTTAGCTACAAAATTTTGTTATTTATTATTAAAATTTTATTTTCTTATAATTCATTAACTATATAATACAATTTTTCTATTGTTGCTCGCTCTTTCAGCATTTCCTCAGAGGGTCTTTATAACATTATATAGTGCTCATAATGATCTACAGAACAGCTGATTCAGTGTACTACTTGAGCTTTTTAGGAAAAAATATCATGGACTGAGACTCACTGAGATCCTTTTGGCTTCCTCTTTTGATTCTGGACTGTTGAGAGAAAAAGTATGGCAGCTGTTGAAAGTCTTGACCATGAGCTCTTGGTCTCTGAGCAATTCTAATGTCTATAAATGTTAAAGTAGAAACGGAGTTAGTTGTAGTTCAGTAAATTAATGGTCAGAATATAAATGCATTTAATAAATGTATGATTTTAAAAGTGAGCTTTAAATAAACCTAAAATTAAGAAAGAAATGGCTATTGTATCTACTCTTGTCTCTATCAGTGAAGTGTGTGGCCTTTGAATGACTTCTCTTCTTATGGTCCCTGTCTATTATCATGCCTCTGAGTATTTATGTTTTGAAAGAAGGTCCTTCAAATAGCAAAATAGTTAATGTCTTATGGCTCCTTTTACTTGGACATTTGAGTTAAAACTCACTACCCTCTTGGGGGTTTTTTGGTGCTCAATACTTATGTTTTCTTTGACTAGATATTGTTAAATTAGACAATTCTTTCTATTAACACGGAATATATTCAATTATACCTTGAAAATTTAATCATAAATACTGAATGGTCTTGTGTAACTGTTGATAAAATTAGTTATCAGGTCCAGAATTTTTAAAAATTACTAAACAAGAAAAATGAAAATAAAAATATGTGAATTAGTGTATATTTATTAACCAACATATAAGTATTAAAATCTATTTACTTAACTATATTATTTTAAATGTGCTATCTAAAATAATCAGGTATTTTTGAAAGTTTAATTAATCACTAGAAAGTTTAAGCAGTTAATGGTAATAAAGTCTAGAACACAACTGAAGGAAAAACATGAGTAAAAAGAAATTGTAAGTGACATTTATTACTAATTCTGGGTGGCGTTTGTTAGGCTGAGGTCTCATTTATATTCTCTTGGCATCTAATTGAATGTCCTTGTACAAATAAAATACATATATCAAGCAGAGATAAAGCACTCTTACCTTTTCCCTTTTGTTACTAATTTTTATACAACATAATTTGATCATATTATTTACATACTTTCAAATAGTTATAAATCCCCTCACCTCTATTCCCATAAAACTTCCTGTTCTCATTTTGATTTCCTCTCAGACTCATTGAAACAAAGCAAAAACAAAAGCCAAACAAAAAAGTGGAATTAAAAAAAATTATAAGGTGAAAAATATCAAGAGAAAACATCATCCCCTCACCCTGCCCAGCAACTGAAGCTCAACCACATGGAATATGTTTGTGTTGATCAACTCTCGCTGGGTATGAGACCTCTATTGCAGTGTGATTGATATACCAATGACATTCCATCAGAGAAAAGAGATTTTTTCCTTTCCCAGCAGGTACCAATTGCAGAAAGATTTATGATTAGGAGTGGTACTTCATGCCTTTTTCTCAAGACTAAGTGATCCATGTGGAAAAGGAAAAAGAAAGAGCATGCACCAAGTATTGGACAACTCTAAGAAACAACTTCTAGACACAGCAAGGAGATCTATATAGTAATTCACAGAAATGATACCTACTTCTAAACCAGTCCCCCTGTTGAATAAACTATCTTAAAAGAAACATATGTAATGATACCTATAAGTGAAATTCTCATTAAGTAGAGTATCTGCAGCACACTCAATAAAAATGGCAGAGGAACTGGCACCCCACAAGTTTGTGTTATTCACTTTGAACACCTTTTAGACATTTATGTGTCTCTCCCACCCTCTCATATATATACATAGTACTTAACATAAAAATGTAGTAGGAAAAATTTACATAAAACTTTGAAATTGCTCTGCATTTATTATAAATCTGGGATTCCCTACATGGTCCTACTTTTGTTCTATCTTGTTCTGCCATTGCTGATTGATATTTCCTTTTTTGGAGGTATACAATTAGAAATTTGGCTCGTGATGGTTTATTATCTAAATTGAATTGTGCAATCGCTGGCACCCATTCTTTCTTTGGGGGAAAAGACTGCAAGTAGGGGATGTACTTACAATATTAAGGAACACATCTGACAAAAAGCTACTGGTACCCTGAAAGAGGAAAAATACAGAAAAAATGTATGAATAATAATAGCATGGATACATACTTCAAATGTAAAGATGCATATTAGGGATGTCTATTGGGTCACTCTAGTCTTACTTCTTCAGCCTTGACTGTTCTTGATCACATAGCATATAATTATCAAGCACATAGAAATTCTTTGTCCAACCTCTCTATTATTCAAGATAATGGAGAAATAATTATCTAAGATAATAGAGAAATTCTTTGTCCAACCTCTAAGCATTATCTGTTAGGTATGTATTAAGAATGTTTTTGAAATGTTTTCTAGCACTTTGGGAGTTTGGGAAAACCTATGAGTTCCCCCCTCCATCTTGAATCTACTATAATTTAATTTTGTACTATTCCATTCACTCAGTTCATGGCTTTGTACTTCTCTGTTAAATAACTGTAACACAGACCCAGAAAGATAGACATAAACCTTCATTCATCAACTGATGAAGACAGATGCAGAGATGCATAGCTGAGCACAAGGTCGAACTTTCTGTTCGCTAAAGAGAGGGAGGAGAGAGTATATGAGCAAAGGTATCAAGATCATAAGAAGGATACCCACAGAGACGGTGGACTCAAGCTATTGGGACCTCACTGACTCTGGCATAACAGCTGAGAAATCTTCATGGAAAGGAACTAAATCCTCTGAATGTAGATGACAGTCAAAAAGCATGGGGATTTGTGTAGCCTCTTGCAGAGGACCAGAGTTTATTCCTGGTACATAAACTGGATTCTTGGAGCCCATTCCCTACTCAGCCTTGACACTGGGGGGAGGGACTCGGACCTATCTCAACTGGATATGCCAGACTGAACTGACTCACCTTGGGATTCTCTGCCCTCCCTGGGGAATTGATGGGGGCATGGATGGGGGATGCTGAAGGAAGATAGGAAGGAGGCAAGAGAGAGGGAGCAGTGGAGGGTATGAAACAAATCTTTTTAAATAAAAAAAATTACTAAAATCATAACTGTAGACCCTTAGTGAAGATGGCAGTAGACTTGGCCTCTTACAAGAAAGATTAGGAAATAGATGTTATCAAAACTTTAAGAAAAGTGTTTTTTTTTTTTTTTTAAATTAAGTAGTTTGTAGAAATCATGAAATTCTCCTTTCCTGATTCTTCGTGATGGGTGTTTCTTTCACATAAGAAGGTATAGTACCTGAAATTTAGCTAATGGAAATTTCTGTTAAATTATAGTTCACTACCATTATTCTCAGGCACATCTATTGCTGAAAGATACCTGGCAACAGTAAGGTACTTACCAATAGGTTGTGGATTTCTGTCCCAAGCTTACTGATGTTATGAGACAATATGATGACATCATCAAAATTGTCTCTGAGGGACATTTCCCCATTGCCAAATACACTTGCATCTATGGATATAAAGACCATGCTCTCCCATAGGAGGAGGTTTGACACCAACACCATCAGGAGACTACAGAAACCGAAGCTCTGCTTAGATCCATATTGCTGAGATTATCAACATGATTACAAAAACACATTTATAAACTCTGCCCAGCCTCCTCCATGATACAGTTTCCTTCTATCCTGTTGTATTAAGGAATAACCATAATATACAATAAAAGATAATTTTATTTCTACATATATACAGGTATATGTTTGTAGAAGTTGATGTGGCAATATTTAGACTGGGTATCAAAAGTGACATGGAAGATTTATAGCATTTTTGAACATAAGTTAATTCTAAGTGAACATTTTCAAATCATTCATCATTGATGATATAATTTTCAGAAATTTATGCTGATCTTCAGAGTTCTGAGTCTTCAAGACTTTGTCTCTAACTTAACATGCAATGTTTGCATTTTGACAAGGACAGCACATTATCTGTTGGTTATATCTTCATGCCCGATAAGAGTCAACACATGTTTGCTAATGAGAATTAGTCATGAGAATTCAGTCATGAAAGCATAGTGTATGCTGGATTTGCTAACTCACTACAAAGCCACACACTGCTATTTTGCCAAAGCCTTAGGTTGTATTTTCCGTGGAGCTGTAAGTAGAGTGGGTCTATGTAACTATACTGGTGAAAGAGAGTCTTAGAAGATTATGTAATTTTTGCTAAGTCCCATTAATGAATGCTAAGAGGTAGAATGTCAAAGTCATGGAGTCTACCTCACTTGGAACTTTATCTTTGATCATATGAGCACAGAAGCCCTAGTAATCTTCATTTTATCTACAGTTCTTACTCTGTAAAAGTATTTTCTTTATATTTTTTACAATGGCCACTGTTGTATTCCTTCTTAATTTACTGAATCTATAAACAGTGTTGTACCTTGAATATATCAACAGTTACATACTCAACAACAATAACAAAAAACTAGATATAGAAACTAAGTTAATATTACTTTTTACATTTCTTTTTTATTTAAAATTTTTCCATAACCATCAGTGTTCCCTCTCCTTCCCCTCCTCCCAATTTTCCCTCAGCCTCCCCAACTCCCTCCCCCATCCATTCTCCTTGGATGTCAAGGACTCCAGGCTGAGTCAATTATATCTGGCATATACAGCTAATGTAGGATTGAGTCCCTCCCCATAGTATCAAGGCTGAGTAAGGTGTTCTGTAGGGAATGGGCTCCAAGAAGCCAGTTCATGCACCAGGAATAAACTCTGGTCCTACTGCAAGAGGCTCCACAAATCCCCATGCTTTTTGACTGTCATCTACATTTGAAGGCTTTTGTTCTGTTACCAGCTGCCATTTCAGAGTCAATGAGCTCCTAATAGCTTGGGTCAGCCATCTCTGTAGGTTTCCTCCTCATGATCCTGCTCTCTTTGCTCATGTAATTTCTCCTCTCTCTCTTCAGCTAGTCCAGAGCTGGACACAGTGCTTATGGATCTTTGCTTGTGCCTCTATCTGTTGGTGGATGAAGTTTCCTTTCCATAATGACAATTAGGGTAGTGATTCATTTGATCATAGGGGAATCCCTGTTTAGGCACCCTCTCCGCTGTTTCTTGGAGTCCTAACCATGGTCATCTTGTGGGTTACTGGGTGTTTCCCTAATACCAGGTTTTTTTCTAACTCCACAACGGCTTTGTCATTCAAAATATCTATTTTTTGTTCTCCCTCTCTGTTGCTCTCCCTACTCACCCCATCCCATTGTCTCATGTTCTTTTCCCACCTCTCTTTGCTCCCTTCCCTCATATGATCCCAATTTACTTGGGAGACCTTTTTTTTTTTTTATTTTCTCTTCCCAGGGGAATCCATGAATGTCTGTCTCTCTTATGTTCCTCCTGTTACCTACTGCTCAGTGATTGTGAATTGTAGCCTGGTTATATTTTGCTTTACTTATGAGTGAATACATACCATGCATATGTTCCTGAGTCTATTACCTCACTCAGGATGATACTCTCCAGATTCATCCATTTGCCTGAAAGTTTCAGGAGATCATTTTAATGCTGAATAATACTCCATAGTGTAAATGTACCACATAATTTAAAAATCATTGTTCAGTTAAGGGGCATCTAGGTTGTTTCCCAGGTCCTGGCTATTATGAATAAAGCTGCTATGAACATAACAGAGCTAATTCCCTTGGGGTAAGAATGTGAATTCTTTGGTATGTGCCTAATAGTGATTTCAGGTACATATCAACAGTTGCACTCTCAATAAAAAAAGAAACTAGGTATAGAAACTAAGTTAATAATTTATATATATGTTGGTACTATCCATAATTAATGTGTAGAACAAAAAATATTGTGTTTCTCAGTAATCTAAATTTTACAGATTTTAATGATGCACTAAACATGTACCTAGGATATACCAATCCAATCTTAAAGATTTATGCCTAACAAATGCCTAAACTCAGATGCTAACAAATAAGTGAATCAACATTTTATACCATGCAGTTTTGTTAAGAGCTAACTGGGTAAATAATTAGGCTATTAGCAGATAAACTCATATTATAGATTTTCATATTCCATAAGTACCTTGGTTTGAGACATTATTTTATGAAATATATAAGACTATATGTATTTTATATAAAAAAATAGTTATATCTCTGTGGATCCATGTGTGCTATCCTATTTCACCTGAAGAATTTTCATAATATAACATGAAGTGAAGTAAAAAATTCTTTTGTTCTCAGTTTCATAAAATGCATTGGTCTCTTTAATTCTGTTTTCCTGTGCTTGTCATCTACAGAACTCTAGTAATAATAACTGATAATAAATATATTGGTGTCATTCAATAAACTCTATAATCCCTGATTAGTCAAGAGTATGAGAAATACATCTGTTATCACTATCTATTCTAGGCTTTGGCACTGAAAGTTTTGAAGATTAGTTTAAGTGGCAAATTCATGTATAAGATGCAAGAAACAAGAAAACATTTCCTTCTTTCTGAACACACGGACTCTTGTGTTCCCAGTAAATTACCATTTCTGAATCTCAGCAAAAAAACCTTCAAGCTATATGTTTCTCAAGAAACTGTCATGCAATTGAAGATTTTAAGCGGCATTCATGGTTTCTAACCAGTAGAATGTATTTTCTCTTGTATAATTTAGAATGTATGAACATTTACATGTGTACTGTATGTACATAAGGCAGAGAACAACTTCATGGATTATTATTAAATATCAACCACACTTTTATTTTATAGCTGGTGAGATAAAATTTCATTTTTCTGAAACTTCCTAAATAGACTATGCTGTCTGGAGGCACACCTGCCTCTGCTGTCCCATACAGAGATTACCAGCTGCTATAACTGACTTTAATGGTCTCACCTCTTATAATAATATTATAAGCAATTATAAGCTTATAATAATAATATTATAAGCAATAATTAGCTATTTCTGTTGACATAAAGAAAAATTTCCTCATTTTTTTTTAATCTCTGTGAACAATGTCTGCTATAACCCAATGAAGATCTTTCCTAAACTATAAACTTTTTCCTAAGCCTGGTCCTGTGTTACTTGAACAAATATAAAGATCTGTTGACTCAAACAGAAAGATTCCATGGGCTAACCTCAGAGAACCCACAGACTCATGAGATTTACCCAGAGCATGAATGAGGGCTTACTTACAGGAGCAAGTTTGACTCAATGACAGCTGCATCTCAGAAAAGCTTCACCTCAATATGTAGGCCACTGGAGAAGGCTGCTGTACTGAGTGCTGATCTGTTTGCTTCTTACTTCTTTACTGCTATATCCTGTAGCAGATAGCCGCAAGGCCATTCACAACTGTTGTGCAGGCTCTTTTTTCAGCAGTTTATTCAGGAACCTGGAGCAAAACTTCTCTCCCAGGGGAAAACCCGCTCATAGCTAAATACCCTCTGGGCATCCAATCTCAGAAAGCCACGTGGGCACCACCAATAGGTCCAGGTAAGCCACAGTCTTAGCCTTAGCCATATAAGGAGTTGTTTATCATCCAGAGCACTCACCATTGGGAAGGTGGAAGGTGGAAGCCAGCGCCATCTTTTGGGTGCGGCTATATACAGCTCTCTACAGTTCCCCCTTTTTGTTTTTAGCAACAGGCAAGAACAGAGGCCTGATCTCTGTAGTGCCAGACTGGTGCATGTACTGGTGCTACTCAGGCGTCATTCACTCAAGGAACATCAGACCCGTCCAATACCCTTTTTCACAGAGGTGGGAAGTAAGGTATCAAACCCATGTGCAATCAGGCATGCTCTTCTTGGGACTCTAGGCCTCATTGGGTTCCAAGTGCAGTGCGCTAGCCTTGCATCCTGTGCCAAAAGGTAATTACTTCTTTAAGGTAGCTAACCACACATAGGGGGACTGTCCAGTCTCGATGGCTGTAAAGGCCTGAACTATCATGTCTGCATCGCGACGCTGAAGGAGCCTAACACGGCAGATGCACCACAGGCAAACCAAGAATATTGGAACCATCAGGCCCGCCAGAGCTCCCATTCCTGCCCATTCCTTCAGGTGGTTCATGGCAGCAAAAAATCAGGAGGCCAACCCCTCTGCCAGTCCAGCATCTATCCTTGTCAAATTCACAGCCACAATGGCCACTCTCAGCTTCTCCATGAGGCCGTCAAATTCTCCGGTCCAATTACCTAAAAGATAGCTGGACAATTGCTTAGACAAATATGCAGCATGGGTAAAATTCTCATACTGTATAAATTTTCACTCACAGCCAAGCTGGGCAAGCTGCCAGAGGATGTCGATCTGTTCCTGAACCAGATCAATCCTCTGGTTAACCACCATTAAGCCACCTTTTAGTTGAGCATTAATGCCCTTCTACACATCTAGGGCCTGCGCCACATTGGCAGAAAGATTATTCAAGGTTTAGGCTTTTGACTACTTGCAACATACACAAAAGGAAGATAAACACACACAAGAGTGAGCTTATAAGTAATATTCATCAGAGGCACAATACCTTGATTTTCATACCCTGGATTTGTGGAGGCTGTTACTCCTATATCCAGGCCCCTTCTTTCCCACTGTCCCCAAGTCTGGGAAGAACTCCATGAAAATTGGTCAACTCCATGTAGCCCACCAGCAAGGCAAATTCAATTAAGAAAGCTTTCCAATCTAGATACTGTCCAGTGCTCAGGCACGCTTGAGCCAAGCCACTCCAGTCACCGGGTGTCATACAATGCCTGTTCAGAGCTTCCACCTGAGCTACAGTAAAAGAGGCCGTAATACCATAAGTTCTAACTGACTTGACCAAGGACTTAATCACTTTAAAATCTAGGGGTTCCTGATATCGATTCCCCTGCACGTCCTGAAATATGGGAAAAGCCAGAGGGAGCTCTGATCTCACTGTTCTCCACACCTCTGGGTTAAAGGAGCGCCTGGAGTGACCTCCTCCTCCGCTATCTAAATAGGGCGGAGGAGCTGAGGGTTCTGCTCCATATGCTGGGGAGGAACAGCAAGGCACCTCTGCACCCAGCACTCTCTCTTTCTTTTGTTTTCCTTTCTCTTTAACTTTCAATTTCTTAATAGCCTCAGCAAGCAGTAAATCATCCTCCTCTGAGTCAGTGGACTCAGGAGGCTCTGACTTGGGAAAGTCGGGGTACAGACCCATTCTTCTTCCCGATCCCTTTTCACTACCTGCTTTCTCAGACCTTTCCTCTTGCAGCTGCTCTAGGGCTGCCTGTCCACTCTTCACCACCTCGCTAAAGCGCTGGTCCTCGAGGCAGCTTCGGATCAGTCTCCAAATGGGTCTCACTCCGGCTTTGAGTGCTCCTTGTTCATAAGCAAAATCTAGGTCTCTCCCTAATTTCTCCCATGAGGGGACTGTAAGGCTCCCGGTTACAGCGAACCATGGGGCAACAATGTCACACTCCTCCAGGAACCTTTCTAGGGTTTTCTTCTCTAATTTTAAACATTTTGAATGAAGTACCTCCTGTAGAGCCAAAAAAATTGGGTACGAAGGAGAAGTGTTCATAACCAAATCCTGTTCTCTTTTACTTTTGAACTCGCTCATCAGCGAGTCTTATCCCACTCTCTCTTTATCTACAAAGAAGAGCAAATTGCCCCCCCACACCCGCTTTTGTTGCGGATCCCCAATTTACCTGAGGTCTCTTCCCCGCTTTTGTCGCAGATCCCCAACTTACCTGAGGACTCACCAGTGCACCCCCTGACCACCAAAAGTTCTGAGCCTTCGTTGACCATAGGGCGAAAACACGTTCCCCATATGGGCCACCACTTGTTGCGCGCAACCTTGCCAGCAAGGACGACGCAACACCAGGCTCTTCTTTCAACAGTTTATTCAGGAAACTTGAACAAAGCTTCTTCTACTACTTTGGGGGACCCCGCTCCCAGCTAAATATCTTCTGGACTGCCAATCATGGGATGCCACGTGGGCCATGCCAATAGGTCCAGGTATGTGGAAGCAAGCCTAGAGTTTAGCCTTACCCAAATAAGGAGTTATTTATCTCAGAGAGTGCTCACCACTGCGAAGGTCGAAGGCGGAAGCCAGCGCCATCTTTAAAGTGCAGCCGTGCAGCTCTCTACACACAACAATAACCGGAAGGAAATAACTTTTAAAACCTTGGTTATTTTTTCAATGACTCTCTGCATCTGGGAATGTTAGTAGCTTTATCAATTCAAAATTACATTTGAAATTTTCTTCTATGTAGATGCTAAAAAAAATCCTCATAATTGTTCAAAACATCATGAACAGGTCCTATTGTCATTTTAATGATTTGCTCTAGAGCAGTCAAAGAGAGGCAGGAGGGATTATATGAGCAAAGGAGGCTAGAACTCTATAGGGAAACTGTAGACCTGAGCTACTGGAAGCTCACTGACTCTAGACTAGGAGCTAACAGTTATGTTGCTTGGGCAGTTTGTGAGGCCACTTTCAGTGGGACCAGGATTTATCCCTAGTGCATAAACTGATGTTACAATAAGATTTGGGGCCTGGGCTGGCCAGAGATCCAGACCCATAGACCTTCTACCTTAGACTCCCTCAGCTGCCTGCCACTGCTTAGACCTCCCAAAAATGACTCATATGCTGATACTAATTTCATGCTGGTTGGCCATAGCTCAGGCACATTGCTGGCTAGTTCTGTATCTTAATTCAATGCATCTCTCTGCCACATGGCCCGTGGCTCACCTGTGATCCTTACATGTTTCTTCTTTGGGCAGCTGGCTCAATCTCCTCTGACTCCTCCATGCTTCTCCTACCTATGCTGTCTCTGGCTATGGTGTTCTCCAATTGCCAAAATAGCTTCTTTATTTAAAGACTGATATTCACAGCATACAGAAAGATATTTCCACATCAAACTGGCTTTTAGAACCCATTCCCTGTAGAGGAACACCTTGCTCAATCTTAATAGTGTGTGAGGGGTTGGCCTTAACTCAACTGGATATGCTAGAATATGCTGACTCCCGAAGAGTGATCTTACGATCTCTGAGGAGTGGATGAAGGAGTAGTAGATATGAGTGGAAGGAGGGGAGGGAGGGGAACTGCTATAAGCTTGTAAAATGAAGAAATCAGACCCCTTAAAATAATTTAGAACCATTACTCTAAAGCAAAACTTCATTATAGTAGAGTGGACATCAATATCTACTTTCCATAGCTTATTGTTACATTAAGGTTTCTATGCCCTGGGAAGCCAGAGGTCCAGACCCACAGACCTGCTGCCCCAGACCCCTTAGCTGCCCACAGGTGATCAGGCCCCCACAAATGATACAGACACATATATTAAGTTCTTGCTGTCTGGTCTATGGCTCAGGCACATTGCTAGCTAGCTCTTTCATCTTAGCTCAACACATTCTCATTAACCTATCTGCCACATGACCCATGGCTCACCTGTGTTCCTCACATGTTTCTTCTTTGGGTGTCTGTATGGGGATTATGTTGCTCCATTGTAAATAATTGTCCCACCCACTGGTTTAATAAAAAGTGCTGATTGGCCAAAGGCAGACAGGAAGTGTGGGTAGGGCTACCAGAATAAGAAAACTCTGGGAACAGAAAGAACAGAACAGAAAGCCAGAGAGAAGCCAGAAGAAGCAGAGGACAACTATGCTGCTCTGAGAAAAGGTACCGAGCCACATGGCTGAACAGGATAAGAGTCATGGGTTAGATTAAGGGTAAAGAGTTAGCAAGTTATATGCCTGGGCCTTAGGCCGATCAGCCTAAAACTGTCATAAGCATCTGTGTGTCTCTGTGGGTCTGTGGGTCTGTGAGCCTAAACCTTGAGGCTAGACCCAAAAGTCCTGGCCAGAAACCTTGTACTACAGGAGTCCAGCTCGGTCTGTCTCTGACTCTTCCCTTCCTTTCCTACCTATTCTGATTCCCCCACCTACTTTTTCTATGGTGTCTGTCATGGGCGAAAACAGCTACTTTATATAAAAATTGATATTCACAGCATACAGAAAGACATTTTCACACCAGCCTATAACCCACTGTTTTATGAGTTGTTTCTTTTACCTGATGCTTTTCCATGGCTTCAACAACTTTCCTAGATGTAGGTCATCCATGCCACATTCACTTATATACTTTTTGCTTTTGATTAGCCTTGTGTGAAGGAGTTGGGTAACTGCAATGAATTCCTGAGGGGGCCGTGCCTGGAGTTGGGTGAGCAACTTCTTTACCTCAGTTTTTTTTTTTTTTTGAAAAACAAGTGATTGTCTAATATTTTTCATATCCAGGGAAAAGTTTACAATAGGTTAAACAGCAGAAATCCCACTGAAGATCATCATGCCGCATTTCTTGCTTAGGGCAGAACTGCACTCGATAGATATTCTCTGTAAGGAGGGGATGGATCATGGTCCACACTTAAGAAAGTTCAAGCTTATTCATCTTCACATCTCTATACTTATCCATCCACAGCTGCCTATATACCAGATGATTTGGATTTTAGGATATAATCATGAATTAGAGTATACTTTGGATAATTTATGTGTTTCTAAAATCTACCCCCTTAACATATTTACTAGCATATACTAAAAATGATAATGGGTTTCAATTCAACATTTTGTATTTTGATCACAATGACTCTGTTAACTGCTTTTGACACCCCCCTCCCCGCATCCTAATGATCTCCTGCTTCTTTGCTAATCTCCCTGGTCTACTTAAAATTATTTTATTTACTATTTGAGAGGTTTGTACAAATGATTCGATTATATTTATCTATCTCCCCAATTCCACTAAGATCTATCCTACATCCTCCTCATCTATCTTTGCACTTTTGTTTTCTTTTGTGATTGTTGTTTAACTCATCAAGACCAATTTGGGCTACCAAAATATTCTAGGTTGCGTGGACTTTTATTAGATCATCTTCTCATGTTCTGAACTTTTAGAGAAAATTGTCTCTAGTTCTGTCTCTCTGTCTGTCTGAAACCCCCTTCTGTCTCTTTTCTTTCTCCTATCTCCTTCTGTCAGTATCCTTTTTATCTTTGTCTGCCTCTGTTTCTCTCTCTCCCTCTGTGTGTGTATGCGTGTGTGTGTGATTGTGCCTGTGCCTATCCTTTTTTCTCTCTCTTTCTTTCTCACTCTCATCAGCCATCAGTGAAAATGGTCTTTGAATATAGATGCAACTTCTTGTCAAATTTCCCTTACCAGATTAGGGTTTTGTTCAGTTTGGGCAAGCACGAGTCTTATGCATACTGTCCCAAGTGCTCTAGTTTATATGTGCAACTGCTCTGCTATATGGAAAAGACATTTTCATTATACACTCTCCTGTTTTGTGAACTTTACATTCTTTCTGCCCCCACTTCATTTGTGATCCTTGAGTCTTAGAAGGAAGGGTGTGTATATGTCCCATTTAGTTCTAAGCAGTTTTCAGTCTTTTATATTCTTTAAGTTGACCGTGTGTAGGTCTATTTATTAATCAATATTTTCTGCAAGTAGAAGTTTCTAAATGATAGCTGAGAGATACACATATCTAGGAATATAGTAAATTACCAAGTATCTTTTGAATACTATGTTTATTTAGGATAATAACAGAACTAGGTGCTCAACTCTATTGTCAATGAAGTCTCTAAGTGTACATTTTTAATTCAGTGATGGTGCCCGGCCCAGGCTTCCTTTTGCAGAGTGGGTTTTGAAGTTATCAGAAAGTAGCTGATTTCTTCCATGATGTTTCTTCTAATATTGGAGCAGTGATTATATCGTGCCAGTCAGTCATTATTGTTGTTTACATGTTTCAGGACTAGGTAAGATCGATGACTATGTTTTTCTTCTTTGGTATTGTACATAGCATGATCTGATCTGGCACCAAGGAATTTATGCATTAGTGATAATATTTCTGGGTCTGTACCACTTCGTAATCAATTGAAACATCAACATACAACAACTCAACAGTAGATCAATTTTTTAAAAATAGCAAATTTGTTTAAACCAATGGAGGGTACTTGGTCCTTTTGTGATCTTTTGCTAGATGATTTTGTACGAAAACCAGTGAAGAAAAACATAAATAATGTAGATGGGACTATCATAATGTTTTTCATACTCTTTGTTATAAATATATTTTTGTTTGATTTCTATTTTATCACTTAAAAAGTCAATTAATATAAACCCGAAGAAAAAAGATCTTTAAAAAGCCTGTTGAGAGAGAACACAGAGATGTTCAAATTCAAACTAAGGAATATGAAGAACCAATTTCAACAAGGTCATCTAAAATTAGACAAAAACAGGTAACATTAATATGCCCAGTAACCTTTTAAAAATAAAGAATGATAAAGATGATAGAGAAGCTAGTTGGGCTCCAGCAGAAATGCTAGAATTATGGAGAGTAAAAGAAGCAATTGTACCATATGGGATGCATTCACCATTTGTAAAAGAAATGTTGAACGGTTGATCATGCTGTTACTGGGTCACCCCTAAAGATTGGTTAGAAAGAGTTACAGCTGTGTTAGAGGCAGAGCTGTTTATATGATGGAAATCATGGTGGAGCGCGGAGGCTAAAACAATAGAACAAAGAAGCAGGGCCAGAGGCATAGAAGTCTCCCAAGACCAACTTCTTGGGGAGGGATATTATGCTGATATTGAAAGGCAGTCTTTATTCAATGAGCAGACTCTGAGTTTATGTCACATGACAGCTTTAAATACCTGGGACCAGATTGAAGAAATAGGAAAGAAAACTGAATCATTAATGAAAGTAATTTAAATCCCAAAAGAAACCTTTACAGACTTTTTTTGTAGATTAATTGCATCAGTAAACAGAATGGTACCAGACTCAAAAGCCAGGCTAATATTAATTGAATCACTGGCTTTTGAGAATGCACAATAATGCACAATACAGAAAAATACTTAGATCTTTAAAAGCAAGGTCAGCACCTTTGGAGGATTGGATTTGTGAGACAGTTAATCTAGAGTCTTATGACAGTGATGATAACTGGGTAGGAGAGCTTATTTCTAGAGATATAAGAAAAAGTCAAAATGTTAAAAGTTACAACTGTGGAAGGCAAGGTCACATAAAAAAGAGATTGTAAACAATGCATTCCCAGAAACAGTGCTTTTGTTAGGAAAAATTCCAAGAGAATGCCTCTCCCTTCTAGAGTTTGCAGAAGGTGTGGAAAAGGAAGATATTGGACTACAGAGTGCAGATCAACAAGGGACAGACAAGATAACTTTCTGTTCTTTGAAAACTCCCAAAGGGGGCTTACAAAAGCCCCATATCAAATCCAATCCAATATTACCCTGCCATTGTGGAGGAAACACCTCCCCAGAACAATTAAAAGGTTAAAACCTATTTTAAAATGACATACTGCATAGAATGATAGAAAATCTACAGAAAGATAAAAATTCAAGAAAAATTATAAAGTGAATATTTTGGCAAGCTTCTATCAATGAACAAAGGCCAAAATTAAAAGTACAAATAAATGGTGTTATTATTGAAGACTTATTGGACACAGGAGCAGATGTATCAATAATTTCACCAGAGTCATGTAATCCAAGTTGGACCCTTCAATTACTCTGAGGTAAATGTTTAGTTTTGGGGTATTGGGTTGATATCCCAGTTAAAACAGAGTGCAAGATGGCTTGAGTGTAAAGGACCAGAAGAACAGAGAGGAATATTAAAGTCATATGTAGCTGACATTACTATAAATGTATGGGGAAGAGATTTACTACAACAGTGGAACACACAGATTAATATTCTCCAAACACAGAAATAAACCATAAACTAACACATGGTTCTGGAAAAAACAATAGAAGGTATTATGAGAAACAGTCACAGACCATTTAGGTTATAGAAAACCAAGGCTAAACAGCTGCTGATCTTTCAAAAAACACCCACAGAACTAGCTCTAAGATGGCTAACAGAAAAGCCTATATGTGTTCATCAATGACCCCTAACAAAAGAGAAATTGCATGCCTAAGAGCAAGCAGCTGCTACAGGAGCAGTTAAATGCAGACCTTGGAATTCTTCTGTATGTGTTATTAAAAAGAAATCTGGAAAATGGAGAATGGTAACAGACCTCTGGGTGATAAACAAGGATCCAGCCAATGGGATCTCTACAGTCTGGGATTCCTTTGCTTTCTCTGCTACCCAAAGAATGTCCTATTATAGTTATTGATTTAAAAGACTGTTTCCTTACAATACCTTCACAAGAACAAGACAAAGAAAAATTTGCCTTTACAGTGCCCACTTATAATAATTCTCAACCTGTAAAGAGATACCAGTGGAGGGTTCTCCCTCAAGGAATGCTGAATAGCTCTATTCTGTGCCAGTATTTTGTACAAAAGCCAGTAGAAAAATATGTAACAAATTCCCACAATCTATAATTTATCATTACATGGACAATATCTTGTTGGCCAATTCAAATATCAATACCTTAGAAAAAATTTTTGAAAAAGTGAAAAAAATTTTTCCTGCTTGGGGATTACAGATTGCCCCAGAAAAAAAATACAAAGAGGTTATTCCATTAATTGTTTAGGCTACAAAATAGGCCAACAAAAAATTAGACCCCAAAAGGTATAAATCAGGAGAATAGATTGAAGACACTTAATCATTTTCAAAGACTACTTGGGAACATTGCCAATTTACAACTCACTATTGAAATTAATAATGATGAACTAGATAATTCATTCAAAACCTTAGATGGTGACAAGGACAAAAATAGTATGAAGGAATTGTCATCTGAAGCAGAGAAAGAATTGGCTTTGGTGGAAAAGAAATTACAGGATGTACATGTGGATCATGTGGATCTAGATCTTAATTGAATTCTAGTTATCATGCCCTCTAAGTATTCTCCTACAGAAATTTTAATGCAAAGGGAAAATGTTACATTGGACTGGATATTTTTTTCCACATAAATGAAGTAAAAAATTAAACACATATGTGGAAAAGATTTCTGAACTTATTTTTAAAAGAAAGTTAAGACTTCATCAATTGTCAGGAATGTACCCAGCAGAAATGGTTGTACCTTTAACTAATGAAGGCAGGTTACAAATCAGAACATTTAAGTAAAGTTGTTCAAAGCCCTTATAATTCTGTTCAAAAGTCAGAATTATGTGTTATCATGATGGTATTAAAAGATATTACCTAACCTCTTAATATACTCACTGACTTTCAGTATGCAGAAAGAGATGTTTTACACTTTGAAATGACTAATTTTGTTAATGATGAGACAGAATTAACTTCATTATTTATTCAGTTATAAGAAATAATCAGGACTAGAAATCATCCGCTCTATATGACACACACTCGAACTCATATGGGTCTGCCAGGTCCTTTAGCACAACATAATGATGAAATTGATAAATTATTAATAGAGGCATAAGAATTTCATTAAAAATATCACATCAATAGCAAAGGATTTAAAAAAAGGATTTCTCTACAAATTGGTAACAAGCAAAAGAACTTGTAAAAAAGTGTCCCACCTGTTATTTCTATAACTAAATTCAATTGCCAGCAGGAAGTAATCATAAAGGTATACATTGAAATAAAATCTGGCAGATGGATGTATTTCTTTTTACAGAATTTAGGAAATTAAGATATGTCCATCATACAATAGATACACTTAGATTAATAAATGTCTCTTCACTTCTACTATTCATACCAAAGCCATTAATATACCTTAGATATATTACTTTTATAATTATAAATACCATAGTAAAATATTCAAATATTAGTTGAAATGAAATGCAGGCAGTCAAGTTTCTGTACATTCTGAGCAATTATTTTACAATGTAAGAAGGCTGGACTTCAACTGCCAATCCAATAACAGACAGTTGAGAGACTTACCTTTATATCATCTGGCACTAAAAAACACCCAAGGTGACTCTACATAGTGTTTTCTATGTCATATTTCATGTATCGCTTTTGAATTTTTATCTGTCTATAATACTTTATGGAAACTTACTATCTAATTTCTGATTGAATAATTCTCTTAAATATTCATATATATGATGGTCTACTTTAAGTGCAGGAACAGTCCAGTTATCAAAGTCCATGACTCTATTGAGTGCAAGGAACATGATTCTTATTAGTGTTGTTAGGGTATATTTCTCAAAATGTATAGTGGTCTCCAAGAGAAATTCATGGTTGGATGTGATTATGACAACTCATCTTCAAACACAACTAAGGCTTTGCTACACACACCCTCACTGAAAACTCACATTTGAAGGCACTTTAAATTTCACAAATAAATATCCTATCTATCCTTCAATGAAACTTTGCTAAGAAATCTCCACTAAGTGAGACATATTATTTAATTGCCAGTACTGACTCTTCTTTACACACCAGGATGAACTTCATGCAATGAAAATAAGAACTAAAATCATTTAACAGTAGCAGACTCACACTCCTCTACCCACCCCATAAGACAATTGGGATGTAGAGCTCTAGTTCAGTACATAGTCAGTTGTGATATTTTTCTTCCACCTTACATCTCTCCTCCCTTCTTGTTGTCTATTCTCCCCTCCACTTCAGCTTCCCTGCTTCCCTTTGCATTTTTATGTTTCATTAACTTGCTCTCTCTTCATTACTCTTTTTTTTAATTTTTCCTTTTGTGCTTTTCCTGCCTTTAGTTGCTTGGTTGTTCAAAGACTTTATCACATAAAGACCTAATTAAAACTGATTTTAAAATCTTGGTGAGGATTTTAAAGTTCTTCCATCTTCAATAGCTATGTACCCTGATAGGAAGTTTTCCTTAATTAATTTTTTCTTAATAATGAAATAATGCTTATTTTCATTTTTTCCTCACTATAAATTTATTTCTTCTTTTTTATTGATTTTAAAATTGTTTCATTTACCACTATTTTTATTATAATATTTCAGTAAATATTTATTATTGTATGTACAAACCATCCAGTACAAATTTCAGTCCCATCTTATTTTTCAGGTCTGCTTTCGTCTTGTGTTTGGTTCTATTTCTTCTTTACTCCTAAAAAATGAAACTGGAATTTTGAGGAGAAGAAACCTGAACCTTCAAGGTTTGGGGAAGATTTTTTTTTGTGTTTTTGTTTTTGTTTATCACTCTGTAGTTATGATGGATCATATCTGCTAATCATCAATTGTAATATGATGTCTCTTTAAAATTTGCCTTCAGTGCTTTAAAATGTTTGTGGTAAATCTCTAGATCTTTTACTTTCTTAATTAGGCTTCCTCTCAGGTATATTTTCAGTGTTTCTTCATTGTTATTTTGGAGATTAAAAAAGCTTAATATCTTTAAATGATTAATCAAATCTCTTAGTTTCACTTTGTGCCCTTCCTGGGATAAATGATAACAAACAGGTCCAAGATTTCTTGTGTAAAGATATGATCATGTTCTGTCTCAACATGAATAGTCAAAGGAAAAAACTCTGAGCAAAAATAAAATAACTGACACACTAGAGTCATTCTTGGTCTGTAAAGCCTTAGGGAGTTAAAAAATAGTCTATAATACATGAATATTTATTTCTCCCTGAATGGTTGTAATTCTTGTTGCTTTCATGTTTGGGTGCTTATCACTTCTTCATTAATTATCTATACAAATGAGGATGTATAATGATAGCTACAGTGAGTTTAGTTCATTATTTACATCATTAGTTTTCTTTCAGAATGTCTTGGGATTTACATTATTTCAGAAAGAATTCTAATGTTAAATTTTATTTAGAAAATTAGATAATAAAAATCTAATGGTAATCTCACCAAGTCTTATGCCTGTGTATAAAGACACAATTTTATTCCAAGCTACTTATGAAATTATAAAGTTATATTTATAAAATTATAAAACTTTGGATTTAAATTACGCATAACATATTATGTTTGTGACTATATAAAATTTAGTATATTTTCTTATGTATGTAAATCACATTAAATACTAGACTTTCAAAATCAATGTCCTTATCAAAATTTACCAAATACCCATTTTTATTTTTAATACAGCTTGTTATTCACTCAAAACTTTCTATAAATTATATAATGCAATAAAATATGTATATCATAATTTAAATTACATAATGATGAGTACTGGTAATAATTGTTGAGTAAAATGAGATTAAGTTTTTATATTTTGGAAACATTTTTAACCATTTTATTCAATAAATACTTAATTTTCAGAATTGC
This sequence comes from Phyllotis vaccarum, assembly GCA_033318265.1. NCBI lineage: Eukaryota > Metazoa > Chordata > Mammalia > Rodentia > Cricetidae > Phyllotis > Phyllotis vaccarum. The sequence continues at coordinate 32,366,072 of JARWLC010000011.1, read as the reverse complement.
TAAACAATTATTCATAAAAATCTTCTGTTTAACTGGAAAGGTTGCAGTGAAACATTCTTGTTCAGATCAACTTGAGGTACATGGTTAGCTTGTGCTAGTAAAAGACATTTTGAAATCATGTAGGAGGGACTTAAACCCTGAAGAAGAGAGCAAAAACATGATCTATGACCCAAGAGAATACACGTAGTCTGATGTAACACAGAAAATGAGCTTTGCCTTGGAATTTACACTCCCCCAGAATCTGCTCATCTACTTCACAGTGTTCTTCTGTCCGGTTTGTGTTATGTGTCTCAGAAATTACTTTCAATGCAGTCAAGTATCCTTGAAGTGTGAACTCAACACTTGGTGGCTGAGTAAGTGGACAAGGAAATGGCTATTAGTTAAGTGGCCAACATCAGATCTGGAGTGATCTATGAATTCGAGAGATCAGTAGTTCTTATTGACCTTTGAAGATATATTATTCACTTAATCTGATAAGGTTAAATTTTTTATTTTATCAGCAAGACCACAAAGAGCAGTTGAAAATAAATGTTAAACAAATGCTGATAACAATAATAAAAATTTACAAAAGGAGTCCTAACAGGTTTGCTTCTTTTAATTTAATCTTTGCAATTTTTACTTTATTTTCTGCAATTAGTGAACTGACTGGTACTGAGTAGTAGTTTCAGAGAACCATTTTAAACACAGGAGTAGTTAAGCTTCTCAACTGAATACTTGCTTGTCTTTTTTGGTTGAAGTACCTCTAGTTTGACTTATCCATCTTCCTTCATGGTGTGGCAAATAATAGTGTATAGTAAAATAGTTATTATACCCATCTGTGTTGAAGTGATTCCCATGTGTTTCATGGTTGGTCTTTTTGCCTTGTCTCTCATGCAATAGGCAATAATTATGAAAAAAAAATATATAGAATGAACATATCCAGCTGAATTCTGGGAATGTGGAAAAGGTGTTAGGATAGAGACATTATACTGCTAATATACCTTTTACATGACATTAGAATCACTCTTTTTATCATCAGTTAAAGAAGCAATATTTTAAAAGTAGTTTTAGAATATAATAATTTTATTAGTGATAGCTTGGCCATCTCTTGAGAGTAAGACATGGATAGAAAAATCACAGATTTGAGAGAAAAATAAACAGAATATTATTAGTCTTATTAGTCAACTTTTCATTGTTGTAACACAATACTTAAGGAAATCATATTAAGAGGTGAACTTGTATAATTGATTAGCAGTTAGAAGTTGTTTTAGCTCAAGTACCTTGAAGATGTTGCATTAATCCTATGAAATTATAGTTCAATATGATGTGATCATGAGGAAGAGTAGAGGGTTGAACTAGCATTATAGTGTCTTTGAAATTCCAAAATTAGTAACTTTTCCCCATGTCTTTCCTGTAGAGTTATAGTGTTTTACCAATTAATTACAGTAGCAAAGTCCTTCAAAAATAACTATTTGGATATATCCCAGTTCTAAACAAAATCAATGAGGAATGCTTAAGAAAAACTGAGAAAATCTTTAAAGGTACAGGGCTTAATTTCTACTTGTAGCTGACATAAACATAGTCTGATTCATGACAAATATTTCAGTGTTAATTATAGTGAGGTATAGCACACACCATATTTCACTCTGCTCAATTATGACTCTATGAACAGAAAGGAAAGGGAAGTGGTTGAGATTTCAGGAAGGATCCATAGTGGTTGAGTGCTATTGACTTTACTGTTTAAATAGTTCTAAATCAGGTTAAGATATTTGTCAATAATATATGATCAAGTTCACTAAGAAATTTATTAATGAAAATTTTCTATTTCTACTAATCTACCATCCTAGTTTAAGAACATTAAGTGGATGTATATTCAGTGGCAAAAGAGTGTAAAGGAATATTTCAGAGACTGATTATTTTCTTTTCTTTGACATGTGACTTGAAACACAAGAAAACAAAAATAATGTATTATATAGTCTGAGTGAGATGAATTTGAAATGAAGCTAAATGAGCCTTGTTAGACAAGAATCTAACATGGGAGTGCCCATGGTAAATTTGAGAAGAAAATTTAGGGACACATGACTAGAGACAGCTGCATGTTTATAACCTTATAGTTCCTGCACTGTTTAAAATATGATAGCTGATCTCTGGGAATCTAGTCAAAGAGAGAGAAGGAGGGGTATTTGAGCAAGGGGGGGGGTCAAAAACATGATGGGGAAATCTACAGACACAACTAAACTCAGGAAACTTAAGCCAGATTGAGAGCTGTAGAAGCTGCATGAGTCCCGACGAGTACCTCTGCATGTGGAAGAGAGTTATGTAGTGTGGTGTGTTTAGGGGGCCCTGGCAGTGGGGTAAAGAGCTGGCTTTTTGGAAACCTATTACCTGTTATGGGACCTTGTTGTGGGGGTGGCGGGAGGGCTTGGTCTTGCCTCAAGTGAATATACCAGTCTTTTCTTAGCCTCCATGGGAGGATGTACCCTTACAAAGGAGGGGATGGGGGTGCGTTGGGGGCAATTCTGGGAAGAAACGAGAGGGGAACTGTAGCTGGTATGTAAAATGAACAAAAAAATTCTCAAATAAAAAGTTTTAATGGCATTTGAGCATAGTATAGTTTGATAATAATTTTACTGTTTATTATATACAATAAAAGTTGTCTCATATAGAGGGTATACTTCTGTTAAAGAATCTAGAGGGTTTGTTTATTCTTAGAAGGATATTGATTAATCATTCTCACCCTTCTTTAATAAGGTGATCCATATTGCCTTGCTGTGATTCTATGTAAACTTAATTGCTTTATTTGCAATTAAGCTTCTTTTAAGGATGACTATTGTAAAATATTTGTATAATTTGTGAAGAGTTATAATTGGCATGATGAAAAAACCTGAATGGCCTATTGAATGAAAAAAGATCTCTACCAGCCCCACATCTGAGAAATATAATATATATATATATATATATATATATATATATATATATATATATTTCAAAATATATAAAGAATTCAAGAAACTAGACATCAAAATACCAAAAAAATTGCATCCCCAGTCTGTTTGAAGAGGAGGAGATAATATAAGAGCAAAGGGATCAAGATCATAATGAACCCACAGAGATAGCTGACCTCTGGGGAAACTGCATGGGACTCACCTAGATTCTCTGAATGTGGATGACAGTTGTGAGGTATGGGTAGTTTGTGAGACCTCTGGAAGTAGAACCAAGATTTATCCCTAGTGCATAAACTGGCTTTTTTGAACCCATTCACTATAAAGGAATATCTTGCTCAGCTTTGGTACTGGTTGGAGAGATTTTGTTCTGTTTCAACTTGATATCTCAGATTTTCTTAATTCTCTAATTAATTTTTTAAATTAATCTTGTACTCTGCTATATTGCTCAAGGTGTTCATTGGATGTAGGACTTCTCTAGTAGAATTTTGGGGATCATTTATGTATACAATCACATCATTTGCAATTAATGATAGTTTGACTTCTTTCTTTCAATTTGTATGCCCTTGAACTCCTTTAGTTGTCTGAGATACCATCTTATACCTGTCAGAATGGCTAAGATATAAAACAATAAAGACAGTCTATGTTGGAAAGGGTATGGATTAGGTTAACACCCCTCCACTGTTGGTAGGAATGCAAATTTGTATAACTATTTTGGAAATTATTATTGTGAGTTTTAGAAAATTGGGAATCAACATACCTCAAGACCAAAGGTATCACTGTTGGGCATATGCCAAGAGATGCTCAATTGTACCACAAGGACGCTTGCTCCACAATGCTCATATCAGCTTTGTTTGTAATAACCAGAATCTGGAAACAACCTAGATGCACTTCAGCCCAAGAATGGATAAAGAAAATGTGGTACATATACACAATGAGGTGTTATAAATAAAACACAGTGATATCATAAAATTTGCAGGCAAGTGGATAGAACTATAATATTTCATCCTGAATGAAGTAACCCAAACTCAGAAAGAGAAGCATGATATGTGCTCGCTTATAAGTGAATACTTGATATAAAGTAAAGGATAACCAAACTACGACTCACAGCTGCAGAGAAACTAGGTTATGAAGATTGTCCTGAGAAGCAGAAATAGATGAGCTCTTCTGATTAAACTGCAGGTAACAGAGGGTAATAGAGGAAAGGGAATGGTGATGAGGACATGAGGAAATGGAAAGGTCAAGATGGAACAGGCACATAGTGGGAGAGCAGTGAAATAGACATCTTGATAGAGGGAGACATTATGGAGTTAGAGAGTAACCAACCTACTAAAAATATTCCGAGGAATCCACAAAGAGGACTGTGTGAGCCCATGCAGTGATGCAGTTTCCCATACTGACTCAAGAATCTTTTCTGACTCGCACAGTAAAAGTCAGAGTGATTCAGTTATTCTAAAGTTCAAATGAATTCAGCTGGCTCCTTGCTTTAGTCTTGATGTGATATGTTATGTCTTTGTGTATGCTGTGAATATTGTTGGATAATAAAGCAATTGTTTCATCCTATGGCAGAACAACTTAGAAGCAGGTGGGAAATCTAAGCATAGATATAAGGGAAGGAGGGCAGAATCCAGAGACACGTGACCTAGTGCTCATGAAGTAATATAGGTAATTCATGAGCCAAGTGGCAATGCATATTAATAGAAATGGGTTAAGATAAAAGAGTTAGATAGTGATAAGTTTGAGCCATAGCCTGAACAGCATATAATTTATGTAAACCTCTGAGTCATTATTTGGGGCTAAATGGCTGTGGAGGTGTGGGCATGTGTGACTCTCAGGCTAGGCCAGATAGGAGAGATTCATTTGGACTGAAGGGAAATTTGGGCCAGAAATTTTATATAACACCATGAGACTAGTTGAATCAGTCCCTGGGAAAGAATTTATTATCTGGTTCTTCAAGCTGGCAAAATCATATCATGTGACAGTGAAGCTGATTCAAGGACAGCATGGGGATTTTTCAAGATAGTGTTGGATGCTTGTACTGTGCTTTGAGTTCTGGCTTGAAAATGTATATTAGCACTTTTAGAAACAAACTCAGAGTTTTCATGGTTTCAAATCATAGGTTCTTCCCTGTTTCTTCCTCTCTTATTTAGTTGTGTGCAGGGCACCTAGTGACACTGTTGACTAATAGGCTGGATATTACAAATGACCCCATGTTAGACTATTAGCAAAAGTGGAAAGAGAGGGTCCTTGAGCTGGCCTACCTAAGTAATCAAATTGGAGAATATCCCAAATCTCATCATAGAGCTCTCATCCAGTAACTGCTAGAAACAGATGCATGTGGAGGAATTCAGGTGTCAGCTGATAAAGTCGGAAGACACTTATCCAGGGTCTCTGGCCCCATTCAAAACGGGCTGCTGGGATCTTGGGGAGCCCGTTTTTGGTTTCTGACTGCTAGAGAGACTGGTTCAGCATCCATCGTCCAGTGCATAGATAATCCAGTCTATCAGGTGCCTATATAAGCTATTACCTGTATTGTGAGTGTTAGTTTATATTTCAATAAATATTAATCTTAGATTGACATATTTTAAGAGTGAGTTCCAACTTCAGATGCAGAGATCCACAGCCAAGCACCAGGCAGATCTCCAGGTGTCTAGTCAAAGAGAGGGAAAAGAGATTATATGCACAAGGGGAGTCAAGATCATATTAGAGAAATCTGCAAAGACAACTGAACCAAGCAAGTAGGAACTGAAGAATTTTTGAATGAGAACTACAGAGTCTGCATGGGCCTGCACTATGAATATGGGAGACACATGTGTAGCATGGTTTGTTTAAAGGGCCCTGACAGTAAGTAAGATTAGTATCTATCCCTGGTGCCAGAGCTGGCTTTGGAACCCGTTATGTATGAAGGGTTGCCTTGCACAGCCTTGATGGAGTGGGAAGGGGCTTGGACATGCCTCAATGAATGCACCAGTATTTGTTGACTCCCCATGGGAGGTCTTAGTCTTTCAGATGAGGGGAAAGGGGATAGACTGCCCGGAAATTTAGGTGAGCTGGAGAAGGAATGGGAGAAGCATCTGTGGTTAATATACAAAATGAAAAAATTGTATTAAATTAAATAAAAACTGAATGGATAATAGTTACACAGGAGAAACAGGCATAACTTCTGGTCAAAGGAGAGGAACTTAGGATGAATCTGGTTTGTGAATAAAATGCCAATTAGACAGGGAGGGAGTCAGACATACACAGTAAATTAAAGGTAAAAAGCCATGAGACAAAACATAGATTAATACAAACCAATTAATTTAAGTTATAAGAACTAGTTAGAAACAAGTCTAATATATAGGCTGAAATTTCATAATTAATAAGTCTCTGTGAAACTATTTTTGAGCTAGCTGGTGGACAGTAAGACTCCTTACCTACATTTGTAGTTATATATTACCTACATATCTATGTTAGTAACAACTTTGTATTTCAGTTGGAAATGCAATGTCAACAAACTTGGCTTTTAGATATTAACATGTCTAAAGAGTCCATTATTATTTTTAATGATGGATCCCTTGGAGACAAATATGCAAACAAGGTTAGAAATTTAAAAATTTGTTTTAAAAATACAGATTAACAAAATACCTTAATATTAGATTGGAGGGCTGAAAAATTCACAGTCTGTTTTATAGACAAGTTGGTACTTCAGGAGCCTAAGATTAGACTCAACCTTTCTTGAATCCTTGATTGAGCACAGGAATAAGTTATATGAAGCAAAAAAGTGAATGTCTTTATCAGATGACTGCAAGGGTGCCAGTCCTTTCTAGTTGTGGCATACAAAACTTTCTCAAAATCCATGATTAATCTAATCATGAAAATATATTCATTTACTATTAACTACTGTTTGCCTGGTGTTATTCATTTTAAATGTTAAGTGAACTCTTTAAATTAAGTTAGAATTGAAAAATCTTGGGAAAAGTTATGAACTTGAATATATCTGTCCCAGAGTAGTACAAATGTATTAGCCATGAAAATTCTATAACAAGAAAATGTGTTTCCTGTATACAGTTGATGGCCAGATTAAGGATGTTCTCACATACAAGGGAGATAGAGAAACAGGAAGATGCTACTTGCCTATAGACATAGAACTTACCATGGGACAATGTCACTTCTCTCACGAGGGAATTCAAACACATCCTCAGTAATGGTCCAGAATATACTTTTTTGGTTGTGAAGGGAACTGTTACCTCCTGTGTTTTTTACTAAATCTTAGGTCCACATAACACATGGAATGGAAATCTCAGAATTGGTGAGGACTGCACCTGATACCTTCAGATGCAGATAGTCCAGGGATAATTGTGATTAGGAGGTCTGGTGATGTCAGGAGTCTTTCCCCTGCCATGGAAAGGTAGTTTTTCAAAGAACTATAAAGTTTGTTTTGAGATTCTTCATATGTAAAATGAAAAAGCATCCTAGAAATATATAGGAAAGCTTTAGGAAAGAGGCTGTCTATTATACTGGATAATTAAATTTTGCTATGTAAAATAAAGTATTTCTGTATTTATTTCTTACTACACTGGTCATCTCTGATGAATGAGAAAAGCAAAAGAATAATAAAAAAAGAATATATGCATGTGAAATACATACACATATACACATAAACACATGCAGCTTAATGAGTATCTGTTTAAGAGACTCTGCTAGGGCTCTAATTTTTGCTTCAAGGGATTTTGACTCTTCATGTGTTATCAGTAGGTACTTCTTCCATAACTTAGTTTGCTATGCGATACAGAGGATCTTTCCAAGCTCCCAACATACTAATCATCTCTTTCAAGAAGAATATATCCTAAATATACATAATTAAACAATTGTATCAGAACTGGTTAAATACAGCACAGTAATCCCATGTGGTGTATGTCCAAAGAAACTGAATAAAATATCCATTTATTATATTTATGTAGATGTCACTTGTTATGGAAATTACAAAGTTTAGTCATTTGTCTACAGTTGGATTGACTCACACTCAACATGTCTTATTTGACTAGCTACTTTTTCTTGCGATAATTATATTTTATAATATTTTTTTTCTATTTTCCTCTGAAATTCTACTATCTGTCCTCCTAGTATAAGCAATAGTCTTTGATGCTTTATATTTGTTTGTTTCGTCAAAAGTAACCAAGACTTCCCAGGAACTGAGTAACATGACCTGATTCACATGAAATTGATAGCAGAACTATCAAATCTATCAGTAGCAAGTGGTCTAAATGTTTTTGTATAGGAATGCTTTTTATAGTAAAGCATTAGTTTCATCATTGATACACTTATGTATGGTATTTTTGTTTACTTTGAGACGTTGAAAAAATTCACTGAAAATAACCAGGCCTTCACATACGCTTTTTCTTCATGCAATATAAACTCATAGCTCTTGTCTCTCAATGAGCAGCTTATCTGTGACTATATACAGGTGAAGAGCAATAGAACATCATAGACTTTAATAAGTGGATTTGTGGTGGTGTAGTATATATTTAATAAAAGCAGTCTGGAATATCAGAGAAGAGATCCACTCACAGTCAAACCAGGAGGGTCAGAGAGTGGTAACTCATGCCTTTATTCCAAGCATGAGGAAAAACAAGGAGTGATGACCTATGCCTTTAATCCCATAACTCCAGAGACAGACCTTTCCGTGTTTCTGTGAGTTCTAGGCCTAACTACCAAACAGTAGTATCTCACACCTTTAATCTTAACTTTAGAATATGATGCAGAGTGGAACCCAGAAGTGAAACAATTGGGTGAAGAAGGTATTTAAGGCAGGCTTAGGAAGTCAGAATTGTTCTGTAGAAGTGAAGAGGAGCAAGGCAGAGGAAGCTGGAGGATAGTTTGGCTGGGTGAGAATTGACTGTGGCCTGTTTCCTCTCCCTGATATTCCAGCTTTCCCCTGATATCTGGATCTGAGTTTTTATTTAATAACAACAGGAATTTGTATTACATTGACTGATGGAAACACCAGAAAATTTGATTTTCCAATGTGTGCTCACTGCCAAGGTCATATGTGAAACTCATGTCTGATTAAAATGCTACTGTGCTATTGTCTGATAGGGATTCTCTTGGTAAAGACAAGAAAGATTTGCTTGGATCTTACTGATCTACTGGTTTTCAACATTTGAACATTGTGATATGGAATCAACTACAGATGTGTTTAATTAAAGCAGGAAATCAGTAAGGGGAAAATAAATTGAAAGTGGTTTGATACACACACCTGGTCATCACAACTGAATATGTAGTTGTACTTGACAACTGTAGTGTTTTACAAGAACCACTTGTTCAGCTGACTTTTAGTTAAGGCTTGGGAGAAGACAGATAATATATTGAGCAATCAACATGCAGGTTAGATGCAACCAGGAAAATCTTCAAAGTCAAAAGGAGATTTCTTTAGGATTAGGAAAATGCAAAGCAGCAAACAGAGGAGCATTTCATATGTATAATTAATGAAACTGAATTTGCATTTCCTATACATAAATATGAATATATTTAAGCATGTGTGCAGTTCACTTCTAAGTATTCTACAAAATAATAACTATAATCCTAGATATAGGCATTGGTAAATAATTTATCTGCGTGTACAATTTATGGTTCTATGACATTATTTAATCTTTGATTTTACCTACAATTTATCAGCTTTAGAATGTGACTATTCTTTGATTAATATCTCCTCCTTCATTCTTCTGCATGTGAGATTGCTATAACAATTTTTACTCTTAACCACCTTCACTGTCACTGAACTGCTTTGTTCGTCAGCTTAAAGCAAAAGCTGTAAGGTTCCCTCCTTAGGTATCAAACTAGCAAAGGCAGATGTGTAGCAGCCAGTAAGGTCTCTTTCAGGAGCCACCAGCCTCATGTGTATTGCACATCCTGAATCAGGGAAAAATATATTTTAATTTGTCCATAAGTAAGATAATCTATAACCAGAATATTGATACATTTGGGGTGTGTGTGTGTGTGTGTGTGTGTGTGTGTGTGTGTGTGTGTGATCTGTGGTAGGGGGTGAGAGGGTGTGAGATACACAGAGATCAGAGATTGTGTTCAATTTTGGTCTTTGCTTTCTATCTTCTTTTGAGACACTGTATCTTTTCCTCTGCCACAGTGCACAGCAAGCCACCTGGATTAATTGACCTGTTACAATTATCCATCTCACCATAGTAGAGCAGGCTTACAGATTTGTGTTACCAACGTTGGCTTTCTGTGGTTTGGGGTGAAACTGGAAACTGGTCCTCAAAATAATCTTTTTGCCTATTTTTTTCAAATCAATTCTATAGTCATTTCCTACCCCTCCCTGTCCACTCCCATCTAGCCTCCCTCACAGTTCTTCCCCTTACTATTTTCTTTGGGATTTCAAGAAGCTCTTCTGCGATTTTTCTCCCCCTCGTTTAAGGATGCTTTCTTATATATTGTCTAATTATGCTGCAGAGTGTTTCCTAGTAAATATGGGACTCTGAAACTGCTGTATGAAAGGGCTGCTTTGTAAAGGAGCCAAATATAAGTGAGGCACTTACAGATATCCTGTACATTTCTACGGTGATATCTCTGATATTATAAGACAGTGTGATGGCATGATAAGGAAGGTACTTTATAGACAACTCACCATGGCCAGCCAAATTGGCATGCCTAGGAACAGAGTCCATATTCTCCCACAGGAGGGGGTTTCACTCCAATAATATCAGGAACATCCCTGCTATACAGAAACAGAAGTTAGATCAGAAGTTATCAGCACTTATATAATCTCTGTATGGTGTCTTCTAATATCTGCACTAGTAAATATATATGTGTTATATATTATATATATAATATATATATTACAGAAAGATCAACTAAACAATTAATTTATACAGCTATATTAAGAAGGTTTTTTGACAAATTTTAGAATAGCTACCAAAATGAATACCATATAAGATTCAGATACATCAACCAAACTGTGATGTAAAGAAGGACTATCCTGGGGAACATGATGAACCCTGGAGCTGTTTCATAGACACACAGAAGAGATCACATTGTTAGTAAGATGAAGCTGATACCCACAATGTCAGTTTCCTTTTGTTCAGCCTGCAACCTCTGCTAATTTCAAATTCCCCGAGGTTCACTAGATTCAGAAATCTTTTTGCTCAATGGACCCTCTTGCACTCAGTGATGGGTGGTCAGTTCTTTGCTAGTCCTTTCTTTCTCTTTGACTTTCTCCCAGGCTGTTTTGAACTTCTCAAGGGTGCTCATTTTTGTTTTGTTATTTGTTGTTGTTGTGTTTTGTTTTGTTTAGGTCTCCATCCCCCCTTCCCCCAAGATGGCTGCTCACACCACTTGACCCTCGTATACCCACCCACAGAGTGATGGCCTTTGGCCAGTTAGTGCTTTTTATTAAACCAGTGGGTGGGACAGTTATTTACAATGGAATAACATAATCCCCCTACACACATCAGAAGACCTTAGCATTCATGCTTGGGAACAACAACAATTTATCTTCAAGCTTAGCTAAGATGTGCTACCTCCACAACCTCACATTCACATTTAAAAGCACTTCTACTTTTGCTCCTATCTTAACATATAACTTTGGAAAGAAACCTCTATTAAGCAACACATATTACTGAACCAAAACTGTCACAGAATTAACTCATGTTTATATGATAGGATTAATCTCATGCTATCATGGAAATCTCCATATGCCCTTTGAATCTTTAACAGTGTCTAAATATAAACCCATGTGTATATAGATGCTTTATTGCTTTTTTTCTCTAAAAGACTTATTGATCAACAAAATTATTATTATTTGCATGTCTAGTCATAATTATGTAAATATTTTTATTCTTGTATTTTATGGTTTGTGCCTTTTCTGTTTGTTTTTCAGAAGGTTTTTTGTTTTGTTTTGGGTTTTTTTTTTTTTGCTTGTTTGTTTTTATTTTTCTTTTCTAATAAGACTAATTAGTCTGAAACTCACAACATAGCTAAACTTCTCTCATCCTTATTGTGGTATTCATCTTTAAATATTTGGAAATCTGGAGTTTCAGACATGACCCATACCAGCCTAATATAAAATCATATCTGAGATAATTTTTGCCTGCAGTTTTAGTTTAATGTATAGTCTTTTCTGATTCCTGTCTCTCTTCTCCCCTTCCCTCCCTTTGCCTTCTTCCCCTCCCCTTTAAGAATAGCAATTTCTATTTCCAATATATCATATTTCTTACTTAAACTTTGCATAAATTTTAAGATGCAAAATGCAGAAATGGTGCATTATAGTGTAAGTAATATAATGGCAAATATTGGTATGGGTCCCAAAGCATCTTGACTATACAACTGACAGACTTAATGAAAGCCAAACAGAAAGGAGGCTCTTGCTAGAAGCACCTGGTGATACCAGGGAGGGTCTGTGAGCAGACACCATCCTGTAAGGAGCCAGCACCTAAGGAAAAATACTGACATTCCAAATATTCCCTGCCTGGGAAAGGGATTAATAGTCTCCAGGTATACCTGCTGATCTTCTCAAACAAAAGGAGCACTACTGAATGTTGAAACATCTCTAGAATTCAAAGCATCCAATAAACTCATAACAGGTACCCCTAGCTGGAGCTTGGACCAATCCCTGGACTGTAACTCTTTCTCCTGCGCAGGGTCTATGCTCCTATGGCAACACTGTGATGGCACACTGTGTCTGATGGACTAACAGAGTGACCCAAGCTAGCTTGTCAAAAGAGAGACCCTTTGCTATAGCGTGGGACTGGTCTCTTGGTGGTGTTTTGAGGGCTTGGACTCTGGGCACAACAATTGCTAGCAGTTGGTGAACAGAACTGGTTTTGGTATTCTGAAACCTAGAATTTATATTACTGAAATTAAGAAGTAGTGAAGTTTTAGGAATCTACTGCATAATTATTCCTCAACTATATCAGGTTAACTGAAAGGCATTTAAATAATTGAAAAACTCATCTTCACATGAGAGCAAAGTGAAACACACGTCTAAATGTTAGATTCTTCTAGAAAGCATTGATTGAAATCATGTAGAAGAGACATAAATACTGATGGACAGGACAAAAGCTAAATTTGTAATCCAGCAAAGCACAGTGTAATCTGGATTAACATAAGAATTGAGTCATTTATTTTCCTTGAGTTCTGACATAAACTTTACAAGAATCCCAGTCCCCAGCATCTTCTCTTCCTGAGTCTCTCAGGTCTCTGCTGAAGTGTGAATCTATTTAGTCTTAACAATAAAAACCCAGAGTCAGTTATAGTGGTAAGCAAGGACAACTAGAATCTTCTTACCACTACAAATTCTCAGAAAAAAATGGGGGCTCAGATTCTGCTTCACCTGCCTTATATTTCAATTTCCAAAGTGGCATGTATCACCATTTTGGAGCTGCTTCATTTTTAGATTGATTCAATCTCATGCGGCCCAGGATGGCCATGATCTTCCTCCTTCTTCCTCCCATGTGCTGGGATTAAAGGTGTTTGCCACTACTGCCTGTGTAACGGGCGGGCGCCCCTAACTTTAGAGCCCCTAGACACCCCAAGACCACAGCTAAAATCCACTGTTAACTTTAAAGAAATAGAGAGTTTGATGAGTGATATACTGTTACACACATGTGCGGGCTCAAGGCACTGTGGAAGCCAAGAGCCCCGAATGCTTTCAGAGTAGAATTCTTATACCACACTCTGGGTAGGGGACGGGACATGTCTGGGCTTGCTAGGAATGTTACAACAGAACAGGGCAGGGCCAAAGGTCAGCTTAGGAAGGAGTTTAGGAATGCCACAGGCAGGCAGTCGTATTTCCTGTGAAACAGTAGCGAGTCTTGGGCAAGCAGGGGGGGGCGGGTCTGGGGGACTGGCAAGTGGGGGACCACCTAAGGATATTCATTTCCTGGAGCAATGGTCACAATGGGAAGCATAGGGAGTCAGACAGCCAAGCAATTCAGGAAGTATATCCTTATCTTGGGTAGTCCTGCTTAGAGTGATTAGTGTCCAGAAGGTCAAGCTGACCGGATGTGTCCCAAGTGTGCAATTGAACAAGCAGCCATTAATTCTGTGAACAAAGCTTTTCCAAGAACCTGAGTTCTGAGCAAGCTGCCACTTAACAATGGAACCAAAACTCTGTCAACCTTGGCTAGTTTCAAGGGCCTCAGAAAGGGGAAGGGGAATCAAACAGGATTTTTCTATCTTCACACCTGGCCTCTATGGTTAACTAGTGGGTAGCTCCGCCTTCTGACCTTCAGGTAAGATTTATTTGTCAAAACACAAGCAGAATACCATAGGACAGAAACATCTGCCTGCATATGGAGCTAAAATGTTTTGTAAGAATTTTAAAATGAAGCCTAAAGAAGTTTTTAAATGACTCTAAACACACAAAAGTGGTGTCAAACTCAGCTTCTGGGTAACCACTTTTTCTTGGGTAGGTGCTGCATGCTGGAAGTAGAGGCATGGATACTTTAAGACATGGTTTCTTGACTCATAGATAGCAGAAAATCTACATCAGAGAATGGGATTGGCAGGCAGCAACAAACAGGGGGAGCAAAGAAATGGATATCCTGATAGAGGGAGCCATTTTTGGATTACAGAGAAATCTGGTGCTAGGGAACATGAAAGAACCCACAAGATGACCCTGGCTAGGTCTCCAAGCAATAGTAGAGAAAGTGTCTAAAAAGGACTTCCCTATTATCATATTAATGACTACCCTAATTGTCATTATAGAACCTTTATGTAGCAGCTGTTGGAGGCAGATGCATATATCCATAGCTAAACAACAGGTTGAGCTACTGGTCCCACAGAAGAAAGGAAGGAGAATTTGCATGAACATCAGGATTACAAAGGACCCATTGATAGGCAGTCCCCTGCTTTTGGGAGCTTGCAGACTCTGAAATGGAAGCTAACAAAACTTCATGGAAAGGATCTGGACATTCTGAATGTAGATGACAATTGAAAGGCAAGTGCTGGCACTTTGTGGAGCCTCTTGCACTCAGACTAGAGTCTACCACATGTATATGAACTGGCTTTTCAGAGCCCATGCTTTGGGGGAGGGGCATCTATCTCAGTCTTGATACTTGGGAAGGGACTCAGTCCCACCTCATCTGGATATGCCAGACTTAATTGACTCACCTTGGGAATCCTTGCCATCTCTGGGGAGTGAACAGGGGTAGTGTTGATGGTAAGAGGGGAGAGGCTTGGGGAGAGCAGAGAAAAGGGCCTGGAGGGGGCAAAGTGGTGGGGATGAAAAAAATAATTAAATAAAAAAAGAAGTCTTGCTACCAAACACTTATATTATGTTTCTGAAAAGCTGGAAACATGCTCCTTGGTGGAAGCATGAACCTAGAAACCTCCCAGAGTTGAAACTAAAAAACATGGCTCCCAGAGCTAGTGGTAAACATACTTAAACTATAAGCATAAATTTTCAGGTTACATAGCAGGTTTATTTATTTATCTATCTATTTATTTATTTATTGCTCATGCAGTAGAAAATACACAATAAGGACAAATTCAGACAGAAAGAGGGTCTAAAGAGGTTACAGTATGTTAAAAATATACATAGGATTAAGAAAAAAGAGAAGGTATAGACAGTTATAAAAAGATATCTATATCTCTATCTCCCTATCTCTATAGTATGATAGTAAAGTAAAAATCCTTTAAAGGAGAGTAACGTACTGTAAAAACACACACACATAAAGATGGAAAATACACAGAGAGTCTGGATACTGTATGTTATTTTGTTGTCTTTAAATTGTTTGATTAAAAGTCATTTGATTATTATAAATGCTGCTGGTTTAACCCAACCTATATATATTAAAAATGCCTTGACATCAAAATTTAACTTAAAAATGTTACTTTGAAGAAGAGGTTATACTTTTGTTTTCTCTAAAAATCAGAGCTTGTGTATTCATCCTGGGTTAAGAAAAATAAGATTCAATCTAGGAAGACCCCTGAAAAATCTCTGATGTGAACACATTTCAATTTATCCAGTGTTTCAGAGTACCACTGTGACAGTTTCCTCTGAGTTTGACATGCATGCAGAACAGTTCATCTCATCCTGGCTGAGATGATTTAGCATCACAGACTACTCCAGCCAAGACTTAATCATCATCTTAAATTTTCTCAGGGCTCTTCAAATTTACTAGCAACCCTAATCAACATGAAGTAATTTAGAAAACTACAACCACATTTCCCGAAATAAATTATGAATATTTGTCATCATTTACAGTAGTTGGTCACAAGTTTTTAAGGATAATAGTCAGTAAAAAAAAAAAAAAAAAAAAAAAAAAAAAAAAAAAAAAAAAAAAAAAAAAACTAAACAAAGGTGTTTAGACTCTGGGATCTTGTTCTGAAAAAAAAAGAGGGTATATATATATTTATATATATATACTACTTTAACAAAATAAACAACTCTTAGTCTTACATATTTTACATTGGAATGGCTTTTAGCTTGTTTATGAAAATTTAACATTAATTTTGTTATACTCTATGTACATTTCTACTCTTGTTTAAGATATTATGTTTATGAAACTTTTAAAATTGTTGCGTATAATACAAATAATCAAGAAAAACAGATCACTAGTCACCTATAATAATCAAACTTATAGTCATGGTAGGTTTTCTATATATACAAAGGTATGTTTCAGATAGATAGGTAATTTTCAAGCAATTTAAAAATCTATAATATATGGCATTTAAATTTTTCTATAACTTAGATTTTTTTATGATAGTGAGATATGTATTTTATTTTATTTTATTTTTGGCAGCCCAATCTACTTCAGGGAAGATGATGTATTTTCCATAAACTCTAGTTAGCATATAATAAAAACGTGGGATCAAATATTGGGGGAAAACTGGAATATCAGAAAGAGGATACAAATCACAGTCAGTTCTCAACCAACCAACTTCTCAGGCTGAACAGGGTAAGTGCTGTCTTCAAGGGTCCTCAGCTCGACTGTTTACTTCTACAGAATGAATAAATTTCTTTTTTCTCCTGCCTTATATAAAAAAGGTTATAACTAACATAAGAAAAACTATATAAATAGGTACAAGCAATAATTACTTGAGTTATGTCTAGTCCATTAACAATTGACAAAATTAAAGTAAATATTCCATTATTTATTCTATTTTGGTGGAACCAAAGCATTGTGCCTAATTCACTTTCTATCTAACTTGTGTTACTAATTGAAAACTATATTTTGAATCCTTTCAAACTTATACACGTTAACCTCTAAGTGAGTTTTCCTAAAATTGTCACTAGAAGACCATAACTACTTTATCTTTAACTCCCTCAGAAACCCAAGAAGGAAGTAATATTAACTAAGTAACAAGAAATATTAACTAAGTAACAGGAAACGCAAGCAGGCAACTTAAAAAAAAAAAAATGTGATAAATGAAACTGTGGTGGGAAAGACGCTTATCTAGGGTCCCGGGTTCCTGAAGGAGGATTGGCCAACCCCATTCATATGGGGCTGCTGAGATCTTAAAAAGCCCCATTTCCTATTTCCTGACTGCTAGAGAGACCGGTTCCGCATCCATCGTCTACTGCGTAGATAATCCAGTCTATAAGACGCCTATATAAACTGTTACCTGTATCGTGAGTGTTGGCTTATATTTTAATAAATATTAATCTTAGATTAATATATTAAAAAAAAAAACCCTCCACCTTCATGAAACAGCTGACTGCCCGAATAGTCATCTAAGATTCTTCTACAGCATTGGAGCATTCATTTTTGGCCTAAAGACTTTTTTAGCATTTGACAGACTTCTCTGTGAAGTAAGATATTCTTAAAGACCTTCCTACTTTGTCCAAGCAAGGTTCAGCAGTTCTCTTTCTGTGTGTCCGCTTGTTCATTTGGACATCATACTGCCAGCAATTGAAACAAGGGCACCTTCTTGCCCAGTGGCTAACTTTTGCCACAAAGAAAGTTAACTCCATATGAAGTTTCTTCAACGCCCATCATCTTCTCTGAAGTTGATTGGTACTACCAGGAGCAGATGTCTCACTGTCATAAAAATAAGAACCTATGTTACTAAAATGTCTTAAATGTCATATTCTATAGATCTGTGAAGTATTAGAAGACCTGTTCATATACAATACATATCACCGTTTGACCTTGAAAACATATCTAAGTTTTATTGCAATGTCTAACTACTAAAATGCCTTTCTTTATATCTTAAGTAGTTGGTAATAATAACTTTCAAGACTTAGCAATTTGTATTATATTGCTAGATGAACTGTATAGGTACAATATCTGAAACAAGTATAGAAATATATGTACAGTAACAAAAATTAATCTAAACTTTGTATTAATATACACAATTTGCATATAATATACAAAAAATCTAATCCAAAATAAAATATTTAAAAATAGTAATTGCTTTTTAACAGTAAATTAATTTTTACACTTACATTCTATCATATTTGTATGCTCTTCTTTCTTTCTTTTTTAAGCAAAATCCCTGAAACTAATCTCCCTTTTCAGCTGTTTTCCCTAACCATAACCAATAACTATGTGTAACCAAATTCTCTAAACAATGACAGTCATTCATAACCCATTCAATGACCTAAAGTCAACCTTCCCATCTCTTAGGAATGTGGATGTTGTGTTATTAAATTTATTTCTTACTCTCTTGGGCAGCAGAATGTTTAGGGGTACCTGAACATAAAAATTTTGTTAATTGTCAAGTCCTGAAATAAGTAGCTATGTCATGTGTTTTCATAATGGGAAAGTGCAAGTCCTGACTAGAGTAGTCTGCCAAGCTGGTTTATCTCAGCTAACTACCTCAAAATTCTCCTTAGCAGTTTATAGTCCAAATCCAATTTTTGCTTGCTGTTTGTCAGCCTCATGGTTTTGTCATAGTCCATGTGAAAATGTCATTGTGGGGTCCTATCTTCATTTTGTGTACTTCAAATTTTACAAGTAGGCATTGTCATAGCTCACTGAAGAAAACTGATAAGGCTTAAATCCATATGAATGTATCAGAAGCTATATAAAGCCTTTTATCTAGAATTAATTCATGCTCTATATGATGATTAATATCACAAAAATGTTTAAAATGTATATTACTATAATGTATTCTGAGATGAAATTTATATCTAATAACATTAGTAGCATAGAATAGTCCTTTAATTTTGGTTGTTCAGGTTGTATTTAGTTTTGGGTCTGATCTTTCTAGCCCAACCCTGAGATTTGAACCTGCAGACCTGCAGACCTGCAGACCTGCAGTTCTGCACTTTTGCACTTTCTCACTCCTGCAATCCCACAGTGACACAGATGATTACAATAGTTTTAGGCTGATCAGCCTAAGGCCCAGGCATATAACTTGCTAACACTTTACCCTTAAAATAACCCGTGACTCTTATCCTGTTCAGCCATGTGGTTCAGTACCTTTTCTCAGAGCAGTATAGTTGTCCTCTGCATCTTATGGCTTCTCTGTTGTCTTTTCTCTGATCTTCCTGTTCAAGAGTTTTCCCAGTCTGGTAGGTTCACCCACATTTCTTATCTGCCTTCAGCCAATCAGATATTTATTAAAGTAGTAGACAGGACAATTATTTACAATGCAATAATATAATACCACTACATGTTCCTTTATTCCATATCAAGTGCCTCTTTTGATTTGATAGAGAGATTTTGCATTTCCTTTAACAAGCTTTACCCTGTATAGTGTTTATTACCAATAGGTTTACTATTCCTTTGCTTATAATTTTATTTTGGGTAGTTTTCCCTTCTGCTTTAGACATCTAGATTTCCAAGGTGTTTTGACTTCTTGAATACAGGTATATTTAGTTTCCTATAAAGATTAAAACAAAACCCTGCCACAATCCTTGTTTGGTGAATTTTTCTTACAATGTAAAGAATTGTCACATGGGTGGATGAGCCATCACTTCTTTATCAAAAAGTTTATGGAGTTCAAATTGAGTTATTTTTAATTTTTATGGTATCCATAGCTTTTCTTCACCTGTGAAAACAAAAACAAAATTCCTCCCCCTATGTAGCATATATTCTGGTTTCCATTCTGAGATAAATACATCTTTAAAATAGAGAGGTTGATTTAGCTCAGTCATTTTTTTCTATTGTTTAATGCCTTTCAGCAGCTGTTGTTCCGTTCTCATTAGCACTGAGAAAATTCAAATTTAATTAAGCATTATGTAGTCTGTTTCTAGAAGTCTTTATTATTTCTTTCTGTTTAGTGAACATATCCTTTAGAGTTTGATTTGATCTTTATATGACTGCTTGATCTGTAGGATTGGGTGGTATAAATATGCTTTATATTATAATAAGCAAAAAATTATTTCATTTTATTAGAGACATATGCCGGAGCATTGTCAGTTTTAATTTGTACAAGTATTCCCATGATGATCATAACTTCTAGCAAATTTGTGATTACAGAATCAATCTTTTCTGAACTCAAAGCAGTTGACAATTAAGATCCTGTAAATATATCTATTGTATGATGAGCATATATAAATTTTGCAAATTCTGGATAATATAACACATCCATCTAATAAATTTCATTTTTACATATACCTTTAGAATTACTTCCTGCTGGCAATGAGTTTGGGTATAGACAAAAAAGGTAGGATATCTTTTTACAATTTATTTGGCTTGTTGCCAAGTAATAGAGAATTTTTTAAACCTTTGCTATTGACTTTTTTTTTTATGAAACCAAGTCCTCTAGAACATTTCCTATTAGTAATTTATTAATTTCATTATTACCTCATGCTACAGGGCCTGACAGACAAAAACGAGAGCAGAAGTGTGTCATATAAAAGAAATGATCCCTATTCCTGATTATTTCTAGAATCAAAATTATAATGATTTTAATTCTGATTCATCAGTAATAAAATCACCAGTTTCAATGTGTAAAACACTTCTTTCTGCATACTGAGAGTCAGTGACTATGTTAAGAAATTCAGTAAAATCTATTAATACTATCATGATAGCATATAATTCTGACTTTTGAACAAGGGCTTTGAGCCACTTACATTTTCTGATTTGTAACCCGTCTTTTCTGATTTGTTTACATCAGTATAAAATGTAGGGACTCCAGAATTTTATGAATCCTGTACAGTATGAGGAAGAATCTAATTGATTCTCTTTATAAATTGAATTATTTTGCTTTGGAGATATCTATTGTTAATCTCTCCCTCCAAAATTACTGCAAGCTCTTTGTCAAGGATCACTTTATTCCCATAACCAGGAAATTTCTTAATTAGCTAAAGATACAACAATTTCTGCTGGGTCAATTCCTATCAACTGATGAAGTCTCAATTTTCTTTTAAAAAATCAAATCAAAACTTTTGTCCACATATGTCTTTAATTTCTTACTCCGTTTATATGGTAGAAATATCTGTTCCAATATAACATTTTTCCTTTGCATTAAAATTCCTCTAGGAGGATGCTTATAGGATAAAATAACCATAATGTGATTAAGGTATGGATTTATAATATCCAAATGTGCATTTTGTAATTTCTTTTCTTACATAGACAATTTTCTCTCCACTTCCAGTAACAATTCTCTTGGACTATTTAAGTTATTGTCACCATTTTAGGTTTTCAACAAATTATCCAGTTCATCATTTTTTTAAATTCCAATAGTGGCCCATAAATTGAAAATGTTTCCCAGCAATCCTTGAAAATTATTGAGTCCACAATATATCTCTCCTGATTTGTACCTTTTGTGTTCTAATTTTTGTTAACTATTTTTTATCCGTAATAACTAATGGAACATCCTCTTTGTATTTTTTGGGGGGAGCAATTTGTAATCCCCAAACAGGAAAAATTTTGTCACTTCTTTAAAAATTATTTCTAATGTATCTAGTTTTACATCCCCCCACAAGATATTGTCCATGTAGTAGTAAAAGATACGTTGTGGGAATTGCTTATGTATCACTTTTAACGGCTTTTGTACAAAATATTGGCACAGAGTGTGATTATTTAATATTCTCTGTAAGAGAACCTTCCATTGATACCTCTTTATAGATTATAAATAATTATAAGTGCACACTATAAATGCAAGTTTTTCCTTTTCCTCTTCTTGTATAGGTATAGTTTAAAAAAAACAATGTTTTAAGTCAAGAACTTTAATAGATCATTCTTTAGGTATAAGAGAGGGCAAAGGAATTCCAGATTATAGAAAATTCAAGGCTGATTTTATTAAATATACAATATGTAATCACAATAATGGATATCCAAGAAACTTCATATGAAGCTTAATTTCTTTATGGAAAAAGCTATTTCAGTAGGCAAAGAAACTTCTCTGCCTCAGTTACTGACAGTTACTCTTCAAACTAGATCAGAAGAATGAACAAAAAGGCAACTGCAGAACATTGCCAGTATAAGGTAGAACAATCCTTCAAAATTCCCCTCTTCATGGGAAAGTCAGTCGTATATGCTAGACCAGACTTCCAGCCAGTTATATTAGGCCAGAGTTTGATGTCCCAATGTTACAGATACATTTTGGGTGATTGTTCCAGCAGTGTTATTTCCTTGTCATCAGGTAACATTTCTCCTTTCTGGAGACTCTGATGAAGATGAAAACTAAATAGTTATAATTTTATAGTTTTCCTTAGTTATAATAAAAAGAAAATTTGATACAAAACTTTAGATGCAGCAAAACAAGATAGATAATTAAGTATTTTTTTAAATTTAGCTGAATGCAAATGGATTGGATATTTTTACTGTAATTCTTACTCAATAATTGTTTTTATGTAATTTTACTATATTAATGTTAAAATCAATTTTTATTAATTAGACAAAAGACAAAAATTTTGTGGAACAATCTTTTCTACTCTATCAGTATGTATTAATCTCATTGGTTAATAAAAACCTGAAAAGCCTATACCTGGGCAGGAATTATGTGTAAAAGCCAAACTAAGAATGCTGGGAAGAGAAAGTGTGAGTGAGAGTGTGAGTGAGAAGTCACCAGCCAGTCACAGAGGAAGAGAGATGAGAATGATATCCTGAGAAAAGGTACCAGGCCATTTGGCTAAACAAAGATAAAAATTATGACTTAATTTAAGCTTAAGAGGTAGTATTAAACTTGAACTATTGATCAAGCATAAGTAATATTAATTCTCTAAGTCAATTATTTGGGAAGCAGTTAGTGAGTATTTGGGAGTGTCTGGCAGACCATAATTTCCCACTTACACTCTTTTAATTCTTCCTTTCTAGAAAATAGGGTACCTGCTCATCTATATAATTGTGTACATGTATTCTATTTGAGTCATAAGTCTTTTCAAGTTAAAATTTATCTTTAATGAGTTTAGGTGTCTTTGTCTACTTGCTCATCAGTTTTGACCCAAAGACTACAGAAGTATCTAAGTAGATAGGACATACATGTTACCTAAGTAGTCAGTAGCCCACTACTAATAGACTGATCTATTAAGTTTGGGATTATAGTAGGTTATTAGTTATTGTTAAGTATTATTCATTTAATCTGACAAGGGTAATATCTTTTTCCTTCTATTTTCTCAGTATGACCATGAACTACATTTGAAAACAATTGTTAAATCTACCATGCTAACCTGGTTGAACATTTATGGGATGGTTCTTAAAATTTGGTGTAATCAAACATTGCCACATGGGACAATTAAATGAAATGAGTGGTAAATATAGAAAATTATTTCATTTCTGGGGTTGAATTAGGTTCTATAGGCAATTTTCACATAGCTGTTTTCTTTTAATGTCCATGGTATTTTATTTACCCATCTTATCTCATGTTGCTTAGGCATATAATGATCTGTATTAAAACAAGTTCCATTGTTGAATTTCAAGTGAATGAAATGTTTTCCAGATCTTTGATTTCTGATGTTTTTACTGGTTTTTCTGTTCATACTTGTCATGACTGTGGCAAAAGAATTTCATACAGAAAATGTATACCTGGCTGCTTACTGAGTATCATAGAAAGGCATTAGAAAGGAGTTATTGTTCTCTGAAGATATCTCTTTAAAGACATTAACCTTGAAACAAAAACAACATTTTAGAAATAGTTTTAGAAAAATTTATTTTTTTAGTGATTAATTGATCATCTACCAAGTGTGAGACAAAGGGTGACAATAACAGATAGGATTAGTGGTAAACAAAAAAACAATGTGTAATTAGTTAGCTATCTATTTCTATGATAAAATACTAGAAAAATATTAAGAATAAATAAATAAATAATTTCTAATAAATAAATAAATAAATATTTCAAAGGTTTTTGACTATAATTAGTAGGCTGTATTGTCCAATGGCAACATGGCAGACAATGCTGGGACTATACATAGAAGAAAAATTAGGAGGACAGGAAAACATATACACACATACAGGGGGTGAGGGGAAGGGGTAAAGAGAGAGAGATTCATATCTTGGTGTTTGAAAATTTTAGTCACATTCCAGTTACCTAGAGCTCTTTCTTATGAAATTTCTCCCAATCCACAAGTTGAAGACCAAGCTTTTAAAGCACAAGCTATTAGTGGATAGCTTATTTCTAAATAATGAGAGCTGTGATGTAGGAATGCCTTTCTGTATGCTGTGAATCTCAATCTTTAAATAAGGACCTGTTTCAGCCCTTGACAGGCACCATAGAAAAGGTAGGCAGAGAAATCAGAATAGGTAGGAAAGGAAGGGCAGAGTCAGGGCAGATTGAGCTAATCACTCAAGAAGAAGTATGTAAGGAGCACAGGTGAGCCATGGGCCATGTGGCAGACAGATTAATAGAAATGGGTTGATTTAAGATGTAACAGCTAGCTAGCAATGTGCCTGAGCCATAGGCCAAACAGCATAAAATTAATATAAGTGTCTGAGTCATTTCTGGGGGACTGAACAGCAGCAGCGGGCGGCTAATGGGTCTGGCATGCAGGTCTGTGGGTCTGGGTCTCTGGCCGCTTGGGACCAAGAAACCCCGTTGCAATAGAGCTGGGGAAGGCTTAAAGAAAATTGATAAATCTTAAAAGTGAATGACTTGATTTCCACTTATGGTGGGCTAAATAAAGATGAGGATGGATTTAACTTTATGGTTATTCTTCTAGTGTTATTTATGGCAATATATGTATTACTTTCATTTTCTGATCTACTAGAGTAAGGGGCAGAAATTGGTAGAGATGTCAAGAAAAGTTATGCAGTGATTCAATGTTGTTGACTCCAATGTTGGTGGGGTCTTGATGCATGAGACTCTTGTGTCAGATAGCAGATAGCATTTTGTGAGTCAACAGAGTTACAGAAGAGAACAAAAACTGTCAAAGAGAAACACACAGTAGGACTGTAGAGTGAATAAAATAATCAAGCTAGGCATTTCTACTGAGATAATTTTTCTGTTAATGTGTTGCAGTTGTAAAAGTTTCTTAAGAAAACAACAGTATGCTCCAAAAAAAAAAAAAAAAAAAAACCACAGGAAGTTGTCAGATGAAAAGAATTCAAATTGAGATCTTGTCTGTAATACATGCTTTCTTTCACGAAGAAAATTAGTGGAAGATTTTTTATTCTTCTCTTTCATTCTGATCACATCAAAGGAATGCAAGTCCAGAGATACTGTAGGGATTTATCATCTCTACTGCAGAATGTGATTGGAGGAACAAGATAGTGAAATGTATTAAATAATCTAAATGAGATGAAATTTAATCTAAGCAAAATATGCCCTATTGGTCAGGGAGTGAGAAATGTGTGTGGTAATGCCTAAGCTGATGTTGAAAAAAGAATATAGAAAAGCATGGCAAAAGACAGCTGCAGTAAATCAGAGAAATACCATGTTTGTATTCTAACATTTTGTGTACTCTTTAAAAATCTCAAGGTAATAAATTTTGTTGGGTAGTTTGGGGACTTGGGGAAGATAAAAATCATCTCAACTGATTTAAATTCATTATAAGTATAGGGATAATATGTATTTCGTGTAATTTTAGATACATATGAAATAGAATCATTTATTACTTTTGTAAGCATCTTCAGTGTAATATTTCTACCCCGTCTTTCATCACATACGGCCTATGCCTCCCATCCCATTCCATCCCCTCCCATCCCCTCCCATATCAATCCCTCTCATCCCCTCCCATCCCCTCCCATATCAACCCCTCTCATCCCCTCCCATCCCCTCCCATCCCCTCCAAACCCCTTCCATCCCTTCCCATCCCCTCCCATCCCCTCCCATCCCCTCCCATGCTAAGTCTCCCTCATCTTTTTCCATCCTCCCTCATACCCCATGTAACTGGCTTCCTAGTTTGAGAAGTTCAGGAGTCTCCCAAAACAATACACACTATTGCTCTTATTTTGGATGCATTACTGATATTGAAGTTAATTCCCTATTCCTTATGAAACTATTACACTTATTATGTAGGACTCAGTGGAGTCAAGGTAAAGTTTATGTGGAAGTTTCATTGCTGAGAAGTAGCTTTCATTGTAACAGTAGTTGCTATTTATGCTGCAAAGGGGGAAACATAGTCAATATTTCTTCCTAAATTTTATGCCTATGAAGCATAAGAATGAGGGTTGAAAAGGATATCCCTAAGGATGCATAATGACATGTCCATGTTCACAGTAAACAACTGTTGTCTAAATTGGCATGAGCCCAGAAAATAGGAGGGAAATAATGTCTGTACTAAAACCATAGCCAACTTCCCTTGACTAGTATAGTCATAGATCTCAGAGAATAGCATAATACTGCCTATTTCTTAAACCAGTATAATTACTAATTACCTTCTAAATATTTTTTCTTATACCTATAGTTAGGTACAGCAATTGTTTCTTATCAAAGAAACTTCTTTTTCAATCAGTCCAAGACCATTAGAGAAAGCCACAACTGATTAAAACGTAGAGAAAAACTGACCATGATGTTTCTTGTGCCAAATTTTATATATGTGTGTGTGTAATGTAATATTTTATACATTATATAAAAACTCTGATAAGGCTTAGAAATAATCATTAGGTAAATATCAGAAAGATTTGGAGAGCCAGAGGACCAAAATATCTGCATGAGATTGTGTTTTTTAGATATAACAAAAACGTGCACCAATGAAATATCAATAATATTGAAGTTTGAAGCAATATTTGAGCAATTCTAATCTGAGTTGACATCCCAAAAATACATAATAGAAATCTCACTGGACTCTCCTTCTACTTTAATAGCCACTGACAATTAATCACTGCTGAGAAAAGAATTCCTCTTCATCAGGGATAAGCCCATAACTGATTATCTAATACCAAATGGTCTGCCCTAAAAAGAGAAATACAATAATGCCCACATGTGTATATTTAATAAAAGATAATAAAACAAAAGGAAGATATGAATTTGAAAACATGTTGGGGTGCATAGGATGAGTGGGAAAAGAGATGGGCAAATTATGTTATATTTTAATTAAAAACTAAATACATCAAAATCGATGACACTTAAGTATAATGCAGTTTCATAATATTTGTATTGTTAATCATTTTACTATAAAATTCACCCCATAAAGAGTGTCATACTTTATAAAGCACTGAACATTTTTCAGTTCTTGTTAGAATGTGTCAATTACAATATCTCTCTTTGCTTTAATAGGATGATCAGCTTTGAAATGACTTACTTGCAAAAGACACCTCAGTTAATGATGAGAAATGTTTATACAGATATCCCAATGCTACTGGTAAATTTTGTATTACATAAACAATAGAAAGGTTAAAAATCGGGAATTTTAGACATTATATTTAAAAGAGTCTACTTTTATTTAAGATAAAAGAATTCATTATATCCAAAAGTTCTAAAACATAAAGTAACAAAAAGAAAAGTTTGACAATTATGTCAAAATTAAATAGGCAAGAAGTTAGCAATCTCTGTCATAGACGTATCTACACTTCAGGAGCTTTAGATTAGAGTCAATCTTCTTTGAATCCCTCCTCAGGCACTGCAACAGGCTATGAAATGCCAAAACACGAACGTCTTCATCAGGTGATTGTAAGGATGCTAGTCCTTTCCAGATGGGGTATTCTTCAACTTCTTTTAAATCAGGATTAATCTAATAACCAAAAGGAAAGTACTTATTATTCATCATTATTTTCCAGTCTTTATTTATTATAAATGGTAAGTAAATATTTGGGGGAAGGGAAGTTAGGACTGCAAAATGTTAGACAAATTCATGGAATTTAATGTAACTGAGTAAAAGTAGTGGAAATGCATTTGGCCACAAAATTTCTATGAGAGAGACCTTTGGATATATTTTCTACATACATTAGATTCCAGATTACAGATGTTCTTGCATAGATGAAAGATGGAGAAGCAGGAAGGTACTACCTGCCTATAGACATAGATTTTACCCAAGGGCTATATAGGACCTAATTTATTTTGTCATGAAAGAGCTTTAAGATACCCTGAGTATTGGCCCTGACTTACTGTCTATACATTCCTTATCTTGAAGGAAATAGTTGCCCTTTTCTGTGTTTTAACTAAATCTCTTGCTGCAGAATTCACGGAATGGAAAGCTAAGACTTGGTGAGAACTGCACCTGATGCTTACAGGTGCAAATAGACCATGGATTATTGTAATATGGAGGTCTGGATATACTCTCAAGAGTCTTTTATACTGCTGAAGATAGGTAGTTTCTCAAAGAATTGTGAGGGCCATGTATTTTGTACTGGGATTCTTGAAATATGCAATAGCACAAGACTTTCTAAAAGACTAGCTGACTAAATTTTGATGCATCTTTTTTTTATTATTATTATGGAACTCATCTATCTAATTAACAAGCAAGACAAAGGAACATAGGAAGACTACAAACCTTGCTAAATATTCTGCTAACACCTTCTTGAAGTCCCTTCATTGCTTTCTCTGCAGCACTGGCTCTTGTTATGATTTCAGTAGGAGGTTCTTCCATACGACTCCACTCCATTACTAAGTGATTCAGAGGGTCTTTCCAAGCTCGCAACATAGTGAGTATCTCTTGCAGAAGAATGATACCCTACACAACCATAATTGAACAATTACAATAAATAGTTACATATTTTCAGAAATACAGCAAGGTTAGTACTTCATGTGGCATCTACTCAAAAAAACCTGAACAAACAAGCACATGCTATTATAATTTTGTAGATGTACATGTTATTCAAATGTAGACTTCAGCCATTGATCTATAGTTTGATTGAATCATACTGACTATATTATATTTAACTACTACATTTTTAATGATATATATGGTTAATACTATTTTGTTTTACTCTGAGATTCTACCATCTGCCCTTCATATCAAAACAACAATTTTTGAAATTTTTTACTTGTCCACAAAGAATATAGAGTGAACTGAAAATAAATAGGTGGTCATAGAGCCACATTCACATAAAATTGTTGTCAACAATTCAGTGGCAATTGGCCCAAATCCTTTAACATAGTATTTCTGTTACAGTAAAACTCCCAATTCTTCATTGATACACTAGTTATTAATTTTAGTTTATTTGAATATTTATAACAACTATCCAATAAAGTAAACTTGACAGTATTTTTGCTTTCATTAGTCTACATAAAAGCCAGCTGAGGAGCCTGTGTTTAAATATGTATGGATGAAGAGCAACTGAACAATATTGCCTTGAATAAGAGTATTGACGTAAAGACTGGAGCGATGGTACAGAAGTTAAGAGCACTGGCTTTTGTTTGTGAACAGAGTTGGTTTGGTTTGGCTCCTAATACTCACACAGTGACTAACAGGCATATGTCACTGCCCTTTATGGAGAGCTTACATTTCTTGCTGGTCTTCTCAGACATGAGGTACACTTGTAGTACACATAAAGCCATTTAGGAAAACACCTAACGTAAAGTAAAAACAAATCTTTCCAAAAAGAGAAAGAGAATGGACAGGGATCACAAGAATTTGACTTCTCAGTGTGTGCTCACTGCCAAGATAATATATGAAAACCATTTCTTATTAAAATGCTGCTGCACAGATGTCTGACAGTCACTCTATTGGCAATGAGGAAAAGGGAGTAGAGAGGATTCTATTGACTCAACACCTCACTGTTGTGCTACGATAAAAACACAAATATGTTAGGCTCCATTCACAGCTCTTTCAACATGTATGTGCCTTGTGAGTCAATATTCGGGCATGAATGTGAGGTCATGCATAGGAAATATTTAAATGTGTTAAAAACTGATTGGATGGTGATTAAAAAAAAAGTTTACTGGGAAGGGTATGACATAATTAAGAGTATGGGCTTCAATTGGAGGTGGCCCACACAGTCATTCTTACTGGTCATGTATGTGAAATAGACTATACAATCTCTGAACTTTGTTTTGTTCTCTCAGCCACCACAAATAAAACTTGTGTAATAATCTTTAGCAGAATCTTTTGCAAGAACATCAGTAGCCCATTTTTTGTGAGGTTTCCAAGAATGAAATTTATGACTACATATATTATTTCTTCATCTTTCTTTTGTTTTTTTCCTTATGTTATAGCACTTACCATTAATGAGAATAAAGTTATTCTTTAAAGTTATTCTCATTAATGAACAAAGTAATAATGAACTAACCAGAACATGGTTTAGGAACAATTAGGCATGAGGTACTCATGGTTGATGTTTGACATTGATGTTAAATTATGTCAATTTTGGTTAAATCAAACAGAAATGACTTGATATATAGACTTTCTTTTCATGACACAGGGAATAGTTGCATCCTGACTATTGTAGAACTTTAAAAGAAGCTTTTGTGTAGTTAAATTTCAGTTCAGATATAGGAGAAGGCAGAGAATTCAGTGAAAAATTGGACATATAGGTTAGGAGCCAAAGTAGAACAGGAGGGTATTGAAGGTCAG
The DNA here is from genome assembly GCA_033318265.1 of Phyllotis vaccarum. Taxonomy (NCBI): domain Eukaryota; kingdom Metazoa; phylum Chordata; class Mammalia; order Rodentia; family Cricetidae; genus Phyllotis; species Phyllotis vaccarum. The sequence continues at coordinate 32,335,430 of JARWLC010000011.1, read as the reverse complement.
CAGATTCTATGTTGACCAGTCATACGCAAAGCTGCAAATACAACAGCCTGTCATAATATATAATAAATGGGTCTGCATTTGTGTTTCTTATGAATACAAATGAATATATTTGAGCATGTATATGATTCAGTTCAAAGTGTCCTACATAAGTATGGGGGCACTGCTGAAACAGATCCTTTGGGTGAACAATTTATGGATCTAGTATAATATTCCTTAGCTTTAAATTTTACTTTCAATTTATTAACTATTTAACACAAATTGTTCTTTGCTCGCCTCTCTTCCACTTTTCTGCGAGTGTGGTTGCACTCACAATGACCAACCGTAAGACCAGGCTAGGGATCTACTTCATCTGTTAGGTGGAAGAACAATGAGAAGACTCACTTCAATCTGCTCAGTTTCCTCTCTCGTCAGCAGAGCAGCAAAGGTAGATGTGTGGCAGCTGCTTTGAGCCATATCAAGGTACCATCTGCCTGGTGTATATTGTACATCCTGCAACTGATGAAAAAAAGGTTAATTTTGTTAAATTTGCACATAGATAAAGCCACATATGACTAGGATATTACTCCATTTTATGATTGCATAATTTTTAAATGTCTCTTTGTGTATACAATGTATTCAGTGTGCTTATTTGTGTGTATTTGTGAGTGTGTGCCTGTGTGTATTTTTTTTTTTGTATTAATGAGTTTCTGTGTGCATCAAAGTAGAAATGTAACAATCAGAGGACCTTGGTTATTTTAGCTTGCTTCCTACCCTCATTAAGACAGTCTCTTGTTGTAGACCACTAAGTTAGTCTAGCTGATTCAGTAAAGTTCATGGATTTTCCTGTCATGTCTCCTATCTCTCTGCACAAGTGCAGTGTTTATAGAGGTGTCTTACTGTGTCTCAACTTTCCAGAACTGGTTGAAAGTCTTAGGTTCTTTTGCTTTCACAGCAAGCACATTATTTATCCATTGGGACATTTTCTTAAAATTAGAGGTGAAATTGAAAAATAAAAAATAAAAAATTAGGACATTCATCCTTTTTCTATTTTTTTAACTACTGGACCTGTAATCTCATTTTCTTCCTATCTAGCTTCTCAGCTACTTATTTCCTAACTATCATATTTGAGTTTACGTGAAACCTTCCCTTCTTTATCTTTCCAGGCACTGGTGGTTTCTTTTCCCTATGAAATATGGTCCATGATGCTATTGCATTTACTCTTTTGAGCAATCCAGTCAGTGGTATGAAAGTTTCCAGTAGATAAAAGGCAGAGGTAAGTGAGATACTTACAAAATCTTTTAACATTTCTGCAGTTTGGTTTTGGAGATAATGAGACAGTCTCAGAGCATAATCAAACATGTCCTTGAGGGTCTGCCGGCAGGAACTATCCCAGTAGGGGCACACAGGTACAGAGGCCACATTCTCCCACATCAGGTTGGACACCAATAATACCAGGAGTGTCCCTGCTAAATAAAAAAAGGTGTCACTTACATTGATCCAGTGTGGCTTTAAAAAGTACTCTGTGAAGGAAATCTTTGTCTATCTCTGAGGCTTTCTGTATGACTTGGTTCTGTATAACAGGAGTGTAGAATAAACATCCTGCTCATGAAGTTGTATAATTATCATTGCACTGATAATTTAGAAGTGGGTGAGTTTCTTCTTTGGGAATTGCCCCAGAAACTCTTCTGCTATAAACACTGAGAGCTCATAATAATTACAACTGAACATTTTAAGTTATTATCTTCATTTGTTTTGATATTGAATGAATACATGCTCATTTCCAACACTCACACTTTGAGTCTGTAATATTTTAAACTCAGTTTGGTTTGTGGTGTGATAAGGACAGCAGAGATCATCTGCTTAATTCACTTTAATGTTTGAAAATAACCACATAATTGTGGTATTTATAACACTGAGGATTAAGAGAATCTGTGATCTAATATCCTCAATTTGGTAATATACAAGTAAAAACTCATGTTTTTAGTTTTGAATATTATTTTCTAAGAAATGGAAACAACCTAAATGACTTTCCACTGATGAATAGATAATGAAAGTTTTGTAAATTTATACAATGAAATATTATTCATCTGTAAAGAAAAGTAAAATAATAAATTTTCAGGTAAATCAATGGGATTAGAAAATACGATATACCAAGGATGCAGACTTTACTGGCTCTAATTAGAAGTGAGTAACTCTGCTCCCAGCTTCTCAGTCCAGTCTCTAGGCCCTGAGCACCAGGACACAACCTGTGCTCCCCACCCCACCCCACATTGCAGCTCCAATTGCAGTCAGCAGGCAGATTTCCTGTGGGCAGGCTTACTCACCATTGCCCCTCATCAGACCATGTAACCTAAAGGCCCCCCTCTGTTCTCCAAATCCACTTATTCCCCAGGACCTCAGCTGCCTGAGAAGCAGAATCCACTGGCCCAGATTACACCAAGAGCTCTGATTGCCTCAAGATCACCTATTGGACCAAGATACCACTTTCACAAATAAGAATGGGTAGATGCCAGCATAAAAGCACATTCAACAACATAAAGAACAATATGACACTACCAGAACCTAGTAGTTCTACAAAGGCAAGACTGGAAAATTCTAATGTAGAGGAAGCCAAATAAAACAACATTAAAATAACTGAATGAAGAGGATAGAAGCCTTTAAAGAGAAAATGAGAGATTTCCTTAAAGAAATAGAGGAAAAGACAAACAAAAAATTGGAATAAATAAATAAATTTGTTAAATAAATCCAAGAGAAAGCAATTCAATAGGTAAAGGAAGCGGTTCAAAACCTGAAAATTGAAATAGTTAACAAAGAAGACATAAACCAAGGGAATTCTGGAAATGAAAAAATTTTAGTAAATTAACAGGAACTACAGATGCAAGCATGGTTATAGATGCAAGGTATAAAAGAGAGAATCTCTGGCATTGAAGATACAATAAAGAAAATAGATTCATCTGTGAAAGAAAACATCAAAGCCAACAAAGTCATAACACAAATGTTCATGATAAGACCAAATCCAAGAATAACTGGGATAGAGGAAGAAGAAAAATACCATTTCAAAGATATAGAAAATATATTTAAGAATTTCATAGAAGAAAACTTTCAAAATCTAAGGAATAAAATATCCCTGAAGATAACAGAAGCTTACAGAAAATCGTTTAGAATGGAGTTCCCCTAAAAACCCCTTTGCCATATAATAATCAAACCTATAAACAAATAGAATCAAGAAATATTCAAAGAAACAATGGAGAAAGGCAAAGTAACATATAAAGGCAGACCCATTGGAATTACACCCAATTCTCAATGGAGACTATAAAAGCCAGAAGGTCCTAGAATGATGTTGTACAGACACTAAGAGACCATGGATGCCAGGCCAGACTATTATTCCCAGGAAAACTTTCAATTACCATAGACAGAGTAAACAAGACAGTTTACAACGAAACCAGATTTAAACAATATCTGTCTACAAAACACTAGAAGAAAAGAAAAATCCAACCTAAGGAAGTTAGTTGCAACCAGGAAAATACAGGCAATGGATAATTTCATACTATAAAATCTCAAAGAAGGGAAATATACATCTACTAACAACAAAAATCGCAAGAATTAATAATCACTGGTCATTGACATACCTTAATATCAATGGACTCAATTTACCTATAAAAAGACACAGGCTAAGAGATTAGATGAAATACAAGATATATCCTTTGGAAGCATAGAAGAAACACACCTCAACTTCAAAGACAGACACTGGCTCAGAATAAAGGGTTGGAAAAGGCTTTCCAATAAAATGGACTTAAGAAGCAAGATTGTGTATCTATCTTAATATCTAATAAAATAGACTTTAAACTAAAATCAATCAAAAGAAATTGTTGCAATGGGGTTTCTTGGCTCAGGGCGGCCAGAGGTCTAGACTCACAGATCTGTTACTTTAGACCCCTTAGCTGCCCACAGCTGATCAGGCTTTCAGAAATGACTCAAACACTTTTATTAGCTTTACTTTGTTTGGCCTATGGCTTAGACACTTTGCTAGATAATAGTCCCTAAGCAAGTCAAGAAAAATGTTACCATAATCTCTCAACAATAAAGTAGTCTGAAGAAGATCAAAATAAAACATTAGAAAGTGATCAAAATGCCAACATAGAGAAAGTTCCTCATGATCCCACCTCTAGAATCAGAATTACAAGTGTCCAGTGGCTATTAAGAAAGAAAAAAATAAGTTTCCTTTCAGGCACTAACCACCACAAATATTGTCTAAACCCAATTGCTCACCCCTGGAAATATGTGCTTATAAACAAGACTAAATGGACTCAGGTTATATGTAAGTTTAATGATAATAAATTGCTTTAAAGGTCATAGTTTTGAAAAGAAAAGGGTATACAAGATTTAGAGCAGAAGAGAGGATCCTAGATATGCAGATGAATTGTTAATGTATCAAATTTTCAGATAAAATAACAGTAAATAAGTTCAAACACAGAACACAAAACTCTGTCTTCAATAATATAGTAACAGAAACTCTAGGAAGCTTTATTTTCCTGGCATTGTAAAGCACTTTAGGAAATTTCACAATGTTGTGATTCATCAGATAAACAGACAAAAGACTTTCCTGTATCAGTAAGTTCCACTCACAGGAAGAAAGAAAAAAAATGGAGACACATAATTACTTTAGTTAGAGAAACTAATTTTAGATAATTTCTGAGATAGAAATGGGCTTCTCTGGAAGATGTCTACCATAAAAGTGAGTAAATTTTAAAGATTTATGCACCAAAAAATACTTGTCACATATTCAAAATAAAACTTTCTAAAAATACAGTGAATTATATAATATGAACAAACACTTTAGTAAAAATTAACATTAAATAATTTGTTATGTTTTTATTTTTCAAAACTAATACTTTCAAAAGCTGATATAGTTGGTATAATTTTATATGTAATACTTACAAATTCATACATACAAATTCAGTTCATATAACATTTCATTTCCTCAAGCAAGAATTATGCAAATTATATGTACAAAGAAAAGACAATTTATTACTACTACCCCACTCTTTCTTCTGCACTGAAATTTGTCTTAAACAAAATTGGTAGGTCATATATGAATCAAATCTACTATTAACAGTATCTATTTAGTCTGCAGAACTGAATGCTCCCAGGTTTATTCCAATGAAAAATGTATACATAAATCAGAAAACCTGGTGGAAATGATACTTCTATCCCCTGTAGGTGAGAGGAACTCGATGCAATTATTCTTATATCCTCAATAAAGTTCAAATTCTTAATTATTTTGAGAGTGACTTTCTGAAGTGTGGTATTCCTATCCTCAAAGTTGTTCATTGGAAAGTGTTGAAAAATATCAGTGGATTTTACCATTTGAAAATTGTTAATACAGTTTTATTTTTCCTTACTCTAATTAAGAACATTTAATATGTGTCTGGATATTGTAACATGTGTCCAGGAGAAGAAAAGATAAGATTGAAAGACTATATGCACTCTCATGCTGTATTTTTCGTTTTTTTAGAAAAACGGTTTAAAACTTCCTCTAAATTTAGTATTGTTTCATTTCTCATGAGAGGCAAATAAATGTGTAGTCAATCTCATAGGACTGGTAAATGCAAAAGAAAGATTCCATTCATGCACAAGTAAGGGGTTACTTACAGAAATGTGGTTGAATCAAAGTTAGCTGCATCTCTGAGAAGTCACCTTGTAGCTCAGTGATTACTAATGAGTGCTGCTTCACAGAAGTCCTGCCTTAACTGATCTTCAGCCACTTACACTTATATTCACTAGTTTATTGCCCCAAAGGCTACATAGACTCATCTAGGAAGGAAGTCTCTAGAGCTCAAGGTGATGGTCCAATGAGTTTCCTCCTTAGGGAATTTTAACAGTAATCACCACAAATATAATTCTGGCTACATTGCTTTACTTATTTTTATGCATTTAATGTATGAAATACAGTGACTGCATCATTTTTCGGATAGTAAAATTCATGTTTGTTCTGGATGCCTGGTAGTCATGTTAGTCTATACAGAAATTAATTATTCACATATATTTTCATACATTTCTCAGGTTCTTATATGATTTCTGTCTTCCACAATGGTCCCAATGAATTTTAGAGGATTATAGGATATTTTTTTTTTGAGATCATTGGGTTTCAATAGCTCAACTATTAGTTTTCTCAATAATTTGAGCATATAGGAATCTTTTAAAGTCACCACAACTAACTATAAAGATTATGTCTGTACACATTAGGGTGGGTGATAGACCCAGTACTCTACAGGCCCAAACACAAATATCTTATATGCCATGTTGTAATAAGGAGTTTATAGTCTCACATTTCTGGCCTAGGCCCTAGGTTTAGACCCACTTACAGCCCCGCTGAAGCTTAATCCAAAATAATCACACAAAGCTTACATTAATTTCATGCTGATTGGTCTATGGCTCAGTCATATAATTTCCTAACTCTTACTTCTTAAACTAACCTATGATTATCCATGTAGCTTATTACTTTTTATCAGAGCAGCATTTCAACTTTTTCCCTCTGTGTCTATTGGTGTTTCTGCCAAAATCTTCCTCTTCCAGAGTTTTCTTAGGCTGGTAGCCCTGCCCAAACTTTCTCTCTGCCTTCCAGTAGGAGGAACAAATATTTACAATGTACCACAACATAATCCCACAGCATTTCCCATTTTTTCCTTTTTAAAACAAGAACCCTAAATTTTGTTTATTTGTATATTTTTTAAACAATTATCTTTAACAACTTGTAACCAACACTGTAAATAAATACAAACATCCGTTATCTGTATTTTGGGAATGTGGGTGTAGTTCTCTAACCTTCTTCCTGCTGAATGGGGGTGCTGGCAGTTCTACTAGGACCCAAAGAAGAATTTAGTATTATGGGCAAGTCTTTAGTGGGTTTATCTGTAAGGCTGTGTCATCTCAGCCCATTTCCTTAAAGTTGTTTTGTCTTTATTATTCTTTCAGATGCTTTTCTCAATTAATAGGACACATAGAGATTTATAGCATACCATGAACATTTTATAGAGGGTGATCGTCTTACATAGACTATGAAATTTCACTGGCACTCAGCATCTCAAGGAATACTGAAAAATCTTAGTAAGGTCTAATAAAACTTGGGAAAATTTCCATGCTTCGTTACACTGTTTCCTGCAAAGGGTGATGCTTGTTACGGCAGCATAGATTAGAAATAACCTTTTTAAAATTAGTATAAGCCTTTGAGTCTATTCATCCTGGCATAGTACATGAGGCTGCCTTCTAGCCTCGGTGGACTCATATGGGATAATTTTTGACCTTGCCATGAGTCAAGAAAGAGTGGTGTTGTTTTGTTTTGTTTTTTCTTCTATATTCACTTTATTTCAGCTGGCTGTTTTGACAGACTTTGACTGACCTTATAGCCATTGGCTAGTTGTTGATCATAAATCTTCTTGAAGGGTTTATGCCTGGGTGAACACTTTCTATCTCTACAGCCTCCCATTTCATATAGCAATAGTTCTAACCCTCAAACTCTCCCATTGTTTTTTTAATAAGTGTCATTAACCTGTAATCCCTTTGAGTACACTTATTATCAGGGAAGAAATGCAAACACTAACTCAATACTTTTTTTTTTTTTACCTTTTCTGATTATATTTTTACCATCCTTCATTGCCTATGTCCCTAGTTGTTCTAGAAGGTAGCTATGATTTGGTTATACTCATTCCATCAGACACCAAAGCTCAAAAAGTACACACATTAGAAAAAAAATCTGTAACTCAATATGTGGTCTCCCTAACATCATGTGGAGGCACTGTTGGTCCCTTACTACAGTGGTTTCCACTCAGCAATGACCTCACTTAGTACTACGTTCAACTGAAAACAGTGGCCCTGTTTCTGATACTTCAGAGATCTGCAATTCATGTTTCAGTAACATCTAGAGTTCATCCTATCTTATCTGGGCTCCTGTTGACATTATCTTTATGATTGGTGACTTATTCTCAGCACAGATCTTGCCACATTCACTGTTTAGTCACAATCTTTTTCAATTTGTCTTCTTCTTAATCCGTTTTGGTTTTTATTAATACTCAGATCTACTAAATCTCTTTCTCTATAGCTATGATTTTATGGTGATAGTCCAGCTGAGCAGGGTATGTCCCTAAAAGAGAAAGTTGTCTGGGCCTTCTCTTTCGTCTACCTGACTATCCTCTTTTTAATTTAAAGTATGAAATACTCACCAAACTTACAAAATTGGTGTATGAGTCTGAACTTCAAAAAATTGTAAGAAATGTTCACAATATTTCTGTCAAAGTAAAGGGCCCAACAACAAAAAATCTAGCAAGTCAAAAATTAGTGAAGATCTTACTTCTCACAAAACATGTGTACAATTAACAAGAGCACGAGTTCCACATCTCCTAATTTAAATTAAAAATACAGTTTATGTGACTCACCATAACACGTAAGTGTTTAGACTTGTTCTGGCCTATATGCTACAGTTTTCTGGAATGAAATGGCTACAGGGCTATTTAAAAAATAAAATGATACTTTTCTGGTTGCCTTCAGCTTAACCAGAATACAAGTAAAAGAAGCAAATACATCTCTACTATTCTTTTGTCCCAAAAAATGGAAAGTCTGTAGTGAGATTCTGTGTATTACAAATGACTGGGAAGTTATATACATGACATCATGACAATATGGCTGTCTTATTAAGACCTGAACAATAGTAGCACCAATAGACATACTCTAACCAAAGGAGGAGTATCAGGGGCCTTCACCCCAAGACAAAGAACTACTGGCAACTAATGATAATTGATAGAAGGGTAGATTTCCCTATGGGTAGATCATACCACGTGCCTGAAATCATGTAAATATAAATAAAACAACATTAAATATATTTAGCAGGCTGATTGTGATATGTATATATCACATATGTAAAAAAAACCAAAAGCCAGAACTGTCAAAATCATTAATTTGAGAGGGATTAAAGGGAGGAAACATGGGAAAAGAGAGGAAGAATAAAAGAGAAGGAAAATAATACAATTATATGGTAACTAAAATAGAACTCAGCATGTTTTAAAGAAAACATATAGCAAAGAATGAATGAAGATTAAAAGTATCATCTGCTCTTTTTATACGATCAATTATATCATTGAAGATTTTACTTAAGGTATTTATTAAAGCATAGTATTTTCTACTAACAATCATTGAATTTGTTAACTCAATGTTAACTGAATTAAGTTCAATCTTTCAAACTATGTATTGAGACAATATAATGATGATGGACATTTTCACAGAGAAAAAGACTTATTCCACTCTGTAGTTTGACAGAACCAAATCATGTGCTAGAAATGTCAGTGTTTTCCAGGCAGTTTAACTGTTGTGACCTTATTTGAAGCAATCCTATCTGTGTGACTCACTTTTTATAGCAGGGCTATTGGGAAGTTGTAAGACTGTGTATGAAGAACACACAATGAAACAAACACAGGTGAGTGAAAAAGACAATGGGATACATATTCCTTTAAAACCTATTCACGTACTCTCAAGACTGCTCACTTTGTTCTGAACTCATCTTTTTTCTTCTCCACACTGATTTGTTCTGACAAGACCTCGTATCTCCATTTGGAAGAGAGGGAAACACATTTCCTTTGTAAACCAGCACTCCCTGTGCCGTTAGGAATTTGCCACTGGAAATTTACAGACAACCATTCTCAGTACTGAGGCTGACTTACCAGCTTTTTGCTGTTTCTCTAGTACATGACTTCAGATTAGCTCATTTTTATTACCTCCACATAATTCTCTGCAGTGCACTTCCTTTTTAGCACATTCTTTTATTTAAAAAGTTTTTTTCTTCTATACCCTCCAGTGCCCCTCCTTTCCTCCTAGTCTTCCTTCAGCCTTCTAACACCCTATCCTCTATCCATTTCCCAAGGAGGGCAAGGACTCCCAGTGTAAGTCAGTTCAGTGTGGCATGTCCAGTTGAGGTCCCAGCCCTGGACTCCAAGCAATAGTGGAAAGGGTGGTTAAAGTGCCCTTCCTCTTTAAGGAAATCCATGACCTCCCTAACTTGACCCACTAGCGACTGATAGAGGCAAAGTCAGAAATCCAAAGCTAAGTACTGGGTGAAGAAAGGGAGCTTGTATGAACAAAGGAATCAGGTTTATGAGGAGGAGACCCACAGAGAGAGCTAACTAAGCTATTGGGAGCTCACTGACTCTCAAATGATAGCTGAAGAAGCTTCATAAAAAAGAAACTCAACCCTCTTAATGTAGATGACAGTCAAACAGCATAGGCAGTTTTTAGAGCTTCTGACAGTAGGACCAGACTTTATTGCTGGTGTATGAAATTGGCTTCTTGGAGTTGATTCCCTCAGAGGAACACTCTACTGAGCAATGCATTTCTCTTATGCTCCATATTTACTAAGCAAAGAATGACCACGGAAACCTGACCCTCTATACAAGACCAGAAAACTTGAGTTCTTTTTTATCTCACTTTTAGGACTTAATGACATAATTTGAAATTGAGAGACAATCACTTTTTACAAAAAAAAAAAAAAAACCCATACAAATGCTTATTTACATTATTATTTAATGTTATTCTAGTCTTTACAAATCTTTGAGAGTTGATCAAATTTCTCATTCTTTTTATACTATTTCACAATATCTGATACATTTTTAATTTAAATATGAAAGCATATTATCTGAAATTTTGTTCGTGATGTTTTATGGTTTAATCTGTATAATATGAAGAGCCTTTTAGAAAAGAAACAAGAATAAAATTAAGTACTTAAAAACTCTTCTGACATTTGTATGGTGAGGTTAGAAGTGTATTGAGCCATGACAATTGTATGGTCTAAGAGTTCTTCAATAGACAATTCATTGTATCCTTCTATTTCAAGCACATGGGTAAGGAGACCACATACTCCCATAGAAGAAGGGTTGACACTAGCAGAAGCTGTGCTATAGAGAGAAATTAAACTCAGATTTTTTTTCAAATGAAGTTATATGAGTTAAACTGTCTTACAAGCCATATCTGCTCTGGGAGCCCTTAGCTACATGATTTACTTCTGTATGACTGCTGAGGGGCATTAGCTTTGTGTACTGTGAAAACATAAGTAACATTTCCAAAATACATAGTTTGAGAGTTGTGTGACTTTCCACATCTTCTGTATGTTGTGAATACCACTGGTTAATAAAAGACTGTTTTGGCCTATAGAGAGAGCTTGGAGGCAGGCAGGGAAATCCCAGCAGAGACAAGGGGAAGGAAGGGTCAGGAAGACACTGTAAGTGGCCACCTAGAAAAGGCAAGACATAAAAATCCAGGTAAGCTATAAGCCTTGTGGCAAAACATAGATTAATTAAAATGGGTTAAGTTGTAAAAGCTACCAAGTAATAAGCCTGATTGATAGTCAAAAAAATTTTTACTTAAAATAAGTAATTATTTTATAAGCAACTGCAGGATCACATGCAGGAGAGCTTTGTCTACACCGTGGTCCCAGATAGGTCAGAAAACTTCTGATTACAAATGATATCCACCATCAGGCATTGATGCAGTTAAACCTGAGAAAGGTGTAAAAAGAGACTAAATGCACAGAAAACAGAAATGTAGCCACACTGGGCTTTTTAGTCTCAGTCTCAGAGCTATATCTCCTGACAGCTGCCTAGAAGATGTAGCCAGCTACCAGCCACTATGCTGAAGAGCTGAGTGGGGCAGAGTTAGCAGTTGAAATAGAATTTCACAGTTTAGTAAAAGCTCTCCTAATCCAATATTAATTAAAGATACTCAATAAAACAGATTTAGATGGAGAAAACCTTTCAACAGGTTACAAAGTATGTAAAATGTTCCTAGGCTTGGGAGAGAAAAGAAAAAGGGTAGAGATGTTGAAAAAAATGATCACTAAAAATATAATAATCCACATAAAGATGGAAATACGCAAAGATTCTGGATTATGTATATTACGTTTTCTTTTAATGTTTTAGCTGTTAATGAGATAACTGGAGAAAGACTTTGGATTATAAAGGCTGCTAAGTTAAACTAATATACATATTTTAAAGTTAGCTTGACTTTGAAATTTGGGTCTAAGGATATGTTGTTTTGGAAAAGAGGTTCCGCTTTGTTTCCCTAGAAGATGAGAACCTGCGAATTGCTTCCAGGCTAATATGGTTCCATTGACCAAGACCCCCTGAAGGCAACTGGAAAAGATGATGCAGCTTCACAGACTACTACAGTCAAGATTTAAACATGATTCTAAATTGTTTTCAGGATCTCCATAAGATGGCCAAAACCCCTAATCAGAAGGAATTAGTATCAAAAACTAAACCTACACTTCATATGTTTATCTTTGTTTAAAGGGTTTGGTTATTGGTTAGAGTCAATCTCTTTACTAAAAAAAAAAGAAAAATGAACTATAGATATGACAGGATAAAAGGGTAGATTATTAAATCTACTTTTAAAAAGCAATCACTTGTTTTAAATACTTTACAATGGTATTAATTTTAGTTTATTGATATAAATTTAAGGTTAATTTTGTAATACTTTATGTACATTTATACCATGTAAAGATATTTTATTTATGCAATTCCTTTAAAATTATAATATATGACTAAGAAACACAGATTAATAATTTGTCATCTATAATAATCAAACTTATACTTATGTTAGTTATGTTTTGTAGATATACAAATATATATTTCAGTTATGGAGGTAATCTTCAAATACTTCAAAGCTTATAGAATACAAAATTCAAGATATTTTAAGAGCTTAGACTTTTCTGGACAGTGAAACATGTCTGCTCTTGGCAGCCAATCTATTTCAAGAGGAAGATGGGCAATAACGAAACTCCATCTTGAGTTTACTTTGTGGAAAAGGTTGCACACTGGGGAAGAGATTTTGCTGACACAACTGCTTTACAGTGTACTGTATAAACTGGACATGCAAGACCCATAAGAAAGTGACCTCTGAATTTGCCAGAACAGGTCAAGATGGTTCTTCAGGTTTCTACTTTGCAGAGCTTGCCAAATAGTCTTCAAGACATAGAAAGAAGCAATTGACAAATTATACCAGAATAGGTGGAGTAGTCCTTCAAATTTCCTTCTTCATTGAAAAGTCTGCCAGAGACTCTAGACATGTAGGCTGAAGGTAGATTCCCCAATGTTACAAAGGAACTTCAAGTGGCTGTCCAGGCCAGATGTCTCTGTCATTTCTAGAATTTATTTAATTTTTTAAATTTAATTACATAATATGCTTTGTTGTTCTTTGATGGAGTTGAAAACTAGATTTAATTTTCTTTAGTTATAACAAAAGGTAAACTAGACATAAAACTTTGGACTCATAAGAATAAGGTAAATTATAAAATATTTTCTTTAATTTTGCTAAATATACATAGACTAGACATTTTAACTGTAGTTCTTGCTTGTTAGTAGTTTTGATTTATGTAATTTCACTATGTTAAAGTTAAACCTTCTTTTTTGATTAGACAGAAAAGGGAAAGTGATGTGGAATGTCTTTCTATACACTCTGAATACCCTTGGTTAATAAAGTAGGATGTTTTGGCCTATGACAAGGCAGTTTAGAAGCAGATAGGAAATCCAAGCAGAATTAGACAGAGAAGGATAAAGTTAACAGGGAGACACAATCTAGTAATCCTAGAAACAAGATGTAAAAGTCCATGTAAGCCATAACCCATATGATAAGGTACAGATTAATGAAAATGGATTAATTTAAATTGTAAGAACTAGTCAGTAATAAACCTGATCCATCGGCCAAACAGATTGTAATTTAATATTGGCCTTTGAATAATTATTTTATATAAGCTTCAGGACTGTAGGTAGGAGATGGGTCAGAAAACTTATGGCTACAATTTAATTTCAAACTTTATAAACATTTGGAGCTTACATTAATACTGATCCACATATTTTAATTAGCGTGTACATTTATGATTATTTTAATTTATAACATTCTCTAGGAATTTTATATTTAAACCTTAATGTCTAATGATCACCACTTTGGACACTGATATCATAATGATAACAGTTCTGGTTTCTTTCTCTTTGTGTCCAATGAAAAAGACATGACTGCTAACAGTAATGATGAAGTAAGTCTTATCATAAAAGTGATGTCACAGCCTGGAGTTGCCAACTCACAATAGTTATCTTGTATATTTTCCATTTTACCAAACCATTAATGCCTTTCCTTTGAACTTGATCTGTGAGCACATAGGGTCTTTGTTATTTTCATCAAATTTAGCTGTATAAGGCTGGTATGAACAAGAGATACCCCACATTTCTATCATAACTGCTGAGGCAGTCAGTACAACAGCACCACAGACTTGCCACTTCATCTTTTTCACATAATGGACACCTGTGACCTTTACTATGCATCTAATGTGGCAGGGACTTCCATGAGCCTATCTCCATACCACTCAAGGTCACTCTAAGGAATTATAAGAAAAACATTTTTGCCTTTGTCTTTGGTTACATTGTTACAGATAATCTAGAAGACTTCATGTTATCTATTTTCTGATCTAAAAAAATATTTATCTTTAAAATAGTTGAAAATTTGAAAGAAACTGAATGGCACAATACGTAAAAGAGACCTGGTTGGATAAGTTTTGTAATTACTCCATTTTGTTTTGAGAATAAATCCATATAACATATAAATAACATAGCCAGGGTGCCAGCCATAGTCCTAGAAACTAATTTCCTGACTAATATATGGAACAACAATAATAAGCTGTTTGACTGACGTGGGAATGTCTTTCTGTATGCTGTGAATATCAACCTTTAAATAAAGGAGCTGTTTTGACCCATGTTAGGCACCATAGAAAAAGTAGGAGGGGAAATCACAGCATAGGAAAAGCAGGATAGAGAGATAGACCATGCCAGCCACCCAAGAAGAAGCATATAAGGAACACAGGTGAGCCACGGGCCACATGACAGACAGATTAATGGAAATGGATTGAGATAAGATTGCAAGCTAGCAATGCAACTAAGCCATAGACCAAACAGCATGAACTTAATATAAGCATCTGAATCATTTCTGGGGACTAAGCAGCAGCAAGCAGCTAAGGGGTCTGGGACTTCAGGTCTGTGGATCTGGACCTCTGGCTGCCCAAGGCCAAGAAAACATATTGCAACATTTGACTCCTCCTGGATCTTTACATGTGTATTATTAGGTAGGTGATGCTTTTAATTCTTCTCTTGTTTAAGTGTATGCTAGGAGCATATTCACAAGCAGAGAGTGGACACGAAGGTCACCATTCAGTTTTTAATGGCTCTTAGGCATCCAAAGCAAAGCCCCCCTAGAAAGGTAATACAAGCATGATTTACTGATATTCAAAAAGTTGCTGCCTAAGCACACCACTTGGACTGCTCTCCAGGTATGATGCTACTCAAGGAATGACGACTGGAGACAGGCAAAAGCGTGTTTGTATCTGGCATATAACTATGCCAATGTGAATAATTTCTGCCTGGAAGTAATAGCTAAATACAATAGTCTAAATTATGAAGTAGTCCAAAATTTCTGTAACATACAATGTAAGTAAATAATATTTTAACTACAGAATGAAAATTACAGGTAATTTTTATTACAGTAATTGATTTCCCTCAACCAAGATGCAAATGAGAATTTATATCATATGTATACAAAGAACTACAGCTTACTAAAGAATATGAAAACAAGAGAAATAATCTTCCCAGGGAAGAGCACATCAATTGTTTATGCAATATCAAATGGTCATCCCTAAAAACTTACATTCAAGTAACAAAATAAAGACTGAGCAGCTTAGATTTATATATATATATATATA
Source organism: Phyllotis vaccarum (assembly GCA_033318265.1). Lineage (NCBI taxonomy): Eukaryota > Metazoa > Chordata > Mammalia > Rodentia > Cricetidae > Phyllotis > Phyllotis vaccarum. Next base: position 32,319,667 of record JARWLC010000011.1, on the reverse strand, counting down.
TATATATATATATATATATATATATATATATGTATATATATGCAGTAATAACAACTAATGAATAAAGAGGCTATAGAATTCAGAAAGAAAGAAATGAGGGGCATATGGGAATGTCCAGAGGGAGTAAGAGGAAGGGAAAAATTAAAATATAATCTCAAACTTAAAAAAAAGAGTTTACTTAGTGTAACATGTTTGTAGGGGTGTTTGTGGTATAAGAGAAAGTAAAATATCAAACAATTCTTTTCTTTATTTCACAAAATAAACACTGATTTCCATCAATACATTCTTTATAAAAATACAATGTACAAAGAAAAGGTGGTTTGTTAATATAAGTTTGATTCTCTTATTGCCAGGAGCTTTGGCTTGTTCTGAATTAGTGAAAAACACAAATCTTCCATCATTATCTATATAAGCTTTATAACTGAACATTTATTTAGGTTCATTCAAGTAACCAAACAGATGTAAAAAACTGAGAAACTAAATGATCATAGCTTTTGCAGTTTAGATAATTGTATCATTGAATCTTGGGTTCTCAATAAAGTATAATTTCTCAATTTAAAAAGCTAGTCATTTTTAGTTAAGTAATATCTTGTTCAGGAATGTGTTCAACAGTATTTCCCACTAGATATTTATAAATTTCTCCCTTTAATCATGTCAATTAAGACCATATAAAATTTCTTAGAATATTGTCATATTTTTACATCATAGAGAGAATTCTCAATGAGAACCACTGTCCTCAAAGATTATTGTGAAATTGGATTCTAGAAAATGTATCTTCTATTCTCTTGTGCTTAGTGTCTGCATGTGAGGCATGAACAAATTTTAATTTAAGCAAGATATGGCACCAATGAAACCAAAGGATGAGAGTACTATTCAGACCCATCTTGATGAAATACTACACCTATAAAGCTTACTTGGGGGAAGATGAATGAAGGGATACTTACAGAAACACTGTTGACTCCAAGGCAGCTGCATCTCTGAGAAGTTGCTCCTCAGTGTACTCAGAAACTCTGGAAATCTGCTTTACCTGAGTTATACCTTAATTATACTCTTGCTTTCTATACACACAGACAGCCTCCAAAAACAAGCAGAGCTGAAAGGCAGAGTAAAGCATTGCCTAGAAGAAAATGACGTTCTCTATTCCTCAATGAGTATTTATATCCTACTCAGCATTACCATACCCTACCTATCCAGATGTTTGTTTTGTGTTTGGCCATAGTATCTCTATTATTCAAATTATTTTGCAAGTCATCAAAGTGAGCTCTGTTCTAAGATGACTCATGTCATAGTCATAGTCAATTGTTCTTGGCATTTTAGCCATGAATCTTTTTCTCAATAACCAGAAAACACTGTAAAATATTTCCACAAAGTCAGTGACAATCAAATAATTTACAAGATGAGAAATAAATGTTAAGAATGTGCATTGACAGACATACCATTTTCATTTCTCAATCTCTGATTGTAGTAACATTATTGGGGATTATTTTTTGTTGCTCATGTGTTTTTCATTCTTTTGGAATATAAGACACAGATTTCCCTTTGCCAGATTGCCCTTAAATTATATCAGAGAGCGGCTCATTGCAACTTTAACTATTTGCCAGCTGGACAAACTTTCCAGACTTGATAACTTTAGCATGTGTATCACTAGTAGCTATACTGACAGTTCTCCTGAAACAGCTTTCATGGTGCCTTTTGGCACTATGGAAGTAATTCAGCATCACTAGATCACTTGAAAACTATTTTTTATGCCATAAAATCAAGATATGTAGTTTTTAAAAGTAACGATGTCTAATCATTTAGTTATGATGTGCAATCAACAAGAATGTCAACAGCATGTATGGATTTCAGCTTTATGTGCCTCTCATTCCAATGTTCCAATTAATCTTAGGAGAGAAACTGATCCCAGACACTGAACTTTTTCACAATAAACTTATGACTTCAAGCATAGCATTACTCAAGCATCCTGAGTATCTTCTTAAAAATTCTTTAACAGATGTGTATTGCACAAATTCTTTTTGACATTACAATAAAAACACAAAGCCAGATATTGGGGGTAAAGTTGAAATATCAGAAAGATAAAGAAACAACCACCACTTCTCACCCAGCCAACTCCTCAGGTCTGTCTCCCTGAACCCTCCCACTCCAAGCCTCTTTCTTCTCAACCTACTAGGGAAGTGGCAGAGAAAGCTGAATTCCTTCCTTCTCTCCTTCTACCCAGCCATCTTACTTCCTCTTTCAACTCTCCTAGAGCTAGGATTAAAGGTGTGTGCTACTACCTACCACCTGGATGTTAGGAAATGAACTCACAGAGATACAGATGGATGTCTGTTTTCTGAGTGATGGGATTAAAGGTGGGGTCAACACTCCCTGATTTTCAGGACTTGGCTCTGTGGATGACTCTGTCCTCTGATATTCCTAACTATTTTTTATTAAATATACATTATATTACTATATCTGTCTCTATTGTTCTTCAGATGATTTTCCAAAACAGCAAGCAATGTACAAGTTGGAACAGTATAATGAAAATTTTATGGATTCTGGCAAGATGCTAAATGAGAGACAGTACAAATTGTCATTGGGAATCAGCATATGTGGGAGTAATAAAAAAATTCACAGATTCTAATATAATACAAAAAGGACTCAAACATATATCTACTCTTTCCTCCAGAGAGAAAGTTGAGAAATTCATTGGGTGGAAGATTTATTTTGTTGTATATACTCTATCATCATTTATTCCAAGCCTTAATTTACTCATCCTGGTATGTGGCATGCACTACCAATCTGACTAGCTGAAAACTGTGGAGTTGGTGCTTATTCCAGTAAGAACACAAGAAGGATCAGAGCCCATTCCACTCCACTAAATCCAGTGTTCCTCTAGTTTTCCCACAGCTTCTCACATGTTCAGGATCTATCTATGTGTGATTAATGCAAGTTGTGTGTGGAAAGGACCTAGAGAAAGAGTGAAAAATTTGAACTTCACCAATGTCCCTTTACTCACATTGTATAACATTGCCTTACAGTTCACCTGTAGGCAAAACTCTACATATGCAGTATAAAGCATATAGTCAGTGGTTCATTCATTTTTGAGCATAATTATTTCAAGGAAAAAAAGTTTATAGAACAATATAATGTAGAGATAAGTGTCCTCACTAAGAACTAGCTGGGCTCCATTTATCTTCTAGTGATCCCCCTTTGTCACTCTTATTCTATCTTTAACCCATTTTCAACACTTTAGATCTCTTATTTGCCAGTGACTTTCCTGCTGGAGCTATTTTCCTTTTGTGAAGTTTTAATTTGGAGAGAATATCTGCTGAACATACACAGCATGCCCCACTTTAATTTTTTTAACTTACAGATTTCAATATTGTTAAAAGAAGATATACAGCAGTTGGAATTTAACCCTGAGATCCAAATAGAGATACAAAGCTCCCATTATCCACATCAAAATGGGAGAACATTAAGGTTGCATAATGTTTCTACATCTCATTCACAATGTGTCTGTGGTAGACAATAAAGACAATCTGAGGTTAATGTTTCTGAATGCTCAGGAAGAGGCCAGTTAGTCTGACTCACATTCACATTCAGATATGACATAGACTGTGTCTTACCTGGGTTTTATCAACTTTTGTAAATTGTAGAATGGCTCCAGACATGAACAAAAAGAATTTTATACATTCCTCTCTACCATAGTTTAATGACAAGGTAAAGAAAAGGAGCCTATATTTTTTTTGAACAATTTATTTATTTATTTCTAGTTTGAGTGAATATCACAGAAACTCATGCTTTGGATTCATGGGTCAACCTGCCCATGAATATTTTTGTTCTATGCCAGAGTTTTGAAAAACTTGTAATTTACTTGCACCTGTAGTTGCAATGCAGGGATATTTTCCCTGGTCCTCTGGGGAATAAGCGAGCCTGTCATTTACACATAAATACATATGATAAGTTGGTAAAAAATGTGGAACACTTTTTATTTGACCTGACCTGACTATTATTTACTTATTTATTATTATTATTATTATTATTATTATTATTATTATTATTATTATTATTATTGTTAGTAGTAGTAGTAGTAGTATTGTGTGTGTTTGTGTGTGTGTGAGTGAGTATTATGCAGGTATAAGTATCTGTGAAGACCAGATGTGAATATTAAGTGTTCTCTACTATCATTGTCCACCTTCCTTAAGGAGGGTGTCTTAATCAGACCAGAGGTTGCTGCTTTGATTATGCTGGCTGCTCAGTCACCATGATTAGACTCACCTCATCCCAAATATTGGGGTTACAGAAAAATGACACCATGTCTATCTTTTTTCCTGGGTTCAGAATTTGAACTCAGGTCCTTCTGTACATGTAGCAAGCACTTTACCAACAGCTCCATCTGTGGAGACCTTAACAAAACTATAATTCCCCCCTAAATTTTCTTTCTTACACTTAAATGTTGATATATTTTTTAGTACATCTACTGAAGTATTTGCAAGCATGAAATTACAAGATGCATTGAATATTATGTGTTATACTATTAGTTATGTGAACAAAAGAGAACTCTGCACTGACCAAAAGTTTGCGGTTTTAATGGTTCTCCTTAGCAACAGTACTTCTAGTGTATCCTTCAGCTAACAGATTAGGAAAAAACACAGGTACTATGAAGAGCAAAAGGGGCCAGAAAGAAACATGAAGTACTAAATAGTATCATGGATACAAGGGTAGGATAGCAAAGAAATATGAGCAGGGATGAATAAATGCTAAAGGCCATTGAAGATCCATATGAAAAAATACCACTGTAAAAAGCTTTCTAAAACATATACATACACACACATTTGTAAAAGAAGATCATTCAGGTATGGTGGGACAAGCATTTAATCATAGGAAGCAGAAGGAGTCTGAATCAAAATCAAATAGTGATGGCTGGGAAAATTAGGCTTTGCCTGGTAGTCCACTGTACTTTTTCTATAGATGTTAGGAAGGCATTTTTTGATTGTTTGTTTGCTTGCTTTTATAGGCTAGAGGATTTTTTTTTTTTTTTTTGTGAACTCTGGTCTCCTGCAGAAAAATCAGAATGTACTGATATTTTTTAGTTAAGAAATTCAAGAGAAGGCTAGACATACTTGTAATTCAAATGAATTTCAGAAATGAAACAGAATGGGGACCAAGAATATATATAAGATAAAATTTACCATTGAGTTTTAAATATTTGGTATGAGATTAATAACTCACTCAGAAAGAATTTATTTTGCAGAAAGGAAGTCTAATTTTGGAGGATATCTAACATTCATATAACAAGCTAGACAAGGAAGTTGTCATTTGTAATCACAGGACTGGCACAGAGTCAGATTGTCTCACAAAGGGTCTCAAGACTAAAAAGAGAATCTAGCCAGGAGAATCTATCTTCAGATAAACAAATAACCCTTGATGTGCAGATACTGGGTGTGATTAGACAACACTAAAGTACATACAACAGAAGTATCTAGTTCTCAGAGGAATTTACCTTGGCGTATAGTGACTTTCTAACCTGTGTTTAACCAATGTAATTAGTCATACTTTAATTATTGTAAATGATATCATGAACAAGGTAACTTATAGAAGAAATAGGTTATTTAGAGCTTACAGTTTCAAAGGCTAAAATTCCATGACCAACATGGCTGGGAGCAGGGCAGCAGGAATGCAAGCAAGGTGCTAGAGCAGAAGCTGAAAGTTTACATCTTGATACAAGTATGAAGCAGCTAACTAAGAATGTCCTGGGACTTGGAAACCTCAAAGCACACTCTTAGTGACACATTTTTTCTAACAGTGCTATACTTCCAAATCTTTACCAAAAAGTCTCCCTACTAGGGAGTATGTATTTAAATACATGTACATGTGCCTATGGGGTATCTCATTCAAACTCCCACAGTCACCACTTGTCATACGTCCTTAACCACTAAATTTGAAAAAAGAAACCACAGACACCAATAAGTAGAAAAGGGAAAAAAATAGCAGAAACATTTGAAGAAGAGATGAAAGCTGTTGTACATCTATTTTTAAATTTTAAAACTGGAGGATGGGTGGAGGAAATTTTAATTTGACTATGTGAGGAATTATTGACAGAACTACAGTTCTACAGAGTCTTCAAATATATTGAATCTGAATAAGACGTCAATATGAAGACAGGGGTTAAAACAGACCTAAAAGAAATATACCAGTAAATGACACATGTATCCTAATGCTTCCTACTGCTTAAACATGCTTCATTTAAGGCATAGAACACAGAATAGAAGTTGTGTTGCCTACCATTAGGCATAAAAATGTACACACAGACAGGTTTGCAGTCATAATTGATTCCAAGACTTCCATCATCTTGGCAGAATGGATCTACTGATTACCAGGAAAATCTTGCTTTGGTTCTAACAGATTCAGTCTTCTTTAATCAAGCATAGCATTTCTAGAGGAGTTGAGGTTTATTTTATAAAATAAAAAATACATCAAGTTTCAGAATGTTCCAAATAAGTAAACATTAAATAAAAGTGTCAATGTCTGGACCATTAAGGACCTTCTTAGTGACAGAGACCATGGATGTGGGTTTAGCAGTTGTTGTTATGGAAATCTAGACATTTCAATCTTGAGGTAATTGTTAACCTTATGTGTATTCCTGCTCATGCTCGTAATGTAGTAACACAGGGTAAAAAGAGAAAAATAACAAGGTCATTCATTAGATGCCTACAGGCCTGGCTATCCAGACCACACATATTCTACATCCAATGGCTGAACAATAACAGGGATTATTTACATTAATATTATTAAGTCCTTATTCCCTTCTTTGGTATTTGTATAGGAGTTTGCATATGCATAGTTTTGTTCATGTATGGGAAGGCATGCACCTGCATTTCAACATCAGAGGTCTACTTTCTTTAAAGTTCAACAGATAAATTAATATAGAGGTACGATGGAGAAAAGGATACATTCTGAATCATAGTAGTGTCTTTAACATAGATGACTTCTTCTTACTTTCAGATAGCAACTTCTGACATGTACTGGCAAAGGACAATGACTCAGTATTGCTTTTAATGCTAGTATCAGCACAAAACAATGAAATTTTGATGTGATTATTCTGTGATCAATGTAAAAATATATGAATGCCATCTCTGATTTATATTGGTTGGTGCTATGTCTGTTAGGTATTATCTTTGTATTGAAACTGAGGTATTGAAGGAATATCATGAATATTTTACAAGAAATATGTATATCCTGTGGTGAAAAATGCAGGCCAATTTCTGATTACAAATTCTATTGTCACAATCTTTTCTGCCAAAAAATTAGAAATGAACGTTTGAAGCATCTAAGTCTTAGTTTCATATTTGACTTAGGAATCATAAGACACAATCTCTATATAAGCTCCACTAGGAACTTGAGCATCAATTTTTTATGGTCCCAATAATACTATATATTAGGAAACTTTTATGAGGATTAAATGAATCAGGGCCAATGAACTACTTTTTTTGAGCATTCTGAGCAAATGCTGACCTTCTATCTCTTTCTCCTTCATTTGCCATTATTATACTCACACTTTAATCATAAGTATAGTTTGTGTATAGGTTTCTTGTTCTATTAATAAGGTGGAGAAATATATTATATGTATGAGATTTGCACATATAAAGTTTTATGTAAATGATATTGAGATTATGAGAGACAGGAAGAGAAGAGATCATGATAACTTCACATTACATAGATTGAGGTATGCGATTCTAATTATAGCATTTCATCAGAAGCAAGATAAAGTATAGAGAGGAGCCCTTCTTTTACCTATTGTTCACTTGAGATATAATACATGGAAAGAAGTCACGGAAGGATGTACAAATAATGACAAAAAGGACCAAGAAAGTCTTAAATATGAAAAAGAAACGGAATAATATGCTGTCAGAGGAGTGATGATTAGCATTATAACACAAACACTATACTATCTTTAGTTTTCTACATATATAATTTAAATTCAGATTAAAAAATTCCAGGTCATATTAAAAATAATTCCAACAGAAGTTTCCTGGTAAAATATGGAGCTCTGCATTGGCAATTTATAAACCTATTATCATGGGATGAAGCATTTGTCTTAGAGTGTAAATTGTCATCTGTATGAAGTGACTGTTTTCTTCTCTTCTCTCTACCTGAAATTACACACCTGATATGGTCCCAGCACAACAACCTTGTGCATGACTTTAGATGTTTCTGTGAAATAAACAACTTTTGTCTGATGGATTTGTTCACTGTTTCCTGGAGTAATGATTGAGGTAGAGTGACAGGTGTTTATCATCGCATTTTGTGTCAAAGTTCACCTACACATTGGAAGGATAAAAGTACTGAAAAGATCTGAATTCTAAGGAAAAATATTTAATGAATAAATATATAAATACGTTGGCAATACATTTTATAGATATAATTTTAAGAAATTATAATTATACAAAAATTCTTTAAAAAAGAAATGAAGCAAACAGTGTACTTTTTCTTCCCATTGAGGAACCAATCTAAGTTTCTATCCTTCAATACCTTTCCTTTCTTTACTGTTTTTTTGCTTTTCCTTCCTAAATAGTATTGTATAGGAATAAAGTACTAAAAGCACATGCTCTGAAAATACTGAGAACAAAACACATCATTTTTTTCTATGTTTAAGGGAAGTGTTATACAATAATTCATACATGTGAATAGTTATACATGTCTGGTCTCACTAGCAAAAGTAATGTATTTCCTTTGACTAGCTTATTACAGTAAGATAATGCTTTAAAAAAAAAAGCAAAAGAAGAAATTTTGTAATATGTGTATGCCTGTGTGTGTGTATGTCTCTGTTTGGAATATGTGTAATGACAGTCTATATAACAATTATATATTCTGGGATGAGACTGATAAAATGCTCATTGTCCCTAGTTTGTATTCATAAATTTCATCTTCTTGGCAGAATCGATCTGATTACTGGGAACCTCTTGTCCTGGTTCTATTATGTTGAGCCACCTTCACTCATTCTGACTAATACATCTACTCTCTTGACTTTTGTAAACTAAACATATTTGTTAAGAATATTCAATATGAACATTATATCATTTCTAATTTTGCATTAAATGCCCATAATTTTGTATGTAATATTTCTAAACAACCAATATTTTTGCTGTAATGGGATATCCATTTTACCTGGGAATGTACCAAAGATGTAGATATTCAATAGAGCTTTGAAAGTCTGGATAACCATGGACAATCTCAATCACAAATGACATGAATGTGAGTTCAGCAATTGTCATGGACATCTTGGCACTTCCAGATCTAGAGATAATTGTCTTCCTTTTGTGTATCCCTGTGTATGTAGCAGCACCGGGTAGTAAGATTAAAATAGTAAGTAGCTTCTCTGTATGGTTGCAACTACTAAGGTCCAGACAAGAAAGGATAGTCATGTTTAACAACTCCTTGCTGAAACTAAACATAAAAAGAAAGAGTACATTCATATTGTTAGTATTACTTGTTCACATTACTTTGTTGCATATGCATTTATAAGTATATATAGGAATGCAAGCACATGCATTAGATTAGAAGCCAACATCCATTGTTTGTTTTTGTTTAAACATCCATTGCTATTTTTTTTCTCTTGAGACACCTCTTGATTACTGAAGACTCATCAGTGATCTCTGCCTTTCTGCCTTCCTAAAGTTTGGATAGGAGGAGTAGTGACTACATATTTTTATTTTCATGTGGATTCTGTAATCAAATTCCTTGCCGGCAAAAAGCCACTTATAAACAGCATCATTTCATCTGTCTGCTTCATTTTGTAAAACTAATAAAGATTTATTATGCTGGATAGAAAAATTTTAATATGTAGAGTTTGTCATATATACAGGCTAAGGCATTATGAAGGCATTAGGCCTTTAAAACTAAACATTATATGGGAATACATATGATGTATTTTTATATGTTATTAGTCTCAGAATAGGCATGTCCATACAGAAGTACACTGAGAAAATAAAAACCTTTGGAAAATATTTGAATAGTATGTCTGCATTTGACAAAAAGTCAATGAAAGGATTAGAACTTTCTTAGCATATTCTTGAGACTTCAGTCACAATTATGAGTTTAAGCTGAATATTCTTTTATTCTTCTTTTTAAAAACTCCAAACTGTTTCTCATATGATTTAAACTTCTGAAACCTAGGAAATATTAAACATTTCCATAAGTTTGTTAAGGTTTCAGAGATGTAGTCAGAATCTCTGAGTTAGTCAGAAATATAAATCCCACCATGAAAACTACTCTTTGAGATACTATGAGTACCAGTTACTTTCTATTGAGGGTACTGATATGTGTAGTTCTCAGTAAAGATTCTTAAGAAGATAGAATTTACAAATGACCACTCCTTATTGGCGTGACAATTAATGAATTTATATATATGTATATGTACATATATAATTTTGGTATATATTTTTAAACCTCAGAAGTGAAGTATTGAAAAATTCATTTCATACAGGACTAAACAAAAGATTATAAAGTATGAGTAGACTCACCCTTCTGAGTATAGTCTTCAATCCCTCCCAAATTTTTTTTTTCTTCCAACTCTTGTTTTGGACAGCACAACATTGGATGCACCTGGAAGAAAACCACTGTAGCCACCATGAGTTTTAGTGGCTCTTCTCAGGTTTATAAAACACTGATGCTCACTTTCAGAAGATCTTCTGCCTACCAATTCACAAAGAATATCTCATTAAACAATTCAAACACAGCAGAGTTAATGTATGAGGAGGTCGAATGGAGATTTTGAGCTCCAGTATTGCTTAATTATTAATAGAAATATAGGAAACCTTTATAGCTCATGATGTGCAACATAGGAATAACAATATTCTGTCTACTAAAATTATAATTTTTCAAGTAGAATAATTTTTTAATGATGATTTATGGTGAATGCCAAACTGATCATGTTTTCACTGTATATTCTACTGCTTGCAATAAAGATGAGATTTTTATACGTGTTTACTTCTTTTTTCCATGGGAAAGCATTTTTGCATAAACACTTAAGGTGTCTATTGGACCTTGCTGATATAAAATAGATAATAACATGGTCAAACAACAGTAGCCCAAATAACTTTCACACTCATGAAACAATTTCTCATTCATATACATACCTCCTCTCTCTCTATATATATATCATTATAAAATATTAAAATTGAAGTATAATGAAAGAATGAAGCTTTCAGAATTATAATGCCTTCAGTATGAATGACTTCTCGTTGCTTCTAGCGTAGCATACATTTTTTTTTTGGTACTGGAGAGGATCAATGCCACAGTGTTTCTTTTAGTCATACCATGATATGTCATTCTTAGAAATTTGTGCTCATTGTCAGAAAATACATCAGTATTATAATGCCATGTCTATTGGCTTCTGTCCTGGTAACAAAAGAAAGTGGTGAGGAAATCTCATGTACGTTTTACAGGAGACACATAAAGCATGTGAAGGAAAAATACAGGTCAAATGTTGATAGCAAAATCCATTACCTGGATCTTTGTCACCTAGAGATTAGAATTGAACGTTTGAAATTAATGAATCTCAGATTCATATTCTGCTTAGGATTCATGTGATACAATCTTTATATAAACTTTCAGAGCTTCAGTTTTTTTATGATCCTAATAATACTATGTATTATAGAATGTTTTTAGGGATTAAATTAATCAGTGTCAATAGATTACTTTTTTGAGCATTCTAGATAAGTAGATCTGAGTAAAAAGTCATCTCTTCCTATACCTTTTCTTCCTTCATTTGCCATAATTATACTCACACTTATTCCTGAGAAAAGTTTGTGTTTAGGTTTCTGGTACTAGTAATAAACATGAAGGGTAAATAGATTATATGTGTGAGATATAAACACAATGAATGTTTTTGCATAAATCATTTTTATATTGTTTATTAAAGACACTAAGAGAAAGATGCTATAACAGTTATATATTATAGTGTGCTAAGGTATTAAACTTTCATCACATCAAAGTTGAGAGTATTGTAAATTATGCAGAGAAGCCCCCATTTTACCTCAAGGGGAGATGTCTAATGCCATATTCTCCATATTTTCACCTTTTCATTGAGATTTCTTGAATGTTTCCTCAACTGGTCCTAATACAATCTATATACACAGCAAATAGAAAAGTAATTTTTGTTTTAAACCTGCCCTCTAAGTTGATTTACTTTCCCTAGAAAATTAAAAACCAACAGCTCAATTCTCAGCATTTGTGTATAACAGAGAAGCTATTTTTTCCTCTTAACATAGTTTTCCATATTTTAGTTTTACTCTATTTATACAATTAATGATAAGACAATTCTTTTAAAACAGATATCTACAAACTTCTAAGTGAAAATGCCCATGTTGACAGCACTACTTCTTGAAACACAGGATTTCACAGTGTGCTTAATAAATGCTTTTAGGACTTCATATCAAAATATGTTGCTTTTTAAAATAGTTTGTTAATAAAATTTGAACATTTATTGCTCTCTTTACAAGTCTAAATTTTCATGAAACTTTCCAAATTCCCTGCTCATGTTATCATGTTTATTTTTTATTTATTAAATTGTTGCAATGTGTTATTTTTATTGAATAGAATTTTTATTGCTCCTTGATAATAGAAACCTAAAGAAAGTTACATTACTTACAAATTCCATAATATCTTTGAAGCAAGATGATGGGTGTAGTGAGGGTTTGAAACCACATGTTTGTAGTGGGACTATGTTCTGGTACATTGTAAATGTTTATCCCTCCTACTGGTTTAATAAAATGCTGATTAGACAGAAAGAAGACAGGAAGTGTGTGTGGGGCTACGAAACTAACAAAACACTGGGAACAGGAAGAACAGGGCAGAGACACCAGGAGAGACATAGACAGACACAGAGGAAAGAAGACAAAATGCTGCTCTGAGAAAAAGTACCAACACACATGGCTAAATAGATTAAGTGCAGTTTAGTTAAGATGAAAGAGCCAGCAAGTAAGATGAGTCAGTGACAGGTCAATCAGCATAAAATTAATGGAAGCTTCTGTGTGTTTCTTGGGCTTTGGGATTGCTAATCTGGACCTCAGGGTATACAGATCTAAGAAGCTGTAGGCAAGTCTGGAACTTGGGGCTATACTGGGCAGAAACTAATATTGCATATATTGGTATAAGTATTCAGTGGACACTAGGGAAATTGGAGGTGGTCACATGCTTCCAAAGGAGCAGGTTTGACACTGTCAGCAAAAGGAGTGACCTAGTATATATTTTAAAAAATGATAATGAGGTGACATATTTAGATGAAGTTAAATTAGTGACATTGTTTAGGATACACAATCTGTTCTGAGTTTCCTGTGCTGCAATACATGGTTCTGCATAGATGGAGTCTGGGGTCTGGAATAATTTAGTCTAATGAGAAAACATAGGTGAATAGTGATATTTCTCCCATCTATAGACTGAGAAGTAGGAGGGTTCTCTAAGCTTGAACTTGTCTCAGTAAAAGTTCTCAACTTTGTGAATAATTTAGCTGATATTGATCATAAGCCCAAGTCTTCAAGTCATTCCCTGTGTGTCTTAAAGGATTGGGAATTTATATTGATATAATTATTCATTCATTCATTCATTCATTCATTCATTTATTTATTTATTTATTTATTTATTTGTTTGTTTGTTTGTTTGTTTGTTTATTACATGACCAAATAAATTTTAAGTACTTTATTAATTTCTTTCTTGAAAATGTCACTTGAGGTAAAAGTGATTTGTTAAAAGAGACCTTCTTTTCTATTTGCCATTTATGGTATGTACCAAATTGGAAAAGTTACCCATATACTGTCACTGTCTAAAGTTCCAGCACCTAAGTCTACCTTAGGTTGTTTTCTGGAAGAAGAGAAATATCCAAACCTTCCTGCCTGTAACAGTACTTCTTTTTCAACTGATGTTAATAAGCTATTGAATCTTATATTTTCAATAAAATTCAACTTCTTAATTTTAGCAACAATGTTATTTTTGTCTTGTTTTTTGTTTTGTTTTTTCTAGTTCTGTATAATATCCTGAGCCTAGAAATTGGTTACAAGCAAGTGTCTATTAGAAACCCATAATAGTGTTCAGTTTTATTCTTTTATGAAAAAATTATAACAGTAAACAGCTTCAAATGTTTATGGATATTGAATAAAGTTTCCTCAGAGAAGGAGGATTCCTTTAGAGAATCATTGATCTCGAGATTGATTCAGTACCTGCTCTCAAAATTTAATTCTTAGCTCATTATGGTCTTATATTCTGACGAGTCATGAAAAGGAACAATTCTCTGAGTACAATAGAACCAATACAAACAAAAATTCTATTCTGTCCAAACCATAATTGTTGAATAACACACAAATGAAACTTAAATATGAATAAAGTAATTGTTACAGAATCATGGTTGAGTCAAAGACAGCTGCATTTCTGAGAAGTGCTTCTAAAGTGTGGACTGTAAGACAAGAAAGGTACTGTACTTGAGAGCTAAGGAATCATGAGGAAAAAGAGGCTCAAATGATTGGCAGGGCAGAGGCAGTGGACAAATACAGGGATAGAGCTGGATGTTTTATGGGGAAATAGATACATAATGCAAGGAAGTTCTCTTAGGACAGGAAACATACTCCTCAAAATAGCTTCAGAAGTCCCTAAAACTAAAGAGATTCATCAGGCCTTCTTAATATCAAGTATATATGCTGTAATGAGTGTTAAGAGTTACTCTAAGGAGAGTCAAGGGACAGAAAATATAGAAGCCTTGGCAGCAGCCTGGAAGAAAGAAGAAAGAGAAAAAGCTTACAAAGCAAAGACCAACAAAACAGCATAGAGAAAAATAAAAACCAACTGAGAGTTTCAGAAAAGGATCTGAATGGCTGTGTCACGGGGAAAGGCAGGCTATCTCCTGTTGAGTTGTGTGCTGCCTATGTAGTGTGCTCCTGGATTCTAGCTTATATTATATGTCACACATGCTGGCGTGCAGTGTGGTGATGCATCTCTCATGGGGACCTTTCTATGCTGTACCTCTCACCCATATTTTTGTACTTAACCACAGTAATTTACAGGGGTTCACCAAGATAATCTTAGGCAGTCCATCTAATTTTATATGTTAAGGAATCTATATCCAGAAAGAATGGATGTGTATGTCCAAGACTCCTCAATTTCAGAAACTATTGCCGGCTGAACAGCAATCCTCCAACCAAAAATGAGTTGGAGAACAGTGAACATGTGCTTCTAACATTAGCTGTGCATGCAACTGAATGAGCAGATTAAAAAAGAGCATCCATGCTGTACCATGCATCTGTCTTTCCACTATTGTCTGTGTTAGTGACTTTTTTTTGATGTGGCAGAAGTTTCATATTTTTGTTGTAGGTAGTGGGTCAAGGAACATGCATGTTCCCAAACAGGAAGTAGAGAATTTAAAAATATCTCAACCTTACAAACAGAATTATAGGTGACTAAAGAGTGTTAATAGTCAGAAAAATGTTCAACACTGGAAATATGAACTCAAGGATCTCCGTACAGACATGTGTGTGTGTGTGTGTGTGTGTGTGTGTGTGTGTGTGTGTGTGTGTGTGTGTATGAATTAATTACAATTAGTGAAGGAAAGAACTCACTAATTTGAAAGAGACCAAGAAGGAAATACAGCAGTGTTTCAGACAGAAAAAGGAAGAAAGAAATTTTGTTATTTATTATCATCTTAATATACTTGTACGTATTATATAGATGTCCATGTTTCTGTCTGCCTGTTTTTTGTTTAAATTAAATTGTATTGTCAGTGATGAGACTTTGAAAAAAATGCCCATTTACTGTGGTTTGTATTCATAAACTTGCATTTCCTTAACATCATGGATCTACTGATTACTGGGAACCTCTTGCTCTGGGTTTAACATGTTAAGTCATCTTCACTCATTCTGACAAAAGCAAGTACTCTCTTGACTTCTGTAACCTGATCTTACTTGTGAAAAATACTGGATATATGTATATCAGGATTCTATTACTAAATCCTACATTAAATATTCACAAAATATTGACAAATACTCATATTGAATGAATGATTTTAAAAGAATCAATCTTTATTTTTGAATCACATATCCATTAAACCTAGGAATTCACCAAAGAGAGGAATTCACCAAAGATTCAATTGAGCTTTGAAGGTCTAGATTATCAACGACCTTCTCTGTGGTAGAGGACAAGAAGGTGAGCTCAGCAGTTGCTGTTATGCACTTCTCGGCACTTCAAGACCTTGAGATAACTATCAATCCTAAGCGTATCCCTGAGCAAACAGCGGGCCAGGTTATACAAAGCAATGTTGCGAGTGTCTTCATCAGATGACTTCACAGATAACCATGTAGACGAGAAAGTAAACTTATTTTCAATAGCTCCAGGTTTAGTCTAAACATGGAAAGGAGAGGGCTTGTTTAGAATGTTAATATTGCTTGATAGTAATACCTTCTTGTACATGAGTGCATAAATATAGATGGAGTGAACATTTGCAGATTTTAAGTACCAGCATTTGTAGATCAAAATGTTTGTTGTTTAACTTTTACAGCTGATTTCTATATCTTTCTATGTATTTTTGAGATATCTATTTTTATTTTAATGAAAATTCACCAAGGATGTCCATGTTTCTGTCTGCCAAATGTTTGAATAACATAGAGTATTCACTACATCTTTTTTTTTTGGTAGATTCTGGGAAAAATTCCTGTCTGTCAAAGGAGGCATATACAGTCTGAGTCTTTTCTTAGAATAATTCTTTAAAATACATAAAGATTAAATTATATTAAAGAAAAAAATTATTAGTATAAAGCACGTTTCATATATATATGAAAGTGTTAGGGCTCATAAAGTAAATATCATTTAATCTTCTGATTTTTTATTCATTCTATAATAGGGGTTTCCATATAAAAGTAGACAGAATGATCAAGAATCTTGAGGATACTTTTCATGGTATACATGCCTTTATCCCAAGGAAAATATTAGACTGGATGTTTTCTCAGCTTATTCTCTGAGGCTTCATTTATACTCATGGGTGTGAGGAGAATATTGTTTTAGTATTTTATCTTTTAACTCAATCTATTTTTCCTATGATGTATTCATTAAAATTCATGAAAATATCACACATTTCCATAAGTGTGTTAAACTTTAGGAGGTCCAAAACGATTATCAGATTCTTTGTGTTATTCAGAAATATCCATATTACCTGTACAAACTACTCTCTTATTTACAATGGGTACAAGATAGTTCCTATAGAGAGTTAGGGTGTATGCATTTTTAGAAAAAAAAAACTGATAAAGGTAGGTTTAAAAATGACCTTTCGATATTAACAAGGCTGTGGATGAATTAAATATAAATTATATATATATTTCATAAAATATATAATATTATATGTATATATCAATCTCAGAAAATAAGTATTTAAAAATTAATTTCTCATTAAACAAATCACCTCTTTCATACAGGAGATTTGCAAAGGAATGTGAAGAGTGAGTAGGCTTACCGTTCTGAGTATAGTCTTTAGTCGCTCCACAAGGCCTACAATTCTTTCCCCCAACTCTCTTGTTCTTGACACCATACTATCAGAGGAATCTGGAAGAGCGACCACTGCAGCCTCCATGAGCTTCAGAGGTTCTTCCCAGGCTTGTAAAATACCAATGATCACTTGGAGAAGTTCTTCTGACTAAATAATTATGAAAAAGTCCATTACAATTATTGTAATACACCATGGTTAACACATGTGGAGGATGCATTAAGGTAGTGAATTCCA
Organism: Phyllotis vaccarum; assembly: GCA_033318265.1. NCBI lineage: Eukaryota > Metazoa > Chordata > Mammalia > Rodentia > Cricetidae > Phyllotis > Phyllotis vaccarum. The sequence continues at coordinate 32,301,930 of JARWLC010000011.1, read as the reverse complement.
GTATTAATTTATTTTTAATAGGAATATAGAAAACCTTCTTAGAATATGATGTGCAATATATAAAATACAAAGGTATTTCTCTCACAGAAATAAAATTTTGCCAAATAGAATTGATTTTCCTTAATAATAATTTCTAATGAATGCCAATCTCATTTTTTTTCGCTATATGGTCAACTATCTGTAGTCCAAGTGAGCTTTAGTTCTTTATGTTCTTAATAAGAGCACATATGAGAGAACATTTGCAAGTATTAAATGAATTCAATCTAAGTACATCAGAGAAAATGGTGACCAGTTCTTATACACCAACCTTTATTTAATAGAAGAGTTTGTTTGTAAGTTCTAGCAATATACATGAAGGGGGAATAGACCATATCTATAGAATGTCAGCAATAAGAATTTTGTGTAAATCATATTCACAATTTTTATGATTAAGACTATAATGGAAGATATCAAACACCTATAGATTATAGGTTCTGAGACATTCAGCCATCATCATAGCATAAATTGACATTGAGAATAAGGTAAAATACTTAGCGAAACCTCCTTTATTTAAAATAACCTTTATTTATTTATAATTTAGTTTTTTAAATGTACCCACCACTGTTTCCCTTTTCTCCCCACTTCTCAGTCATCTCCCAGCTTTTCATTGTCCTATCCCGCCATCTATTCTCAGAGATTTTAAGTATTCCCAGATTGAGTCTATGAGGAATCTCTCTTTTAATTTTTTTTAAAATTTACTTTAAATACAAGAGAATGCTGAGTAGTTGTGGATGACATCTTCATAAATTATTTAAAAACCTGAAGTAGGACTAAGAGGATCTTTAAAAATTAAAAATGAATGAGACATTGGCCTTTAAGTACTATTCTTCCAGAGTAGTTTGTATTATACATAAACACTACTCGATCTGAAACTCTCACTCACATATACATACACATGTATGGTCAGTTATCAATGTCTAATTCATACTAAAGCTTCCCAGATAATATTAAGGGCAACTCCACAACCCATATGTTGTTAAAATATGGTTCTCTGGATATCAGTTTATTAACCTGTTGTCATGGGAAGAAGCTTTTATCTTAGAGAGAAATTATCAACTATATGATGTTATTGTTGGCTTGTTGCTTCTCTTCTTCTCTTGGCTCTGAGATAACCACACATGCTATGGCCCCAGTAACCAAACACCCTGTATATTATGCCAATTATCTTTATTGAAATAAGGAAGAACACCTACTGTTGTTTTGAACATTTCCTCATTGTTTTCTGGAGCAATGATAAAGGTTGTATGGCAGCGTTTCAGCACTGGTTTTGGTTTTGGTTTCCAAATATCCTGACCAAACTTCAGATTCTAGAAGAAATTAAAAGATCAAATTTACTACAGTTAAACATTGAATTAATACATTTCTATAAACATCAGTAACATATTTTATAGATATAATTTTTTATTAAATGATAATTATATGGACATTAAGACAGAGGACAGAAGTGAAGACTGTCTACAAACATTTTTTGTCTAAGGGAAAAGCAATCTACTATTTATTCACCAATATTTTCTCCACTCTCTTACTCTTTTGTTTTGCCTTCCTAAATGGTACTGCAAAGAAATAAAGCACTGAGGAACACAGATACTGTAAAAATCATTAAAGCTGTAAGCATCCGTTTTCTCTTTATGAAGGCGTGTGTCATTCAATATAGCACATTATGCTCATAGTGTCATTTTGTAACTTGACAGTCTATTTGCTTCAAGCAGATTTTGTAAAAGAAATATTTACTTTAAGTACGTAGTTACGTGACAATAGTAGGATGCAATTATACTGATAGTGTCAAAATCAGTCAAAGTATAGGCATATTCTAATGAAATATTTACCAGTGAGTAAACAGTAAATTAAAACTTTATTCTATATATAATATAGAATATATGTCAATTAAAGAATATATTTGCTTAAGAAATTTATTACCTAAAGTGTCTATTTTTAATAAAGAAAATGAGTAAATTTGTAAGAGTTTAATGGGTTTCGAAGAATATCATAGTAGAACAACTATAGATTTAGATTTTAGAATGAAAGAAACACTAGTGAGTGAGATTATCAAGAAAAAATATATATTCATCACAACTCTGGAAAGAGATACTCAATAATCTAATATTGCACTGACTTTTTTGTTTTCTACTATTGACTTCCCCTAATCAAATCTAATATATTTATTAGAAATAGAGAAAATATTTTTTATACTTCACAATGAGAAACTCATTCTTGAAAATTTGAAAACAATAATCCTAAGCAGGCACGGGCATTCTGAGAAACTAATTCTTTCGATTTAACATGGATTTTTTTTTGTCGTTTAGTTTTAATCTAATCACACAATTCGTTACAAAACAGTTCTTCTGCACTAAATGTCTATAAAGAGAATGCTAAGTAAAAATGCCCACATAGACACGGCACTTCACAAAAGACAAGAGTTCTTATAGCTCTGATCTATGTATCTTGCACTTTATATCTTAAAAGTGTTGCTCAAAAATTATTTTGAAAAACTGTACTGTGCTCTGAATCTGGACCGACAGCTGGAGAGCCTGCATGGGTCCAAAATCGGCCCTCTGAATCAAGGAAACAGTTTCTCTAATCAAGATGGGCCCCCGTCTAACCACCAGGAAATATCCTGGTTACATTAAATGGCTTTTTTAGAGCCCACTCCCTACATTGGATGCCTTGCTCCAAGAAGGAAGGAATGGGTCTTGCTTCAATTTGATATGTGAGCCTACAGTGAATACTCAAGGGAGACCTTACGTCTTTGATGAGGGTGGGGTGTGAGGGAGGTGGGGAAGGTGAAGGGAAGCAGGGGAAAAGAAGGGAGGGATAAAGTAAATGCTATGGAAAGGGAATTTTATTAGTAACTTAAAATATAAGAAAAGCAATAGGTACAAGACAAAGCTACATAATTGTACAGTTACTATATCTTTACAAATTTAATTTTTTATGAAGCATCCAATTGACCCTTGCCCATGGTTCAGTGTCTACATTTCAACATTTAAAGTAATGTATTTAAAATTTGACATATAATAGACTATGACTTTATTAGTCAAGGTTTTTGATCGCACCTTCAGAGAAGATGCAATACTTACAAAATCAGTGAAGACTTGTGAGGCAAGACCATGGGAGTCGCAGGCCAGTTCAAACACACGCTGGTATAGGGTTTCAGTTGTCAAATGGGGACTTGGTGTGGAGGTCACATGATCCCAAAGGAGCATATGTGACATTGTCAACAAAAGGATTGTTCCAGCTACAAATAGAAATGAAACTGAGATGATCTATTCAAATGAGAATACATTAGTGATACTGTAGTGAATGTACTGTTTTGATGTGTCTGTGACATAATACTTGGCTTTGTAATATGGAATATGGAATATGAAATAAATTGTCAAGTGTTAAAACATCAGTGAATAGTAATGTTTCCCAAAACTATAGCTTGTGAGATTGGAGAATTTCCTTGACTTTGGTGTGCCTTTGTAGAGTTTCCAAAATTTGCAAACATTTTGATGTGAAATTGGTCCAAAGACAGAGTCTTTAAGCCATTTTTTCAAATGTTTTTAAGGTTTTGTAATTTTTGTTCATTTCCATCTCATTATAGTTAAAATGTTTGTTAATTCAAGTTCACGCAGATATCACTTGAAAACTAAGATGACTTTTAAAACAAAGATACTTTTCCCTTTCCCATTTATTTGCATACAACAAATCTATAAAATCACAATACTACTCTTCTTGTAAAATAAGATTCCAAAATCTAGGCCTTCCTCATGTGGATTTATTTGATGAGAAAATCATCAATTCCCAGAAACCCATAATTTGCTTCCTCCTTCTTTTACAGACACAATCTATTGAATACTATGTTTGCAAAAAAAAGTTAAAATTTCAATTTTAGCTATTTGGTCATTTTTTTGTACTATTTATTTATTTTAGAATGTGTCCTGTGCAATGGAAGATGATTAGAATCTGGTGCCCAGTTGAGGTAGGCCGAGTCCCTCATGCCAGTATTAAGGCTGAGTTAGGTGTTCCTCTGCAGGGAAGAGGCTCCAAGGTGTCTGTTCATGTACCAGAAACATAGTCTGATCCTACTGCAAAACTGTAATACAATTCCCTTTTATCTTTAAGTTTAAAAAGATATTTTAAAACAACATATAGTGTCATGGACATTGTGTCTTCAAGGAAGAAGGATTTCTCTAAAGAAACACTGATCTCTAGATTAATTTACCAACTACTTTCAGATAAGTTTTTCTGAGCCCGCTATTGACTTGACTTCATAAAAATAATAAAATGCATCAGTTCCCTAAATATTACGGTGCCAGTCACTCTAAAATTGTACTCTATGTAAGCACTAAACCATTCTTCGTGAAATAAAACACTACCAAAGTAGAGGAACATGGATGAAGTACTACTTACAGAAGGAGAGGTGAGTCAAGGTCAGCTGCATCTCTGCAATTTTCTGCAGTATGAACTCCCAAAAATCTGCTGCACCTGAGTGATATTTTCTCTCAATTCATCACCTTCTATATATACTAGCAGAACAGAATCTACTCAGGGTCATATACGTGCAGGGAAAGAAGGTTCCATGTCTTTTGTCTAATAAAGATTTAAAGATTGTCTCCACTCTGGAAGTATTCAGATACTACTCTTGACACAGTTCTGTCTCTACATCCTCCTTGTAACAATGGCCAGGGTTCAAATCATTTTGGAAATCACAAATGTCATCTCAGTTCCTTAATGACTCAGAATCATGGCATGAAGTAAAATATACTTATTTCCTCCTATTTTTTTTTTAATCTCTGGAATAGAAGTGCTATATTTTTTTCTGTCATGTTATGTGTAAAGTTTCATGAGTATTTTGGGTTGTGATAACTGACTTCCATCATATTTAGTTTTGTGCCAGAATATCCTAACAACAGTCAGTTATTCTCAACATTTTATCAAAACAAATTTATTGATGCTTCTTTCAAACCCGCAAAGTTGTTCTTCTCACAGAGTAGTTATTTTCTTAGTATTAAATAGACAGAAACACAAATGTTTAAAAGACATTTACTTTTATGCATTCAGTTAACTTGAAAGTATCGGGGGTGATGTTTTTCACATACAATATGAACCTTCTACTCATCCTTTAATTTTTATTTTGTTTCCTTTCCCTCGTAGTTTATCAAATAACATGCCATGAAGAGGATAGCATTACATTGTGGAGATATGTTTCAAATATAATAAAAACAGTTTGAGATATCAGAGGACAGATATCCTTTGGACTCATCAAAATAGGATAATTAATGAAATAAGTTCTTTGAATTGTCTATTGTTAATGGACTGGAAATTGCTCATTTATTGTTTCTTTATATTGTATATAATTATTTTACCTATTGTATGTAGTTTTTCTAATGTTAGCTATAACCTTCTGTTTTTATTTTGACATAAAAGGGGATACGTAGGGATATGTTTCAAATGTAATAAAAACAGTCTGAGATATGAGAGGGATCTATCCACAGTCAGTTTAGGAGGATCAGACAGTGGTAACTTACACCTTTAATCCCAGCACAGGAAATATCCTTAAGTGGTTACCTGCACCCTTAATCCAAACAAATCTAAGTTTGAGGTTATCTTAGTTTACAGAAGGAGTTCTAGTCTCCGAGGCTGGTAGTGGTGGTGCCATGCCTTAACTTAGTGAAGTTAGTATTCAAGGCGGGCATAGAAAGACAGAGCAGGCAGAAGAAGCAATGGCTCACACTGTTATTCCCAGCAGTTGGGAAGCAGAGGCAGAAAAAGCCATGGTTTACACTGTTAGTCCAAGCACTTTGGAAGCAGAGGCAAGAGAATCTCTGTGAGTTTCTGTCAGTGGAAATTCTCTTAAATACACCAATCCAAAATTAATATTTATTAAAATATATGCCAACACTCATGATACAGGCTACAGCTTAAGTAGACACCTAATAGACTGGGTTATCCACAAGATGGATGATGGATGCTGATGGATGCCCAACTAGTCTCTCCAGCAGTCTAGAATCAGGAAACACAGCCTTCCAAGAATCCAGCAGCCCCTATGAATATTGTTGGCCACTCACCCTTCCAGAGTCCGGGACCCTGGATAGCCGTCTTCATACCTTATCAGCTGACACCTGAATCCTACCACATCTCCCACTTTTGTCTAACTAAGAAGATTCTAAACTAAGACTATATACAATAGAAATTATTATGAGGTAGTATCTAGGAGAGATTTAGGCACAAATTACAGCTAAAACCTAACACATATAAACTACATTATATATTTCTAGAATATTGGTAGATGGTATGGTGTATAAATCACTTCAAAAATGTTGATCTGGGAAACTGATAATCCAACATCTGAATTTTCCTCACTAAGGGATAATAGCGTACGAACCTTAAATATCTATTCTTCAACCCTTTCAAGACCTGAGAAGGAAAATGTATTTCCTGAAAGTCAATAGCACATATAAGCAGTAGCTTCCAAAATTTGGGAGAGGACAGCGACACAGCTATCTGGACAATCACCTCTCATTTTGTTGGCCATTGGAGCATCCATCATATTGGCTACAGGCCTATGGTATCTGACAGATCTTTTCACAAGCAGGGTATTTTTGGAGGAACTGTCTTATCCTGTCTGGGCAGGTTTCATCAGTCTCCATCCATCATCTTGTTCATCCAGCTTGGACATCATGTGTGTAATGTCAGCAATCAAGGTAAGGGCAGTTCTTTACTCAACCGGCCATTCTATGCCAAAAGGACAAACTCCAAAGGAGTGTCCTTGATGCTCAACACCATCTTGGGAAAGGAGTAATGACACCAGGAGTCACTGTGTCTCTTGCAGCCGAATTCCAAATAATAATAAAGGTTAAATGCCATATTCTCTGGGTCTATGAAATGGTTGAATACTCCTGTCTATCTATGATATTTTAATCTGTATTTGAGAAGACTGTGACATGGCAACTTAAGTAATGTTGACTGCAGTTTTTATCATTCTAAGGATTAAAATCTGTACTAGAAAATTAGATTACCTATAAAGGGTTGTATAATTTCTGAACAATGACTTTTAGTATGACTATCAAACATTAGCCAGAGGTATATCTACAATGTAAAGTGGTAACAGTATTTTAGACATGTATATACATATATATCATCCAAACAGAGGTATATAAAACATCTTGTGCCTATATCATAACTAGTGCACTCATACATTATCTCTAGTATAGTTAAATGGAGGTAATAATTGTATAGTGGACATGACAATAATATGCAAATATTTTAAACAGAGGTAGAAGCATATATAAAATATAACAGTTATAGATTCAATTTTACATGACAGTTACAGATTCAGTTATATATCAAGGTACAAGTTGTTTGGTTATATAAAGCAATTTCAGATTTAACTTTGTACCAATGTACACGTTGTCTCAATCAAACATATAAAATGATTTCACATTTGTATCAATATACAAATAATTATGCCATTGCAAATTGTCTCTAGCTTAGCCCATATATTTGGCTAAAAATTGTTTATAGGTAGATAGAACAATCTACCTTTATCTATCCTATCAATTCCTCTTTCTCTTCTTTAAAAGAGATCCTTGAGGCTATATTATTGTTCTGTCCTCAACCCAATTTCAACTTATAGCTATTCTATCTGAATAATAATTACCCATATCAAAGCATAAAACTTATTGGGAAAGGGGGCATAGTCTTTGATAAGATTGCTTCCTGTGGGGATTTAATAAAGTTTCAGAAGTTTTGGAGATATCAGGGGGAATCTACCCACAGTCTATGTGGGGGGGTTAGTAAATCTCCAGAAGTCCCAGAGCTCTAACCACAGTCAGTCTAGGAAAATCAGAGTGGTGATTCCAACCTTTAGTCCCAGCACAGGGAGTATCCTGGGAGTGCTGACCTACACCCTTAATCCCAACTGAGTCAAGGTCACTTCAGATTATAGATAGAATTCCAGGCTCCCAAGCAGGTGTGGTGGGGCCACACCTTAATTACTTAAAATGGGATTGAAACCCAGAGGGAAGCATTATTCCAAGGGAGTCTGGGCTGAGGAACCTGGAAGACAGCTGGGTAAGATTTGACTGTGGTTTTTATTCCCTCTAGTATCTCCAACTTCTTCAGAGATCTATCCCTGAGTTTCATTCTTTTGTGTGACAATTGGCACCCAACATAGGGCATGAATTTCTCTCCTCCATACCCAAAAAACTGCACTTGATGTCCAGAACAACACGTGGCCAGAGGAGTAATTACTAGCGGTTAGGCTTTCCATCCCTGGTTAGCCTCCAGCCTTAAGCAGACCGGCCACACGTGTTTCTGTTTCACCCTCATCTGGGTAAGTCTTTCAGACAGTGGCCTCTTTATCCTGTTGGGTTGTTTCTTTTCCCTTTTTGGACTCCTCCTTGGGTTGTATCACACTATGTAGCTGCCCCACTTCACAATCATCAATGGACAATAACAGTAAGTAACTCAATTTTTTTATAAAGAGGAATTTCTTTAAAGCAATGGAGGGTGTTTGGTCATACTGTAACCTCTCCTTAAATGATCTGATATTAAAACCAGTAAAGGAAAACATAGATAAGATAGATGGAAATATCATAATGTTTATCATACTACTTACTATGAATATTTATTGTTTGATATCACAGAAAAAGTTGACTAATGTAAATCCAAAGAAAAAGGTTTTTAAAAAGCCTGTTGAGAGCAAAAACAAAGATGCTCAAATTCAAACAGAGGAATATGAAGAACCAAATTCAGCAAGGTCTTCTAAAATTAGACAAAACCATGAAACATTATTATACCCAGTAACCTTTAAAAAAATGAAGGATGAAAAAGATGAAAGAGAAGCTAGCTGGGCTCCAGTAAAAATATTAGAACTACGGAGAGTAAAGGAACCAATTGTATCATATGGGATGCACTCACCATTTGTTAAGCAAATGCTGAAATCCTGGTTATGCTGTAACTTGGTCACCCCTAAAGATTGGTTGGATATGGTTACAGCCGTTTTTGAGGCAGGGACATTCATGCAATTCAAGTCATGGTAGAGGGAGGAGGCTAAAATAATAGAACAAAGAAACAGGGCCAGAGGCATAGAAGTCTCTCAAGACCAACTCTTTGTGGAAGGAGATTATGCCCATATTGAAATGCAGTCATTAAACAGTGACCATCTTCTGGATTTATGTCACATGGCAGTTTTAAATGCATGGAACCATATTGAAGAAATAGGAAAAAAAGTGAAACATTTACAAAAGTAATTCAAAGACCCAAAGAAACTTTTACAGACTTTTTTTGCACAGATTAACCACAGCAGTAAACAGAATGGTACCAGACTCAAAAGCAAGGCAAATAATCATTGAATCACTGGCTTTTGAGAATGCCAATACTCAATGTAGAAAAATACTTAGACCTTTAAAAGCAAGGTCAGCACCTTTGGAGGATTGGATTCATGAGACAATTAATATGGAGTCTTATGACAGTGATGATAACTGGGTAGGGGGACTTATTTCAAGAGGTATAAGTAAAAATCAAAATGTCAAATGTTATAATTGTGGAAGGGAAGGTCACATTAAAAGAGATTGTAAATAAGGCATTCCCAGAAACAATGCTTTTGCTAGGAATAGTCCCAAGAGAACACGCCTCCCTTCTGGAATATGCAGAAGTTGTGGAAAAGGAAGACATTGGACTAATGAATGCAGGTCAACAAGAGATAGACAAGGAAACTTTCTGCCCTTGAGAAATGCTCCAAGGGGGCTTTCAAACACTCCTAGGTCAGGTAACTTTCTGCCTTCGGGAAACGCCCCAAGTGGGCTTTCAAATGCCCCCATATCAAGTCCAATCCAGTCTTACCCTGCCATTGTGGAAGAAACACCTTCCCAGAACAATTAAAATGGTTAAAACCTATGTTAAAAAGACACACTAACTGGAAGAATAGAAAATTTACAGAAAAAGAAAAAAATTCAGGTAAAAATATAAAGCAAATATTTTGGCAAACTTCTATCAATGAGCAAAGACCAAAATTAAAAGTACAAATAAATGATGTTATTATTGAAGGCTTATTGGAAACGGGCGCAGATGTATCCATAATTTCACCTGAGTCATGGCACCCAAGTTGCCCCTTCAGGAGGTAAATGTTCAGTTTTTGAGTCTATATCCTAGGTAAAAGAGAGTGCAAGATGGCTTGGATATATAGGACCAGAAGGACAGAGAGGAATATTGAAGCCATATGTGGCTAATATTGCTATAAATTTATGGGGAAGAAATTTACTGCAACAGTGGAACACACAGATTAATATTCCTCCAAATACAGAAATAAGCCATGACCTAGCACACAGTTACAGAAGAAATATCAGAAGATATTATGAGAAACAGTCACAGAACATTCAGGTTATAGAGAAACAAACCAAAACAGATGCTGATCTTTCAAAAACACCCACAGCACTACCTCTAAAATGGCTAACAGAGAAGCCTATATGGGTTCATCAATGGCCTCTAACAAAAGAGAAATTGCAGGCCTTAGAGAAGCTGTTACAGAAACAGTTAAATGCTCAGCATATAGAAGAATCAACCAGCCCTTGGAATTCTCCTGTATTTGTTATTAAGAAGAAATCTGGAAAGTGGAGAATGGTAACAGACCTAAGGGCAATAAACAAGGTGATCCAGCCAATGGGCTCTCTACAATCTGGGATTCCATTGCCTTCTCTATTACCTAAAGAATGGCCTATTATAGTTATTGATTTAAAAGACTGTTTTTTTACAATACTTTTACAAGAAGAAGACAAAGAAAAATTTGCCTTTGCAGTACCCACTTATAATAATTCTCAGCCTGTAAAGAGATTCCAGTGGAGGGTCCTCCCTCAAGGAATTCTGAATAGGCCTACTCTGTGCCAATATTTTGTTCAAAAGCCAATAGAACAAATATGCAAGAATTTCCCACAATCTATAATTTATCATTACATGGATGAGATCTTGTTGGCTGATTCAAATATTGATACGTTGGAAAAACTTTTTGAAGAAGTGAAAAAAAAATTGCCTCCTTGGGGATTACAGATTGCCCCAGAAAAAAATACAAAGAGGGGATTCCATTAATTATTTAGGGTATAAAATAGGTCAACAAAAAAATAGAACCCAAAAGGTACAGAGCAGGAGATATAGATTAAAGACACTTAATGATTTCCAAAGACTACTAGGAGACATTGGCAACTTAGGACCAACTATTGGACTTAAAAATGATGAACTAGATAATCTATTCAAAACGTTAAATGGTGACAAGGACTTAAATAGTCCAAGAGAGTTATCACCTGAAGCTAAGAAAGAACTGGCTTTGGTAGAAAAAAAATTACAAGAGGCACATGTGGATCGTGTGAATCCAGACCTCAATTGCATTCTAGTTATCTTGCCCTCTAAGCATTCTCCTACGGGAATTTTAATGTAAATGGAAAATGTTATATTGGAATGGATATTTCTTCCACATAAACCAAGCAAGAAGTTAAAGACATATGTGGAAAAGATTTCTGAACTTATTTTTAAAGGAAAATTAAGACTTCGTCAGTTGACAGGAATGGACGCAACAGAAATTGTTGTACCTTTAACTAATGAAGAAATTGACCAATTATGGGTAGAAAGTGAGCCTTGGCAAACAGCCTGCAGTAATTTTTTTGGGGGGGGGAGATATTAACAACAAATATCCTAAAAGCAGAATTGAATTTATAAAGAAAACTAGTTGGATTCTCCCTTGTATTGTATGAGATAAACCAATTTCCGAAGCTCCTACATTTTATACAGATGCAAACAAATCAGGAAAGGCTGGTTACAAATCAGAACATCTAAGTAAAGTGGCTCAAACCACTTATAATTCTGTTCAAAAGTCAGAGTTATATGACATCATGATGATGTTAATGGATGCTACAGAACCACTTAACATAGTCACTGACTCTCCGTATGCAGAAAGAGTTGTTCTACACATTGAAACAGCTGATTTTATTAATGATGAATCAGAATTAACTTCATTATTTATTCAGTTACAGGGAATAATCAGGACTAGAAGTCATCCCTTCTATATAACACATATTCGATCCCATACAGGTCTGCCAGATCCTTTAGCACAAGGTAATGATGAAATTGATAAATGATTAATAGGAAATGTACTAGAGGCCTCAGAATTTCATAAAAAGCATCATGTCAATTGCAAAGGATTGAAAAAAGGTTTCTCTATCACTTGGGAACAAGCCAAAGAAATTGTAAAAAGGTGTCCCACCTGTTCTTTCTATAACCAAACTCATTGCCAGCAGGAACTAATCCTAAAGGTATACATAGAAATGAAATCTGGCAGATGGATGTATTTCATTATACAGAATTTGGGAAATTAAGATATGTCCGTCATGCAATAGATACATTCTCAGGATTTCAATGGGCAACTGCTTTGAGTACAGAAAAGGCTGATTCTGTAACCACACATTTGCTAGAAGCTATGGCCATCATGGGAATACCTGCACAAATAAAGACTGATAATGCTCCAGCATATGTCTCTACTAAAATGAAACAATTTTTTGCTTATTCTAATATAAAGCATATTACAAGAATACCACACAATCCTACAGGGCAAGCAGTCATAGAGAGATCAAATCAAACTTTAAAGGATATGTTAAATAAACAGAAAGGAATAACAAAGACCCCCAGAGATAGACTACATAGTGCTTTGTTAATGTTGAATTTTCTCAATGCTAATGACAAAGGAACAACAGCTGCTGAAAGGCATTGGACCATAGGAAAAACAGTTGAACTAAATCAGCCTATTTACTTCAAAGATGGACTAACCTCTGAATGGAAGCCAGGGTATGTGCTCCATTGCAGAAGGGGTTTTGCATTTATTTCCACAGGTGAGGAAAAGATATGGATACCATCAAAATTAATAAAGTCTCGAACGAACCAGAGACACTTCATCAACCTAAGAATTGATAGCTCATCCACCCATATTTCAATTCTTTCAGTTGTAAGAATAAACAAAGGGTCAGGGCAGGTTTCTGTTCTTGTCTTATCAGGAAACTGGAAATACCCATCTTCAATAAGTTAAAAGGCCTTGGACATCCAGACATCTAAAGGAAAAAAGAGGCTATCCAGGAAAATTTGCAAGTATACTTGATAGGGTAAAATCTCATTACTTAACCTTTACAAAATTTTTTTATTAGTTAAAGTCCCAGTTTAATTATAATTTAAAGCTGGCTTTAGAGTTGGATTGTGGCTCTCTCCTTCTCTAAACTCAAGCATACTTGTTAAAGGAAAATAAAAAAAAAATCTCTGTATCATATCAGAAGAGCCACCTGATATGGGACAGAAGAATAACAAAAAATAAGGGACTATTCTATTGTTACTAATCCTATGCTCAATAAATTGTTATATGTTTAGTTTCCTGTACATTGTGTTGGTTTTTAGTCTCTTATCAGTTGTCTGCAGTGATCCAGGACAAGGTCTAATTGGAAACTTGAAATATCCAAAAGGAAGATGGGGCCCCACAACGATGGTTTCACATGAACTCTGACAAAGCCACTAGGCTGACAAACACCAATCAAAGATCAGATTTGGACTACAAACTGCTCACGACAATTTTGTAACAGCTCGATGAGATGAACCAGCTTCACAGACTACAATGGCCAGGACTTTAGACAAGCTGTGTGCTTTCCTCTTATGAAGAGTCTGGACAACAAATGACACAGCTACTTATTTCAGGACTTGACATTTAACAAAACTTTTCTTTTTAGGATCCCCAAAAGATGCCATCACCCCCAGTCAGCAGGAAGTAAACTTAAGAACCAGCGCCCACACTCCCAAGTGGTGGGGTGGGTTGGTGTTGGTGTTGGTTGTTCAATCAGTTATGGATGATTGTCATTGTTTAGGTTAATTGGTTAAAAATTGTTCATGGTTATGGTTAGAAAAAAGTTAAACAAGAATGATTAAATTCAGGATTTGTGTTTAAAAATATAAAGAAAAAGGGGATACAGATATATAGGATATAAGGATAGATTAAGGAATCTTCTTTTAAAGGGATTTACTAGCTTTAAATATTTTATATTGCATTGGTTTTCTGTATACAAATTGTGCATTTGAGATTAATTGTGTCATTGCACAAATATTTCTATGCTTGTTTCAGGTAGTATACTTAATCAGTTTATCTAATATTGTAATCCAAATTGCTAGTCCATGAAAGTTTTTATTTCTAATTAATTAGAATATAAAGCAACGCAAGTCAGTAGTTAGACATTACATTCAGACATATTCATGTTAGATATGTTTTCAAGGTCAAACAAATATATTTTAGATAAACAGGTCTTCTTCAAAACTTTCAGAGATCCATAGAATATGGCATTTAAAATATTTTCTGGACAGTGAAACAGGTCTGCTCCTGGCAGCCCCAATATACTTCAAGAGAAAAAAGGGCATTGAAGAAACTCCATATGGAATCTACTTTCCTTGTGGCAACAGTTAGTCATTGGACAAGAACCTGTCCCTGTATTGACTGCTTAACAGTGTGCTATTTGAACTGGACATGCAGGTTCCCTCAGAAAGTGACATTTGAACTTTGACAGAACAAGATGAGATGGTCCTTCAGGTTCCTGTTTTTCAGAGAAAACTGTCAGAGATGGCCCATGGATGGTGAGGCAGTAGCAGCCCCTGGCATGCTGGGCCTGGATCTTCCTAGAGTTGGGTTGCTTGGGAATGCAGTTAAAAGTGGTGGTAAACTTCATCTAAAGCTAAATACCGGCACGAGACCAATAACCAACAAGTGCCACAAGGGAAAGTTGAAAAGAACTTTGAAGAGAGTCTTCAATCTTCAGAACACAAGGAGAAATGACTGAACTACACCAAAATGGACCGAGCAGATTTCCTGCTTCACCAAAATGAAAAGAGGCTCTGGGCCTGTAGGCTGAAGATGGATGCCCCAACGTTATAAAGGAACTTTGGGTGACTGTCCAGGCAGATAGGTATCATCTCTGTCATTTCTAGTTTTTGGAAGTTGCTTGCACTTCCTAGTTATTTAGGTAAATATTATTTCCTTCTTGGGTCTCTGAGGTAGTTGAAGATGAGATAGTTATAGTTACAGTTTTCTATTGACAGTTTTAGAAAAGAAACTTTGAAGTTAAAGTTTATAAGTTTAAGAGACATCAAAATAATAGCTTTTAGTTAGAAAGGAAATGAATTAGGTATAATCCTTTGGATTCATCAAAATAGGATAATTAATGAAATCTTTTCTTGGACTTGTCAATTGTTAATGGACCGGACATTACTCATTTATTGTTTGTATATATTGTATATAATTATTACACCTATTGTATATTATTTTTCTTATGTTAGCTATCACATTCTTTTTTTTATTTGACACAAAAATGGATATGTGGGAATTTAATAATGTTTCAGAAGTTTTGGAGATATCAGAGGGAATCTACCCACAGTCTATGTGGGGGTTAGTAAAATCTCCATAAATCCCAGAGCTCTAACCACAGTCAGTCTAGGAAAATCAGAGTGGTGATTCATACCTTAATCCTAGCACAGGGAGTATCCTGGGAGTGCTGACCTACACCCTTAATCCCAACTGAGTCAAGGTCACTTCAGATTATAGAAAGAATTCCAGGCTCCCAAGCCGGTGTGGTTGGGCCACACCTTAATTACTTAAAATGGGATTAAAACCCAGAGGGAAGAATTATTCCAAGGTAATCCGGGCTGAGGAAGCTGGAAGACAGATGGGTAAGATTTGACTGTGGTTTTTATTCCCTATAGTATCTCCAACTTCTTCAGAGATCTACCACTGAGTCTCATTCTTTCCTGCGACAGCTTCCTGCTGACTTATGGGCAATAGAATCTCTCTGGGATCCTGTAAAAGCTAAAACAATGGTTAGATCCTAATGGAGTGACTATACACATCTATAACCATTCTCAGAATAGAATTCCATCTGGAATTCTAATTAGAAGTGTGATCTGAAGGATAATTACAGAGAGCTATCTTGCAACCATTTTTGAATAATCTATTTTCTAAAAGCAATCATTGATTGGTGAGCACTAGGTTCTTGATTTTTCGATTTTTGCCTCTGTCTGTCTGTCTGCCTGTCTCTTTCTCTTTATCTTATACTATCCCTTTTATTCTTGTTCACTAGTAGGAGTTGTTGCGGTGGGGGTCCACCTTGGTTCCAGATTCTTTTTAGATAACAGATAGGAGGAAATGTTATTTACAATGGAAAACTTAAGCATTGTTGATACTCAAAGAAGATATTTATATCTTCTATGACTTCAGAAGATTGTATGCAGACAGGATGTTTGGAAGGTACAGATACAGAGAGAAACAAGCTTTAAGATGAAGCCAGGCAATTGTGGCTCATGCCTCTAATCCCAGCATTTGGGAAGCAGAGGCAGAAGAAGCCATGGATTACACTGTTAGTCCCAGCACTAGGGAAGCAGAAGTCAGAGAACCTCTGTGAGTTTCAAAGCCGTCCTGGTCTTCAAAGCAAGTTCCAGGACAGCCAGGTATGTTACACAGAAAACTCTGTCTGAAAAACAAATACAAACAAACAAACTAACAAAAGACAGGAGGAGGTGGATCTGTCCTCTGATATCTCCGACTGTTTTTATTATATTTGAAACATATCCCCACCTTATTTCACAAAAAGTCAGCATACAGTGACAAGCTTCAAAAGAATATAATGCCCCTGATGTTGAGAATCACTGAGTCCTGACAAAAATTGTATCAAGGTACAATAGAGTAAAAAGTGACCTCATGACTTAATTAGAAATGAGAGCTAAAGTCGGTGAACTAGTCCTGGGTGAGAGATTGTGTTCTGTTTAGTTGTCTATACTTAGTACTCAGATTGCCTGAGACACTTATTTCTGCTGTCATCTGGCATGGCCCTGACTAAGTAAAAGCAGTTAAAGTGTTGCTCATAGGTCATTGGGGTAGTTAGCAAATTTTTGTTTGATGTACTTACTGCCCCACTAACTACCTTACAGGTTCTGAGAAATAGATGGTTTAGTAGAAACAGGCTTTTTGTTGTCCAAAACTTCAGCTCACAGTACCCAACATTGGATCAGCAATTTCAGCTGTACTGTGTAACCATTTCTCCCAGTAATACAAGTCCCACTTACAGTTCACCCTCAAGGTTATCTCCCAAAAGATGATGTGAACCATATGCTGATGCATATCATTAACCTTCCGTGTGCTTACCTCAAAGGGTAAAGTGCACAGAGCTGCAGAGATGCAGAGCTGACCTTGAATCCTATAGTCTGTTAAGTCTCAGTACGAATCTTTTTGGAAGCGGAAGTTTTTAAAAAATATATTAATCTAAGATTAACATTTATTGAAATATAAGTTATCACTCACAATATAGGTAACAGTTTATATATGTCTGATAGATTGGATTATCTATGTGATGGACAATGGATGTTGAATTGGTCTCTCTAGCAGTTAGGAACCAGAAACAGGTCTTTTAAGATCTCAGTATCCCCTTATGAATGGAGTAGGCCATGCCCCCTTTAGGAGCCTGGGACCCTAAATAAATATTAAAAAAATAAATAATAAAAAATAAATCACTCAGATACACAAATCTGCTAAATACTAAGCAATCTAAATATTATCTGTCTCTAGGACTGAAGCCAAAAAGCACAGAATGGAGTGCATGCATCCACATTGTGACAACCTTCTTTCTCTTTAGTTCAAACTGATCTGGTTCCTTGCAAAATAATTTATTAAATAAAACGTTTTTACTAAAGTACCACAAAACATTTACTTTTGTACCATATTAAGTTTATGATAAATTTTCGGTGAAATAGGGGTAATGCTGTAAATGCTAGTCATAAAATTTTGAGTTTTAACAAAATTTATTTTATAAGTATGTGAGTTTGCCTGCATGGGTGTCTGTGCATGCCTTCCATGCCATAGAGGTATTAGAGTGTGTTCAATCAGCTGAAACCCGATTTTCAGACAGTTTTGGGCAACTCTGTAGGTTCTGGGAATGGAACCTAGGGTCTACATATGAGAAACAAGCTCTCTTAACCACTGAGCTATCTCTCCACTCCCCTAGCTTAACATACATTTCAGGAATACTTATTAATGGAGAATGAATAATACACCAAACATTATTTATTGCTCATGTAAACCAATTACTTGAGGAACTTATTAGCTATAATTCATATTTTAATTCTTATAACCAGTAAATTTGTAATTATTTAATGAATATATGGGAATACTGTATAGTTGAAAGATTCTGAATGAGTAATAAAAACTGGAAGAAATACTAGTGTGTGAAAAAGCCTACTGGAATTCATATTTATTATGACTCTAGGGTTATTTTCCATATATTCCAAATTTTACACGGAAGTCTACTTTATTTTATTTATTTTTCCTTACTTTAAGTGTCTCCTGTATATGTGCTAGAAAGAGAGGACATTATTACCCTTTGAAATTAACTCTTATATTGCTGCTAGACCCTGGCCACAGAAAAATTCTAAACAGTGATTATCAGATGCAGTATATTTTTAAGTGGTTGGTTTTGGTTTTGGCTTTGTGTGTTTTTCCTCTTTCTATGATTTCAGATAACTTTAATTTTATTTTTCAATATAGGTTAAAACAATTAAGTTTTTTTAGACTGAATATGTATAGATATTTTTATATCTCAGGAATGTATGCTCATTTTCTCTTATGATGAACAAATTTTATGCTTGTAGCTCATTTTGTATACAATATACTTTTTCTTTGAAAAGTCACCTAATACTTGGGTGATTTAGAATAATAAGCTTACATTTTCTTTTAACATTTCATTTGCCAATGAACAAGATCTTAAAAACATACAAACCTACTATTATTGTCTACGGTAGACCTTGAAATGGAATATATTTATTAGAATTGCGTTAGTGAGCAGACACACATCCAATCTGTGGCAACAAAAATAATTATAGCTTCTTTCTTATGAAGGGGATACAATCAGATTGGACCATTTGATCTCTTCTCCATGTGCCCTTCTCTTTTCTTTGAGTCCGAATTCTCAACTTCAGCAATTCATCCCATTCAGTTGGCATATATATTTTCTGGAATGTATCCTGTGAAATAAAAGAACAGGTTACACAGAAACTAGTGGCACCATCTCCTTTTACTTTCACATCAATAAAACCCAAAAATTGACTAGCTATTGTCACTTGACTCCAGAGAAGGATTTCCTTACAAAATCACAGATCTCCATATTGGTTAAGTACTCACATTCCACAAATCTTCTTGCCTCTTTTCTTGAATCCAGGTGAAGCAAATTAGGACATCAGCATATAATCAGAATCTGTGACACCAAAGAAACTATTATATGCAGACTTATTATAGCTTAATAAGGAGCTGAGAATGTTTTCTCAGAAGAACTTGATGAAGGCCAACATAAGGAGCATGAGAGAGTCTAAGATGGCTACTTCTCTCAGAAATTCTGCCTTAGTGTGTGCTCAAATTCCACACTGACTGCTTACCTTAATAATGTCTTCAGTGAAGTTTTCACCTCAGATATAATATGTGTATGCATAATATATCATATACACATGAATATCTGTAATCTGCACTAACAAGAATTAGAAGAGATTGAAGCAGTCTTTTGTCCAGTTAAGGAAACCATTTTTCTATTACCTCAGGGAACATTAACATCCTGTTAACTTGCTCCACTCTCAGTGTTATTCTGCATTTGGCGATAGCATATCTTGGACTCAGGCTACATTGCAATATACTCAAGTCATCTCCTTCCATAATGACGCACACTTATGATAAGAAGGAAAAATATGTGTATTTTCTAATAACTTGTCTCTAGTTCATCCTGCTATATACTTTCTGTCATGTCTTCTACAATGTTCCCTGAGTGTTTCAGGTTCTAATACACACACTAAATTCTATCAGCTTAAAACCATTGTAAGCATCTGTGTGTCTCTGCTGGTCTGCATGTCTGCGCGTCTAAACCTTGAGGCTAGGCCCGAAAGTCCAGGCCAGAAACCTCCTACTACAGACAAGAAGAAAATTACACTTTTTTCAGTCCCCAAGTTCAATCAGAAGTAAAAATTCAAGCCCATTTGGTACCATGACTTTTTTTCTCTGGTTTTTGGACAAACCACAGAAACTCTTATTAAAGCTTGATGGTGCACTTTTCTATGTATAATTACTTCTAAATAACTAACAAGAAAAAATCATGGAAAATTTTCTACGTGTTCAAATACACTGATTTCCTATATGCTGATAGATTTTCCCAGGTGATCTGACAGGGAAATGAGCTTCTTAACTCTATGTAAATGTGTGTTAGATTAGTAGGGAAAACTAAGACAGGGTCATTGGATTTTGACATGATCTGTTACTTCTTTGTATCTCTCTGTGTATGTTCATGTGAACATGTGTCCTGTATGAGTGTGTGTGTGTGTGTGTGTGTGTGAGTATGTGTGAGTGTGTGTAGAGAGAGATGCCAGACAATATCCTTGATTTCATTTCAGAAATGCTATAGACCTTATTTAATGTTGTCTAACTGATATTAATATCATCATTTAGATGAAACCAGTTAGTCATTAACCCAAGGATTCATGTGTGTTTTTCCCACTGATAAAATTCAAGAACATGACATGCTGCTGGGCATCTTTACCTAAGTTCTGAGGATGAAACTAAGGTCTTCATGCTTATAAGACAAACACTTTATCAGCAGGGCCCTCCAAATTGTTTTTTTTTTTTTTATGGTTGTGATTGTTAAATTTCATGGTTTGGAGAGTTATAGAACAATCGTTTCTTGGTCTGAACCTGGGATTGTTTTATATTCTTTGCAAAATTTTAAAGGAATATACATTTAACAATAGCGTGCTGTTTGCTCAATACTTTTTTCAGATTTGTGTAACACAGCACAGGTTGTTTGGATTCTACTGAACCTCTTGTGACACTCTGGTGTTTACTTAGATTTTGATTTAATCTTTGCAACCTCATTTGTGCTATTAAGGCCCTGTGGTTTCAAATTAGATGAATCTTCTGAATAAAATAATATGAATTGAAATATTTGTTGTTCAGTAGTTTCATCTGTGATTAGAGCCTTCCATCTTAGAGGAGTTCATGAAGATGAAGTATAGAAATGGAGGTAAAACAACAAGTTGCTCTAAGGGGAGGTAAAATATTTCATCCTTTTGGAACACTTATTCATTTCAGGCAATAAACAACTGAATAGCTTCAGGAAGTTCATGAAATTGATCATTCACAGACCATATATAATCCATGCATATATGAAACACAGAAAATGATATTCTCAGTTAGACGAGCACTCTTTTAGGGAGATGAAGGTCCTAAGACAACAAAACTAGCCATGCAACCTTGAGAAGCAAGATACCTAGCTGAGAAAGCTTGAAGATAACTCAAACCTTTGGGAGATTAGAAAATAGATTATCCAAACATTTTAGCTGCTGACAAACTGTACTATGTGATGCATTTTTCCTGACCTTTCATCCATGTTGGTCTGACCTTTTGGTGAGGCAGCTATCATTCAGTAATTTTTCCCTACGTGTAACCCTACATCCATTTTCCCATAAATAGTCATGACAAAATCATTAGTTCATCCTAGTGGGATCTGGATCTTTTTTCTTGTAGCCTGTCATATTTTCCTATTATGTGTGAATATGCATGCTTCTAGGACTAGTAATGTACATCAATACATCAAATATCTTAACACAAAAATAAAGGTTTTAGTACTACCATTGTTGAAGTGGGGGTTACAGACACAGACAAATATTATTCTTATATGTATCCAGTACACAAAGGGGTATGTTGGAAAATGTGAACATAAAGTTTATTCCTTTATTGTTCTTCACATTTGGGCTTTTTTTTATGATACAGGGACTCAAATCTGTCTTGAAACTTGATGTTTCCTTTAGGCTGGTTATCAGTGACAACGTACTGACATTCCTAGTTACTAGTTTTCAAACTGTAAAAGGTTCATTTATGTAGCAAAATGTCATCAACATCATTTATACTGACTAGCCAAACACGCTATGGCAACTATTATAATAGTGACATTATGGGAGTAACATTATGAAGGAATTTAAAGTCCACTCTGCAATACCTAACAACTCATTAATAGTTACATTAACGTAACTTTGTCTAAATTCTATTTATGGGTATGTCATAACTCTTAAAGAAAAACATAATACTCTTAATTCTACTTATAACATAACAGAGTTTCCTCTCTTTACTTATCTTCAAACACATAGGATGGTGTGCTGTGGGATGGTCTTTCTGTACGCTGTGAATATGCGTGCTATCTCAGGTTAATAAAGAAGCTGATATGGCCTGTGGCAAGACAGGGGACAGATAGGTGGAGGATTCTAGGGATAAAGAGGAAGAAGAAATGTTGAGGCTGCACAATGATGCGACGCTCAACAATAATCTCATTAAGGAAGTAACTTTATGCAATATATGGCTCATGCATCATGCATGCCTCTTTTATGTATACCACATAGTCTGTTTCTTCCAGGCATGGCAGTGGATCTAACAGTCATTTAGGCAGCATACAGTGTAGGAGAGTGTTTCTTGGAAATTATTACAGTGTATAAATGTTTAGAAGGAGGTCCCTAACTAATTTGGCCAGGTTCATGAACTGAAGCATGTGAATTGATATTTCTGAGCATAGTGAGTTTTCCTGCATGATGGAATGTTTTCCTCCCTTTAGGACCCTTGTGTCACCTGCTCCCATCTTAACATCTAACATCATAACATAAATGAGAAGTTTCATCTCAAAGGATACTGGAGCAACAAAAGGCACTCTTCCTCACACAAATTTAATCTGAGATGACCCTGCACCATTATGGCATTATACATGAAAAGTCAAAGATAGAATTTATATATATCAAAATACAATTAAAATAAAAGAGAATATATCAAAATCAGAGGAGTCTCAACTTCTTTTGACCTCTTCATCTAGTCTCTGCCTGACATCATAGCACCTGGGAAAGCTTACCAGAACCTGGCTTGCCTTATATTCCAACCACAAAGCTAACTGACTTAATTTACAGAGAAGTATACAGTTTTTTACTTCCAAACTTACCTGCAGACACCCTACACATTACAAAATATGCAGTGTACAATATACATCATATCAAAGTGGAACTATGGATGAGATTAACTGGCATTTTCGAGAGAACAAATGCTGTGAGTTTAAGATTGTTCCTGTTTCCTATTATAGACAAATTTTGTGGGCTTTAAAAAAACTGGCCTACCCTGGATATTTTAGTTCATTTCTAAATGAAAATATTATAGAAATTCCTAATTTATGTCAGCTATATAACCTAACTGCTGCATAGCTGATAGATACATTATAATTTGTCAGTAAAAAAACCAGACAGTTACTTAGGCAAAAGTGGAACATGTTGTCTGTGCTCCAATTGAGAACACACACAGGATGATAGATACTGTAACTGAAGTTTTTAGATTATTGAGTTAAAAGCAGAGAAGATGTCAGGGAAAAAAAGGAATAGGTTTATGAAGGAAGTCACTGGAAGGTGTGTGGTAAAAGATTCATGCTGAATTAACAGACTATAGGATTCAAAGTCAGCTCTGCATCTCTGCAGCTCTGTGCACTTTACCCTTTGAGGTAAGCACACGGAAGGTTAATGATATGCATCAGCATATGGTTCACATCATCTATTGGGAGATAACCTTGAGGGTGAACTGTAAGTGGGACTTGTATTACTGGGAGAAATGGTTACACAGTACAGCTGAAATTGCTGATCCATTGTTGGGTACTGTGAGCTGAAGTTTTGGACAACAAACAGCCTGTTTCTACCAAACCATCTATTTCTCAGAACCTGTAAGGTAGTTAGTGGGGCAGTAAGTACATCAAACAAAAGGGGCCATGAATTTGCTAACTACTCAAATGGCCTATGTGCAACACTTGAACTGCTTTTACTTAGTCAGGACCATGCCAGATGACAGCAGAAATAATGGTCTCAGGCAATCTGAGTACTATGTATAAACAACTAAACAGAACACAATCTCTCACCCAGAATAAGTTCACTGGCTTTAGCTCTCATTTTTTAAATAAATCATAATGCCTTTTCTTAATATATTGTATCTTGATACAATTTTCATTAGAGATTCTCAACATTAAGGTCATTATATATTCTCTTAAAGCTTGTCACTGTATGCTAACGTTTTCATGATATAATGCCATCCTCTTCCTAGTTTGTTATTAGC
The DNA here is from genome assembly GCA_033318265.1 of Phyllotis vaccarum. NCBI lineage: Eukaryota > Metazoa > Chordata > Mammalia > Rodentia > Cricetidae > Phyllotis > Phyllotis vaccarum. Next base: position 32,277,698 of record JARWLC010000011.1, on the reverse strand, counting down.
AAAGTCATGAGGAAAAGGAAGAAAAATAGAAATTAAAGGTTGAGTAAAAGGTACATATCATATGTGGAAAGTATTACACTAGGTACTTTCAAGTTAACTGAATGTCTAAAAATAAATGTCTTTTAAACGTGTGTGTTTCTGAGAAAATAACTACTCTGTGAAAAGAAAGCTTTTTGAATTTGAAAGATACATCAGTAAACTCACGTGTTTATAAAATGTTGATAATAACTCACTGCTGCTAGGACAAGTCAACCCAAAACTCAAAATATATCTGGTGGGTGGCATTTTTCATGACCTGAAAAATATATGGAACTTTATGGATGACGTTATAAAAGGACTATAAAACTCTGGTTCAAAGACAAGTTATGAAGAACTAAATATGGTTTCTTCTGTAACATGATTCTCAATAATTTATTAATTGAGATGGCATTTGTGATTTTCAATATGATTTAATATGATTTGAACCCTGGACACAGTTGCATAAAGCAAACTAATACATAATGTAGGAACAGAACATTGGAAAGTTTAATGATTATTTCTATATTATTCAATATTTCAATTTCAAGAATTATTATTTTAATACATTTTAGTGGATATAATATTGGATCTTGGACAAAGTACATTCCTTCCTTCTGCCCATGGATTTAAATGGTCACGGGCAGATTGTGTTCATACATATAGAGATGATGAGTTGAGAGAAGACAGCACTCAGGTGCAGCAGCTTTCTAGTGTTGGAGTCCACACTGCAGTAGATCACAGAGATGTAGCTGTCATTAACTCAACTGACTTCTGCTAAGTAGCAATTCAACCATGTTCCTCTACTTTGCTAGTGTGTTATCATCATGAAGATGTATTTAGATAGAATGTATTTTTGGAGTTATTGGTGCTGTAATATTTCAGGAACTGAACTGATGTATTTTATGATTCACATGAATCAAGTCAGCAGTGTGCTCAGAAATACTTCTCTGAAACTAGTTGCTAAATTAACCTGATTATCAAATTTTCTCAAGGAGAATCTTTCTTTAAAGATATATGCCAATATCTCTCCAGGTACATTGTATACTATTTTAACTTTGTTTATTTTAATTTTTTGACATAAAAATTACAGGTTTCTAATGGGATCCTGTTTCTAATCATCTTCCATTGCACAGGACACTTTGTAAAGCAATGAAATAGTCCAACAAGTATGACCAAATAGCTAAAGTTGAGAAGTTGAATTTTTTGGGAACATAGAACTCAATGATAGAATTGTGCTGGTCACTGAAGGAAGCAAATTATGGGTTGTCATAATTGGAATGTGTTTCCCATCAAAAGAAGTCTTAGATATTAAAAAACTTATTTAAACAAGGTGATTAGCTTTGTGATTTTACCATTTAGTTGCATGTAAATTAATGGTGAATGGAAATTTTTTTTAAAAAAGGCATCTTAATTTTCAAATGATATTTGCATGAACATGACTTAGTAAAGTATTTAACATTAATGAGTTGAAAAAATGAACACAAATTATGAAACTTTAAAAAGGTAATTGAAGAGAATGGTTTAAAAACACCATCACAGGACCAATTTTATCTCAAAATGTCTGCAAATTTTAGAAAATATTTAGTAGTAAACCATATCATATGTAATTCTCCTATCACAAAAGCTGTGGTTTGGGGAAACATCACTATTCACCTGTTTTCACATCAAAAAATTTATTCCAGATGACATGTATACAGAACTAAGTATCATAGCACAGAGACCTCAGAACAGACCGTGCATCATATACAGTCACTAATACATCTTCCTTTGAAAGGGTCATCTCAGTTTCATTTGTCCTTATAGCTAGGACACTCCTTTTGATGGTAATGTCAAATCTGCTTTATAGGGAGCATGTGACCTCCTCACCAAATCCTTGGTTGTCCACTGGAAGCTTGTACCAGTATGAGATTCAGTTGTCACATTATATCCATGATCTTGCCTCAAATGTTTTCATTCACTTTGTAATTACTGGATATACTCTGAACAGACAATCAGAAAACCCAACTAATTAAACAAAAGCATATTTAAATCAAATTTCAAATACAATACTTTAAATGGTAAAATACAAATACTGAATGGGGACAATTGAATGCTTCATGAAAACTTAAATTTGTAAAAAGATGGACTAAGTGTAAAATCTTTAAGAATGATTTTTAAAGCTACTTTTTAAAAACATATCAAGTCCAGAATACAAGTGCCTGAGTACTGTGAACTCTTATCTTTTGTAAAAGGGTCCTATCTATGTGAGTATTTTCATTTACCAGTCTCTAGATACATAGTATAAGAAAGTGTCTTGTAAATGAATTGCGTGATTAGATTAAAATTAGACCACAATAAACCTGTTAAGCAGAAAGAAATAGCACCTCAGAACACCCCTGTTTCCTTGGAATGAATGTTTTCAAATTTCCAGAGATGAATGTCTTATTGCTAAGAACAGGCTAGTTTTCAAAGAAAATGTTTTCTTTATTCCTAATGAATATACAAGATTTGATTACAAAAAGTGAATAATAGAAAACAAAATCTGTGAAAAATTTCTTATGGAACATCTATTTTCAGAGTTGGGTGAGTATACATTTGCCTTGAAAGTCTCACTCACTAGAGTTTCTTTCATTAAATATCTATATCTATAGTTGTAAACTATACAGAATTCCATGAGTTTGGTCAGATCCAAGTACACAGACCCTTAGTCATATTCACTTAATCAGTTTTACAACTCTATACAATATAAAACAGTAAGCAAAACTTCCATTATTTTAAAAATATTTTGGAGAATTTCAGGCATAAGTTTAATGCCTTTTCATCAAATATGGCCACTCCCTCTCCTCCACTGGTTTTCTCTCACATTTACTCTCGTCCATACCCATCTGTCATGTTAGTGTCTCCGTAGTCCAGTGAATGCTACTTGTATTTGGCAGGTAAAGATTATAGCCTAGGAATGGATAGAATCTCAGGATTGCATCATTGAAGAAATGCATTACATCCCTATAGTCTGAAATTTCTGGCCTGCCCTAACTCTGAGGTCTGAATCCATATTCCCAAAGAATCATACAAAGTCTTATATTAATTACAAGCTGTTTGACCTGTGACTCAGGCATGTTACTTACTCACTCTTACTTGTAAACTGACCCATGATTAGCCAAGTGACTTAGTACCTTTTCTCAGAACACTTTTATCTTATTTCCTCTGCATCTGCCTGACATCTTTGGTCTCCTCTTCCTCTTCCCAGAGGTTTTTAGTCTGATAGTCCCACCCACACTTCCTGTCTGCCTTCTGCCCAATCAGTGTTTTATTAAACCAGTAGGAGGGACAAATATTTACAACGTACAAAAGCATAATCCCACAGCAAGAGACTATTTTCTAGATCCAAATCAACTTGCCTATAATTCTAGGACTCAAGCAGTTGAAGCAGGAAGAAGACTCCAAGTTTCAGGATAGCCTGGGCTATAGCACACAAACATGTCTCAAAATAAACAAAGACAGGCTTTCCCTAACCTTACTCAGGCTCAGAGACCAATAGGAAAAAGACAGTATGAAGATTCTAACAGGTTCCATGTGGTGGTGGACCACTCCTTTATTCCCAGCAGTCGTGAGACAAAGGCAGGCAGATCTCTGTGAGTTTTTGGGCCAGCCTAACCTTTAAAGCAAGTTCCAGGACAGGCTCCAAAGATAGACAGAGAAACCGTGTCTCAGAATATTAAAATATGTATATATATTCATATTTATTAAATGCATAATTATTTATGTATTATTTACCCATGGCAAGGCAGGGACTAGATCTTCTTCCAAGTACTTTCCCAGCCTCACTTCTTGACCTCACTGCTCTTCTTGGAGATGATACAAAGACATTGGGAATAGGTAGAGTGAACTCAGGTTTTCTCTAGTCATTTTAAACAAGGCACCTTTATCTTGGGGACTTACCTGGAGAAAAGAGAATTGTGTGGATTTTGCTGTCAGTGAGAAGTCTTTCTCTTTTCAAAATTTCTTCTTCTTACAACATTCACTTGTTTCCCCTATATCTATTCTCTTTGTCTTGGCCTCTGTTCTGTCTTTTTTGTTGTTGTTTTGATTCCCATCACTTTTTTCCTAACTCAGCCTAGAGACTACAAGCCTTCAGAGATGAACACCTAGGTTATCCATGGAAAGCATAACCACACAACATAAGCATGGGTACCTTTCTCTCCTCTTCTGGCCCTCCTCCCCAGGATCTATGAAGGACTTAAGTTTTCCTGCTGGCATGTTACAATGGAATGGTGTCAGTAAAGGAGGAAATAACAAACAAATGGTGCTTGACTTAATCCCACCAGGACTTCAGTTGTCATAATAGGAAGCTAAATTATCACATCACTAAACATTTCATCTTATAGGATCGACTCAGGTCAGCTCTCACAGTTTTTCAGTTTTCTGATGGGACTTATGGAGTCTTTGCAGCATGATGTCTGTGCACATTTATAAAAATTGTTCTTTTCTGAATTTTTATGGGTCTAGTTGTTTTGGCCAAACTCCATGTACCTGATAGTAGACCAGCCTGGCCTGTTTGTCCTGAGGGAAGATGGAGTACTTCTCACAACAGTGACTCTAGACTGAAGTGGCTGGTCTCAGGAAAACCTTGAGTCTGCTGTTGAGTAACTCAATTCTTTTTTCTAGTCAGGGATGGTATTCAGGCAGGAGGCCTGGTTCAGAAACTGTGAATGGGTTCATGGACTCACAGAGCCTGGGACTGGAAAGCACTTTAGAAACCAAAGATCCTCACAAATTTAATTATATATATATATATATATATATATATATACTTTTATTTGTCTACTCTCCATATGAGTTGAAACAGAAAATTTCCAAGTCCTAAATTGGAGCACTGAGGTTTATAATTTCAGGAGAAGCTCTGATGATAGGAACACTCTTTCCTAAGGAGCCAACATGTCTTTTCATCTTGAAGATTTTCTCACTGGTCTCTAAAGGTTCTTTGAGGACTCTTGGTTAGTAAGGCATTTTTGTTATCTTCCTCTTCCCAGAGTTTTCTTAGTCTAGTAGCCATGCCAATACTTTCCATCTGCCTTCTGGCTAATCAGCATTTTATTAAACCAATAAAACAATGACAAATATTACAGTGTACAAAAGCGTAATCTCAAAGTATTAAGAGAAAGTTTTCTGAAGAGAGATTCTGGGAACAAAGAACAGGACTACCTGAGACTTGAGCAGAGCCCCGTGAGTGACTCCATGCAGGACTGTGACAAGGTCTCTGTGTTAAGACCTCAAGACCATCAGCAGATATACAGTCCTGATTCAGAATTTTTTTTTTTACAAATATTCACTTATATTACAAAATTTTTGACTGTTTCAATAAAACAGCTGTAGTTCATTACCGAGTGGGTTTCGGTTATGACCTCCACTTACCGCGTCCGGTTTCTTTGTGGTCCGAGTTTTGTCCCAGGCGAGGAGCGTCAAGATTAAATAAGTCTACACTCAGGAGTCGTTTAGGTTCCATCATTCAGGCTCTCCACACACTGAGAGACCTGAGCTTTATTCAGTACATGTTATCTCTTAGACCTATCTGTCCCTTAGCCATGCTTCTCTCCTGCCACTGCATCTCGCCTAGCCTTTTCCCCTCTAGCTTCCCGCCATGCTGGATTCCTTCTGCTCTTGCTCACACACACTGACTCTAATCCATGCTTGTCCCCCGCTTCAGCTCTTCTGCCGCTTCTGCCTGAGTCTCTCCTCGTGTCTCTTTTGTCTCAGCTCTCTGTCACCTTAACTCTCTTACACACCCTGCCTCCTCAATCAGGCACGCCCAAGGTCATAGAGGATCCCAAGAGACTAGCACTCAGCAGGTGGCAGCGATAAGGAGATTTGTAGTTCCTTTTTCCCCCAGTAAACAAGGTTTTAGTCCTTAGGGGAAGAGGATGGGCCATAAGGCCCAGAATGGCACTTATTCGGGAGACAACATCTCACTCCCCTTTATTAAATAAAAAATATAGAGAAGGAAACCCCTGTCTTAGGTTCGACCCCTAGCCCCTGCTATAGAACCCGTCATTGGATGTGCCAACTCCTGTCTTAGGTAGATATAGCAGGCGGGGAAGTTGCCCGTCTTTGGGTGAGTCCTTCTAACATTGATATGCATATCTGAGCATCAGTCAGGAGTTACAAGGCCAGAAGCCTGTTTTGTTATTTTCTGCTGATGACCTTGCTGCTTTTGCAGCGTATTAGAATGAAAAGACAGCATGCCAACCTTTGAGGCAAAATATTAAGAAGGGATATAAATCCAGACCATTGGGAAGCCACTAGTCAGGGTATTCTATAAGCCACTAGTCTAAAGGTATATGCTAACTGCAAGGTTTAATTTAAAGATTGCATTCTAGGGACCCCAAAAACACTGGTTTAACAATATGCAACTGCTGACTTAACATTTTCTATCTTACTTGAGGTAACACAAATATCAGAATATCCAAAGTTACACAATAGCAATTATTACATATGCAAAATGTCAATAGGGCAGTTTGTTGGTTGAGGGATAAATATGTACAGTTTTTCTTAGTCATTTGAAAAATATATTAGATATAAAACTTTAGATTCATAAAGATAAGATAGATGATAGAGTATTTTCTTTAATTTTGCTAAATACAAATAGACTAGATATTGTAACTATAATTCTTGCTTGATAGCTATTTTGTTATATGTAATTTTGCTATGTTAAAATTGAAACCTTCCTTTTTGATTAGAGAAAAAGGGGGAAATGTGGGAATGCATTTGTGAGTGCTGTATCTTTAAATAAAGGAGCTGGTTTGGGCCATGGCAGGTACGTAGAATAGGTAGGAGGAGAAATCAGAGCTTAGGTAAGAGAAGCAGGGCGGAGTTAGAGGCAGACCGCGCGGAAGCCGCCCAAGGGACGACATGTAAGGAACACGGGTGAGCTACGGGCCGGGGCCACGTGGCCCGCGGATTAATAGAAATGGGTTGATTTAAAATGTAAGAGCTAGCTAGCAATGTGCCTGAGCCATAGGCCAAACAGCATGGACTTAATATAAGCCTCTGAGTTATTTTTGGGGACCTGGGCGGCTGGGCCGCTAAGCGGTCTCGGGCGGCAGGGCTGTGGGTCCCAGATCTCTGGCTGTCTGGGACCCGAGAAAACCCATTACAACAGATGGTGCATCCAACGTGGGCCGATTATCCACTTAGAGCCTGAGAAAGATTACAAAGGGTTCTAGATCACATAAATTGAGCCAGGGCAGCTTCCAAATTGTGTGTGTGGAGCGGGTCTTTGTACAAACAAAGCATGGTCCGGGTCACACTCAAAATGGCGCCAGCGGCGGGCTGGCGACAGACAGTGTGAGCTACAATCAGGCGGGTTCCTGAAAACTAACAAAAGACTCAGTAACGTGATTGATTTTAGATTTCTGCTTATTTTGAACAAAAGAGAAACAAATTTTCTTCGTGGCAACATTTTCTTAGGTGTGCTCTGTTTACGGTCCGTTTAAGAAAACTTAGTGATTCAGCCTAATTTGCAAAAACTGTGCTTCTTTTTGGAGAATGTATTTTAAAAGCTCTTAAGGTTAGAAGATGAATAAGGATTCACAATAAAACAGATTCAGATAAAAAGAAAACCTGTAAACGGGTTACAATGTTTGTAAAAAGTACATAGGCTTCAGAGAAAAAAGAAAGAGGTTAGAAAAAGTTTTTAAAGTGAGAAATAGAGTAATAAAATTATAATAAGCCACGTAAAGATGGAAAATAGACACAAAATCTGGATTTTGGTTGTTATTGTGTTTTCTTTTAATTTTTTAACTGTTAATGAGCTAACTGCAAAAAGACAATGGATTGCAAAGGCTACTAAGTTAAACAAGAATGTATATTTTAAAGGTATTTTGATTTTGAAATTTGTGTCTAAGGATTTATTGCTTTGGAAGAGTTCTGTTTCTGTCTCCACAGATGAGAACCTGTGGATTGCTTCCAGGCAAATATGGTTTCATCAACCAAGACCCCCTGAAAAAACCTCTGATGAGAAGAGATGGCCAGATCAGCTTCATGGCTGCAGATTATGATCCAGTCTCAACAATCCATGAGATTTTCAACGCCCCTTAATCAGCAGGAAGTAGTAATAGATAACTTCGCCCAAATTCCCCAAATATTGTTTCTAAATGTTTGTTTTCATTATAAATGGTTAATGGTCATAGTCAATCTCTTTCTAAGAAAAAACGGGGGATATGGTATGTGAATGCTTTTTTAAAAAATTAGATTATTAAATTTACAGGTAATCAGCTGTTAATCTCAAACTGCTTTACATTGGTATAGATTTTGGTTTATTGATACAAATTTAAAGTCAATTTTATTATGCTGTATATGTTTTTCTATTCTTGTTTAAGGTATGATGTTCATGTAACTGTTTTAAAATTGTAGTGTATAATTAAGAAATAAAGGTTAATAGTCACTTTTGATAATCAAACTTATAGTTAGGTTAGTTAGGATTTGTAGGTATACAAAGATATATTTCAATTAAATAGATAATCTTCAAATACTTCTAAGACCTACAGAATATGGCATTTAAAATGTTTTAAGAGCTTAGACTTTTCTAGACAGTGAGACAGGTCTGTTCCTGGCAGCACTAATTTACTTCAACAGGAAGGTGGGCATTGAAGAAACTCCATATGGAGTCTCATCTATTTGTGGTGATGGTGAGCCACTGGAGAAGAAACTGTTTTTATATTGACTGCTTGACAGTATGCTGTTTAAACTGGACATGCAGGTTCCATAAGAAGATGACCTCTGGACTTTGGCAGAACAAGCCAAGATCATCATTCAGGTTCCTGCTTTACAGAGAAAACTGTCAGACATTCTTCAGGACTCAAGGAGAAGCAACAGATGAACTGTGCCAGAATGGGCAGAGCAGATTTCCTGCTTCACTGAAATGAAAAGAGACTCCAGGCCTATAGGCTGAAGATGGTTGCCCCAACTTTATAAAAGAACTTTGGGTGACTGTCCAGGCAGATAGGTGTCATCTCTGTCCTTTCTAGATTTTAGAAGTCGTTTGCACTTCTAGTTTACTTGGGTAAATATTATATCCTTCTGTGGTCTTTGATGTAGTTGAAGATTAGATAGTTATATGTACAGTTTTTCTTAGTCATTTGAAAAATATATTAGATATAAAACTTTAGATTCATAAAGATAAGATAGATGATAGAGTATTTTCTTTAATTTTGCTAAATACAAATAGACTAGATATTGTAACTATAATTCTTGCTTGATAGCTATTTTGTTATATGTAATTTTGCTATGTTAAAATTGAAACCTTCCTTTTTGATTAGAGAAAAAGGGGGAAATGTGGGAATGCATTTGTGAGTGCTGTATCTTTAAATAAAGGAGCTGGTTTGGGCCATGGCAGGTACGTAGAATAGGTAGGAGGAGAAATCAGAGCTTAGGTAAGAGAAGCAGGGCGGAGTTAGAGGCAGACCGTGCGGAAGCCGCCCAAGGGACGACATGTAAGGAACACGGGTGAGCTACGGGCCGGGGCCACGTGGCCCGCGGATTAATAGAAATGGGTTGATTTAAAATGTAAGAGCTAGGTAGCAATGTGCCTGAGCCATAGGCCAAACAGCCTGAAATAAATAAAGCATCTGAGTCGTTTCTAGGGACCCGGGCGGCGGGCAGATAAGCAGTCCAGGCGGCAGCTGTGGGTCCCAGATCTCTGGCTGCCCCGAAACCGCGAACTATCTACAACAGTTCATGGTACTTCTATACATCTTCTCATTAATAAAAACCTGTTAAAATCTCTTACATAGTAGTTCTGGAAAAGTCTAATCAATTACAATCACTAAAACTACCAGAAAAGCTTTGCTGTGTTGATTGCAGAATTATTTCAAAGTAGATTTAATCATTTTTAGGATATGTCATTAAACAGTGAACACATTCACTGGATTAAACTCTGGAAATATAAACGATTTACCTAGTGATGAATAGTTAAACATGCATTCCACAACTTTAAGAACTAAGTTAGGAATAACATATGCTGCTATGATGACTTGGACTTTCATCCCGTAAAATAAAAGAAGTAGGGAGGTCATTCTGTACACACTGCCCATTGCTCAGCATCCAGTTCGCCTGTTTTGAGTGTGTAACTTCAAGCATAACTCTTTAAATAGTGTTAAATAAGGGGTAGTATATGACACCTATGGGGGGTAACAAAAACGTATTAGTGTCTAGACTTTTTAGCTGAATAACTTACTTCTCATTGCTGTTACACTATGTATAACATGTAACCTGTACAAACATCTGGTTTTGTTTCTCTTTTTTTGAGAAAAGAAATTAGCTTCAATAAAATGTGAAATTTACATTAGTTTGCTTTAAACACAAGATTATCTATCTTTTTGGCTCAGCTATTTTGTAGCCAAAAAAGTGTCTGCTTTGATAATACAATATGAAAAAGATCATATGTACATTGGTACATTCCTTCATTAAAATTTTCCAAAACCTATCTCAATGTATCTGTACAACTGATCTTTACACAGAAGTCAAGATTGGCAAGTAGAGATGATTCAGTGCACAGCACTTTGGGTTTTGAGCATCCCTAGTTTTAGAGGATATCAGTGAACTGCTCTTTGCATTGTCTCAGGATCCATCAGAATCTCTCATTCTTCATCATTTTGCTTCAATTTGTGGAAATCACTGACTCTGTCCCTAGAGGCTTGCTTTAGTGTGTCTGTTTGAATTCTGGGTTCCCTTCCCATGTTGAGCCTCAAGTTAAGCACTGAAGATTTGACAGGTATCATTTTGAAGTACCAGGATTTTCATTATGGCTTATTTGTGAAGTTGGAGCAAGGTTAGGTGAGATAGGCTATCCAGTTGGAAGGTGGGAGATTATTTGATGACTTTCATTTGATCAACACTTATGGTTCTCCTTTTGTTTCTGAAAAAAACCTGATCTCTCTTTTTTTAAAATAATTTCTTCATGATGTGCTCTTAATTCTTTGACCTGCTGTCCACACTGAAACTTTCTGGTAATCTTTACAAGGTACATGTTATTTTTTCTGTAGTGTTGAAGCTGATCTTTTTGTTGAAGAAACTCCTGATGAAGCTCAGCCTGCAGTTCCTTTAAATGATGTATGTCAGCCATCAGATATGGTAAACATATCATAGCTTAAAATTGTCATCCTTGCATCTCTTCCCAGGCCCTCCCTGGCCCACAGGGGATTGCTGGACCACCTTAGTTGGCCTCCCTCTGGTCAGTTTGCTTATTTGTGTCCACCAAGAGCAAGAGATCTGAATTGTGCTTCTCTAGAAGCCCATGGGTTACCTTGTTGCCCTGGATTTGGCCCTGCCTCTTGGTTACCTCTTCCTGAAAGAGAACTTGGCCATAGGTCATGCTCCAGTAGTTTAAGGCAAGGACAACAATGACTACCAACTGATGTTTGAATGCCTTATGTATGCTGTGAATATCAATCTCTAAATAAAGGAGCTGTTTTGGGCCATGACAGTACCGTAGAAGAAGTAGGAGAAGAAATCAGAGCATAGAAGCAGGGCAGAGTCAGGGAGATCGAGCAAGCTGCCCAAGGTGTAACATGTAAGGAACACAGTGAGCCATGGGTCACGTGGCAGAGAGATTAAAGGACATGGGTTGATTTAAGATGTAAGAGCTAGCTAGCAATGGGCCTGAGCCACAGGCCAAACAGCATAAAGTTAATATAAGCATTTGAGTCATTTCTGGGGGCCTGAGCAGCAGCAGGGGACAGCTAATGGGTTTGGCGATGCAGGTATGGGCCTCTGGCTGCCCGGGTCCAAGAAACCCCCATTGCAACAAACAAATAGCATCACCAAAGGAAGGTTCACTCCAAAAGCCACAATGCAGGGGTGGGGGGTTGACTCTGCAACCACCAACACCTGCAAGCATTTCCAATTAGAATTTGTGTAACAAGTTATAAAATTCTTTTATATTTATTTTAGACAAAGGGAGAAGTGTGGTGATATTTTTTTTTTGTGCTTCAATCAATAAACTGGTCTGAAGATCAGAGGCTGTAGGTATCTATTAGTTGATAATAGAGGTCTTCTCAGGTTTATAAAACACTGATGCTCACTTTCAGAAGATCTTCTGCCTACTCAATCACAAAGAAAATCTCATTAAACAATTCAAACACAGCAGAGTTAATGTATGAGGAGGTCGAATGGAGATTTTGAGCTCCAGTATTGCTTAATTATTAATAGAAATATAGGAAACCTTTCTAGCTCGTGATGTGCAACATAGGAATAACAATATTCTGTCTACTAAAATTATAATTTTTCAAGTAGAATAATTTTTTAATGATGATTTGTGGTGAATGACAAACTGACCATGTTTTCACTGTATATTCTACTGCTTGCAATAAAGATGAGATTTTTCTATGTGTTTACTTCTTTTTTCCATGGGAAAGCATTTTTGCCTAAACACTTAAGGTGTCTATGGGACCTTGCTGATATAAAATAGATAATAACATGGTCAAACAACAGTAGCCCAAATAACTTTCACACTCATGAAACTATTTCTCATTCATATATATACCTCCTCTCTCTCTATATATATATATCATTATAAAATATTAAAATTGAAGTATAATGAAAGAATGAAGCTTTCAGAATTATACTGCCTTCAGTATAAATGACTTCTCCTTGCTTCTAGCGTAGCATACATTTTTTTAGGTACTGGAGAGGATCAATGCCCAGTGTTTCTTTTAGTCACAGCATGAAATGTCAGTCTTAGAAATTTGTGCTCATTGTCAGAAAATACATCAGTATTATAATGCCATGTCTATTGGCTACTGTCCTGGTAACAAAAGAAAGTGGTGAGGAAATCTCATGTACGTTTTACAGGAGACACATAAAGCATGTGAAGGAAAAATACAGGTCAAATGTTGATAGCAAAATCCACTACCTGGTTCTGTGTCACCTAGAGATTAGAATTGAATGTTTGAAATTAATGAATCTCAGATTCATATTCTTCTTAGGATTCATGTGATACAATCTTTACATAAGCTTTCAGAGCTTTAGTTTTTATATGATCCTAATAATACTCTGTATTATAGAACTTTCATAGGGATTAAATTATTCAGTGCCAATGGATTGCTTTTTTGAGGATTCTAGATACGTAGATCTGAGTAAAAGTCATCTCTTCCTATACCTTTTCTTCCTTCATTTGCCATAATTATACTCACACTTATTCCTGAGAAAAGTTTGTGTTTAGGTTTCTGGTACTAGTAATAAACATGAAGGGTAAATAGATTATATGTGTGAGATATAAACACAATGAAGGTTTTTGCTTAAATCATTTTTATATTGTTTGTTACAGACACTAAGAGAAAGAAGCTATAACAGTTATATATTATAATGTGCTAAGGTATTAAATTTTCATCACATCAAAGTTGAGAGTATTGTAAATTATGCAGAGAAGCCCCCATTTTACCTCAAGGGGAGATGTCTAATGCCATATTCTCCATATTTTCACCTTTTCATTGAGATTTCTTGGATGTTTCCTCAACTGGTCCTAATGCAATCTATATACACAGGAAATAGAAAAGTAATTTTTGTTTTAAATCTGCCCTCTAAGTTGATTTACTTTTCCTAGAAAATTAAAAACCAACAGCTCAATTCTCAGCATTTGTGGGTAACAGAGAAGCTATTTTTTCCTCTTAACATAGTTTTCCATATTTTGGTTTTACTCTATTTATACAATTCATAATAAGACAATTATTTTAAAACAGATATCTACAAACTTCTAAGTAAAAATGCCCATGTTGACAGCACTACTTCCTGAAAGACAGGATTTCACAGTGTAATTAATAAATGCTTTTAGGACTTCATATCAAAATATGTTGCTTTTTAAAATAGTTTGTTAATAAAATTTGAACATTTATTGCTCTCTTTACAACTTTAAATTTTCATGAAACATCCCAAATTCCCTGCTCATGTTATCTTGTTTATTTTTTATTTATTAAATTGTTGCAATGTGTTATTTTTATTGAATAGAATTTTTATTGCTCCTTGATAATAGAAACCTAAAGAAAGTTACATTACTTACAAATTCCATAATATCTTTGAAGCAAGATGATGGGTGTAGTGAGGGTTTGAAACCACATGTTTGTAGTGGGACCATGTTCTGGTACATTGTAAATGTTTATCCTCCTACTGGTTTAATAAAACGCTGATTAGACAGAAAGAAGACAGGAAGTGTGTGTGGGGCTACGAAACTAACAAAACACTGGGAACAGGAAGAACAGGGCAGAGACACCAGGAGAGACATAGACAGACACAGAGGAAAGAAGACAAAATGCTGCTCTGAGAAAAAGTACCAACACACATCGCTAAATAGATTAACTGCAGTTTAGTTAAGATGAAAGAGCCAGCAAGTAAGATGCCTGGGTGACAGGCCAATCAACATGAAGTTAATGGAAGCTTCTGTGTGTTTCTTGGGCTTTGGGACTGCTGGTCTGGACCTCAGGGTATACAGATCGAAGAAGCTGTGTGCAAGTATAGAACTTTGTACTAGTCTGGGCCAGAAACTAATATTGCATATATTGGTATAGGTATTCAGTGGACACCAGGGAATTTGGAGGTGGTCACATGCTTCCAAAGGAGCAGGTTTGACACTGCCAGCAAAAGGAGTGACCTAGTATATATTTTAAAAAATGATAATGAGGTGACCTATTTAAATGAAGTTAAATTAGTGACATTGTTTAGGATACACAATCTGTTCTGAGTTTCCTGTGCTACAATACATGGTTCTGCATAGATGGAGTCTGGGGTCTGGAATAATTTAGTCTAATGAGAAAACATAGGTGAATAGTGTTGTTTCTCCCATCTATAGACTGAGAAGTGGGAGGGTTCTCTCAGCTTGAACTTGTCTCAGCAAAAGTTCTCAATTTGTGAATATTTTAGCTGATATTGATCATAAGCCCAAGTCTTCAAGTCATTCCCTGTGTATCTTAAAGGATCTGGAATTTATATTTATCTATCTATCTATCTATCTATCTATCTATCTATCTATCTATCTATTTATTTATTACATGACCAAATAAATGTTAACTACTTTATTAATTTCTTTCTTGAAAATGTCGCTTGAGGTAAAAGTGATTTGTTAAAAGAGATCTTCTCTTCTATTTGCCATTTATGGTATGTACCAAATTGGAAAAGTTACCCATATACCGTCACTGTTCCAGAACCTAAGTCTACCTTAGTTTGTTTTATTGAAGAAGAGAAACATCCAAACCTTCCGACCTGTAACAGTACTTCTTTCTCGAGTGGTGTTAATAGTCTATTGAATCCTATATTTTCAATAAAATTCAACTTCTTAATTTTAGCAACAATGTTATTTTTGTCTTGTTTTTTTGTTTTGTTTTTTCCAGTTCTGTATAATGTCCTGAGCCTAGAAATTGGTTACAAGCAAGTGTCTACTAGAAACCCATAATAGTGTTCAGTTTTATCCTCTTATGAAAAAATTATTACAGTAAACAGCTTCAAATGCTTATGGATATTGAATAAAGTTTCCTCAGAGAAGGAGGATTCCTTTAGAGAATCATTGATCTCAAGATTGATTCAGTACCTGCTCTCAAAATTTAATTCTCAGCTCATTATGGTCTTATATTCTGACGAGTCATGGATAGCAACAATTCACTGAGTACAATAGAACCAATAGAAACAAAGATTCTATTCTGTCCAAACCATAATTGTTAAATAACACACAAATGAAACTTAAATATGAATAAAGTAATTGTTACAGAATCATGGTTGAGTCAAAGACAGCTGCATTTCTGAGAAGTGCTTCTAAAGTGTGGACTGTAAGACAAGAAAGGTACTGTACTTGAGAGCTAAGGAATCATGAGGAAAAAGAGGCTCAAATGATTGGCAGGGCAGAGGCAGTGGACAAATACAGGGATACAGCTGGATATTCTATGGGGAAATCGATACATAATGCAAAGAAGTTCTCTTAGGACAGGAAACATACTCCTCAAAATAGCTTCAGAAGTCCCTAAAACTAAAGAGATTCATCAGGCCTTTCTTAATATCACAAGTATATGCTGTAATGAGTTTTAAGAGTTACTCTAAGGAGAGTCAAGAAACAGAAAATATAGAAGCCTTGGCAGCAGCCTGGAAGAAAGAAGAAGCAGAAAAAGCTTACAAAGCAAAGACCAACAAAACAGCATAGAAGAAATACAAACCAACTGAGAGTTTCAGAAAAGGATCCGACTGGCTGTGTCACGGGGAAAGGCAGGCTATGTCATATTGAGTTGTGTGCTGCCTTTGTAGTGTGCTCCTGGATTCTAGCTTATATTATATGTCACACATGATGGCGTGCAGTGTGGTGATGCATCTCTCATGGGGACCTTTCTACTCTGTACCTCTCACCCATATTTTTGTACTTAACCACAGTAATTTCCAGGGGTTCACCAAGATAATCTTAGGCAGTCCATCTAATTTTGTATGTTAAGGAATCTATATCCAGAAAGAATGGATTTGTATTTCAATTTCAGAAACTATTGCCTTCTGAACAGGAATCCTCCAACCAAAAATGAGTTGGAGAACAGTGAACATGTGCTTCTAAGTTTAGCCGTGCATGCAACTGAATGAGCAGATTAAAAAAGAGCATCCATGCTGTACCATGCATCTGTCTTTTCACTATTGTCTGTGTTAGTGATTTTTTTTTAATGTGGCAGAAGTTTCATATTTTTGTTGTAGGTGTGGGTCAAGGAACATGCATATTCCCAAACAGGAAGTAGAATTTAAAAATATCTCAACCTTACAAACAGAATTATAGGTAACTAAAGAATGTTAATAGTCAGAAAAATGTTCAACACTGGAAATATGAACTCGAGGATCTCAGTACAGACTAGTGTGTGTGTGTGTGTGTGTGTGTGTGTGTGTGTGTGTGTGTGTATGTGTGTGTGTGTGTGTGTGTGTGTGTGTGAATTAATTACAATTAGTGAAGGAAAGAACTCACTAATTTGAAAGAGACCAAAAGGAAATACAGCAGTGTTTCAGAGAGAAAAAGGAAGAAAGAAATTTTGTTATTTATTATCATCTTAATATACTTGTACATATTATATAGATGTCCATATTTCTGTCTGCCTGTTTTTTGTTTAAATTAAATTGTATTGTTAGTGATGAGACTTTGAAAAAATGCTCATTTACTGTGGTTTGTATTCATAAACTTGCATTTTCTTAACATCATGAATCTACTGATTACTGGGAACCTCTTGCTCTGGGTTTAACATGTTAAGTCATCTTCACTCATTCAGACTAAAGCAAGTACTCTCTTGACTTCTGTAACCTGATCTTACTTGTGAAAAATACTGTATATATGTACATCAGGATGCTATTACTAAATCCTACATTAAATATTCACAAAACATTGACAAATACTCATTTTGAATGAATGTTTTTAAAAGAATTGATCTTTATTTTTGAATCACATATCCATTAAACCTAGGAATTCACCAAAGAGAGGAATTCACCAAAGATTCAATTGAGCTTTGAAGGTCTAGATTATCAAAGACCTTCTCTGTGGCAGAAGACAAGAAGGTGAGCTCAGCAATTGCTGTCATGAACTTCTCGGCACTTCAAGGCCTTGATATAATTGTCAATCCTAAGCGTATCCCTGAGCAAACAGCGGGCCAGGCTATACAAAGCAATGTTGCGAGTGTCTTCATCAGATGACTTCACAGATAACCATGTAGACGAGAAAGTAAACTTATTTTCAATAGCTCCAGGTTTAGTCTAAACATGGAAAGGAGAGGGCTTGTTTAGAAAGTTAAAATTGCTTGATAGTAATACCTTCTTGTACATGAGTGCATAAATATAGATGGAGTGAACATTTGCAGATTTTATGTACCAGCATTTGTAGATCAAAATGTTTGTTGTTTAACTTTTACAGCTGATTTCTATATCTTTCTATGTATTTTTGAGATATCTATTTTTATTTTAATGAAAATTCACCAAGGATATCCATGTTTCTGTCTGCCAAATGTTTGAATAACATAGAGTATTCACTACATCTTTTTTTTTTGGTAGATTCTGGGAAAAATTCCTGTTTGTCAAAGGAGGCATATACAGTCTGAGTCTTTTCTTAGAATAATTCTTTAAAATAAATAAAGATTAAATTATATTAAACAAAAAAATTATTAGTATAAAGCATGTTTCATATATATATATATATATATAAAGGTGTTAGGGCTCATAAAGTAAATATCATTTGATCTTCTGATTTTTTATTCATTCTATAATAGGGGTTTCCATATAAAAGTAGACAGAATGATCAAGAATCTTGAGGATACTTTTCATGGTATACATGCCTTTATCCCAAGGAAAATATTAGACTGGATGTTTTCTCAGCTTATTCTCTGAGGATTCATTTATACTCATGGGTGTGAGGAGAATATTGTTCTAGTATTTTATCTTTTAACTCAATCTATTTTTCCTATGATGTATTCATTAAAATTCATGAAAATGTCACACATTTCCATAAGTGTGTGAAACTTTAGGAAGTCCAAGACGATTATCAGATTCTTTGTGTTATTCAGAAATATCCATATTACCTATACAAACTACTCTCTTATTTACAATGGGTACAAGATACTTCCTATAGAGAGTTAGGGTGTATGCATTTTTAGAAAAAAAAAGCTGATAAAGGTAGGATTTAAAAATGACCTTTCGATATTAACAAGGCTGTGGATGAATTAAATATAAATTATATAAATATATTTCATAAAATATATAATATTATATGTATATATCAATCTCAGAAAATAAGTATTTAAAAATTAATTTCTCATTAAACAAATCACCTCTTTCATACAAGAGATTTGCAAAGGAATGTGAAGAGTGAGTAGGCTTACCGTTCTGAGTATAGTCTTTAGTCGCTCCACAAGGCCTACAAATCTTTCCCCCAGCTCTCTTGTTCTTGACACGGTAATATTGGAGGAATCTGGAAGAGCGACCACTGCAGCCTCCATGAGCTTCAGAGGTTCTTCCCAGGCTTGTAAAATACCAATGATCACTTGGAGAAGTTCTTCTGACTAAATAATTATGAAAAAATCCATTACAATTATTGTAATACACCATGGTTAATACATGTGGAGGATGCATTAAGGTAGTGAATTCCAGTATTAATTTATTTTTAATAGGAATATAGAAAACCTTCTTAGAATGTGATGTGCAATATATAAAATACAAATGTATTTCTCTCACAGAAATAAAATTTTGCCAAATAGAATTGATTTTCCTTAATAATAATTTCTAATGAATGTCAACATCATCATTTTTTTTTCACTATATGGTCAACTATCTGTAGTCCAAGTGAGCTTTAGTTCTTTATGTTCTTAATAAGAGCACATATGAGAGAACATTTGCAAATATTAAATGAATCGGTCACAACTGCTTGCTTTGGGGGGATTCAATATAAGTACATCAGAGAAAATGGTGACCAGTTCTTATACACCAACCTTTATTTAATAAAAGAATTTGTTTGTAAGTTCTAGCAATACACATTAAGGGGGAATAGACCATATCTATAGAATGTCAGCAATAAGAATTTTGTGTAAATCATATTCACAATTTTTATGATTAAGACTATAATGGAAGATATCAAACACCTATAGATTATAGGTTTTGAGACATTCAGTCATCATCATAGCATAAATTGACATTGAGAATAAGATAAAATATTTAGTGAAACCTCCTTTATTTAAAATAACCTTTATTTATTTATAATTTAATTTTTTAAACATACCCACCACTGTTTCCCCTTTCTCCCTACTTCTCAGTCATCTCCCAGCTTTTCATTGTCCTATCCCGCCATCTATTCCTCAGAGATTTTAAGTATTCCCAGATTGAGTCAATGAGGAATCTCTCTTTTAATTTTTTTTTAAATTTACTTTAAATACAAGAGAAGGCTGAGTAGTTGTGGATGACATCTTCATAAATTATTTAAAAACCTGAAGTAGGACTAAGAGGATCTTTAAAAATTAAAAATGAATGAGACATTGGCCTTTAAGTACTATTCTTCCAGAGTAGTTTGTATTATACATAAACACTACTCGATCTGAAACTCTCACTCACATATACATACACATGTATGGTCAGTTATCAATGTGCAATTCATACTAAAGCTTCCCAGATAATATTAAGGCCAACTCCACAACCCATATGTTGTTAAAATATGGTTCTCTGGATATCAGTTTATTAACCTGTTGTCACGGGAAGAAGCTTTTATCTTAGAGAGAAATTATCAACTATATGATGTTATTGTTGGCTTCTTGCTTCTCCTCTTCTCTTGGCTCTGAGATAACAACACATGGTACGGCTCCAGTAACCAAACACCCTGTATATTATGTCAATTATCTTGATTAAAATAAGGAAGGACACCTACTGTTGTTTTGAGAATTTCCTCATTGGTTTCTGGAGCAATGATAAAGGTTGTATGGCAGGGTTTCAGCACTGGTTTTGGTTTTGGTTTCCAAATATCCTGACCAAACTTCAGATTCTAGAAGAAATTAAAAGATCAAATTTACTACAGTTAAACACTGAATTAATACATTTCTAAAACCATCACTAACATATTTTATAGATATAATTTTTTTATTAATGATAATTATATGGATATTAAGACAGAGGACAGAAGTGAAGACTGTCTACAAACATTTTTTGTCTAAGGGAAAAGCAATCTACTATTTACTCACCAATATTTTTTCCTCTCTCTTACTCTTTTGTTTTGCCCTTCCTAAATGGTACTGCATAGACAGAAAGCGGTGAGAAACACAGATACTGTAAAATCTTTAGTTTTAAGCATCCATTTTCTCTTTATGAAGGCGTGTGTCATTCAATATAGCACATTATGCTCATAGTGTCATTTTGTAACTTGATAGTCTATTTGCTTCAAGCAGATTTTGTAAAAGAAATATTTACTTTAAGTGTGTAGTTACATGACAATAGTAGGATGCAATTATAGTGATAGTGTCAAAATCAGTCAAAGTATAGGCATATTTTAATGTAATACTTACCAGTGAGTAAGTAGTAAATTAAAACTTTATTCCATATATAATATAGAATATATGTCAATTGAGAATATATTTGCTTAAGAAAATTATTACCTAAAGTGACTATTTTTAATAAAGAAAATGAGTAAATTTGTAAGAGTTTAATGGATTTCGAAGAATATCACAGTAGAACAACTATAGATATAGATTTTAGAATGAAAGAAACACTAGTGGGTGAGATTATCAAGAAAAAATATATATTCATCACAACTCTAGAAAGAGATACATAATAAACTAATTTTGCACTGAATTTTTTGTTTTCTACTATTGACTTCCCCTAACCAAATTTAATATATTTAGTAGAAATAGAGAAAATATTTTTTTATACCTCACAATGAGAAACTCATTCTTGAAAATTTGAAAACAATAATCTTAAGCAGGCACCGGCATTCTGAGAAACTAATTCATTTGACTTAACATGGACTTTTTGTCATTTAGTTTTGATCTAATCACACGATTCGTTACAAAACAGTTCTTCTGCACTAAATGTCTATAGAGAGAATGCTAAGTAAAAATGCCCACATAGACACGGCACTTCACAAAAGACAAGAGTTCTCATAGCTCTGATCTGTGTATCTTGCACTTTATATCTTAAAAGTATTGCTCAAAAATCATTTTGAAAAACTGTACTGTGCTTTGAATCTGGACCGACAGCTGGAGAGCCTGCATGGGTCCAAACTAGGCCCTCTGAATCAAGGTAACAGTGTCTCTAATCAAGCTGGGCCCCCGTCTAACAACAGGAAATATCCTGGTTACATTAAATGGCTTTTTTAGAGCCCACTCCCTACATTGGATACCTTGCTCCAAGAGGAAGGAATGGGTCTTGCTTCAACTTGATATGTGAGGCTACAGTGAATACTCAAGGGAGACCTTACGTCTTTGATGAGGGTGGGGTGTGAGGGAGGTGGGGAAGGTGAAGGGAAGCAGGGGAAAAGAAGGGAGGGATAAAGCAAATGCTATGGAAAAGGAATGTTATTAATAACTTAAAATATAAAAATAAAGAAATAGGTACAAGACAAAGCTACATAATTATACAGTTACTATATCTTTACAAATTTAAATGTTTATGAAGCATCCAATTGACCCTTGCCCATGGTTCAGTGTCTACATTTCAACATTTAAAGTAATGTATTTAAAATTTGACATATAATAGACTATGACTTTATTAGTCAAGGTTTTTGATTGCACCTTCAGAGAAGATGCAATACTTACAAAATCAGTGAAGACTTGTGTGGCAATATTATGGGTGTCGAAGGCCAGTTCAATCACACGCTGGTATAGGGTTTCAGTTGTCAAATGGGGACTTGGTGTGGAGGTCACATGATCCCAAAGGAGCATATGTGACATTGTCAACAAAAGAATTGTTCCAGCTACAAATAGAAATGAAACTGAGATCATCTATTCAAATGAGAATACATTAGTGATACTGTAGAGAATACACTGTTTTGATGTGTCTGTGACATAATACTTGGTTTTATAATATGGAATATGAAATAAACTGTCAAGTGTTGAAACATCAGTGAATAGTAATGTTTCCCAAAACTATAGCTTGTGAGATTGGAGAATTTCCTTGACTTTGGTGTGCCTTTCTAGAGTTTCCAATATTTGCAAACATTTTGAGGTGAAATTGGTCCAGAGACAGAGTCTTTAAGCCATTTTTTCAAATGTTTTTAAGGTTTTGTAATTTTTGTTCATTTTCCATCTCATTATAGTTAAAATGTTTGTTAATTCATGTTCACGCAGATATCACTTGAAAACTAAGATGACTTTTAAAACAAAGATACTTTTCCCTTTCCCATTTATTTGCATATAACACATCTATAAAATCACAATCTACTCTTCTTGTAAAATAAGATTCCAAAATCTAGGCCTTCCTCAGGTGGATTTATTTGATGAGAAAATCATTCAATTCCCAGAAACCCATAATTTGCTTCCTCCTTCTTTTACGGACACAATTAATCTATTTAATACTATGTTCGCAAAAAAAGTTAAAATTTCAATTTTAGCTATTTGGTCATTTTTTGTACTATTTATTTATTTTAGAACGTGTCCTGTGCAATGGAAGATGATTAGAATCTGGTGCCCAGTTGAGGTAGATCCGAGTCCCTCATGCCAGTTTTAAGGCTGAGTTAGGTGTTCCTCTGAAGGGAAGAGGCTCCAAGGTGTCTGTTCATGCACCAGAAACATAGTCTGATCCTACTGCAAACCTGTAATACCATTCCCTTTTATCTTTAAGTTTAAAAATATATTTTAAAACAACATATAATGTCATGGACATTGTGTCTTCAAGGAAGAAGAATTTCTCTAAAGAAACACTGATCTCTAGAATAATTTACCAACTACTTTCAGAAAAGTTCTTCTGAGCCAGCTACTGACTTGACTTCATAAAAATAATAAAATACATCAGTTCCCCAAATATTACAGTGCCAATCACTCCAAAACTGTATTCAATCTAAGCCCTAAACCATTCTTCATGAAATAAAACACTAACAAAGTAGAGGAACATGGATGAAGTACTACTTACAGAAGGAGAGGTGAGTCAAGGTCAGCTGCATATCTGCGATCTACTGCAGTATGGACTCCCAAAAATCTGCTGCACCTGAGTGATATCTTCTCTCAATTCATCACCTTCTATATATACTAGCAGAACAGAATCTACTCATGGTCAAATACGTGCAGGGAAAGAAGGTTCCATGGCTTTTGTCTAATAAAGATTTAAAGATTGTCTCTACTCTGGAAGTATTCAGATACTAATCTTGACACAGTTCTGTCTTACATCCTCCTTGTAACAATGGCCAGGGTTCAAATCATTTTGGAAATCACAAATGTCATCTCAGTTCCTTAATGACTCAGAATCATGTCATGAAGTAAAACATACTTATTTCCTCCTATTTTTTATCTCTGGAATAGAAGTGCTATACTCTTTCTGTCATGTCATGTGTAAAGTTTCATGAGTATTTTGGGTTGTGATAACTGACTTCCATCATATTTAGTTTTGTGCCAGAATATCCTAACAACAGTCAGTTATTCTCAACATTTTATCAAAACAAATTTATTGATGCTTCTTTCAAACCCCCAAAGTTGTTCTTCTCTCAGAGTAGTTATTTTCTTAGTATTAAATAGACAGAAACACAAATGTTTAAAAGACATTTACATTTATGCATTCAGTTAACTTGAAAGTATCTGGGGTGATATTATTCACATACAATATGAACCTTCTACTCATCCTTTAATTTTTATTTTGTTTCCTTTCCCTCGTAGTTTTTCAAATAACATGCCATGAAGAGGATAGCATTATATTGTGGAGATATGTTTCAGATATAATAAAAACAGTTTGAGATATCAGAGGACAGATATCCTTTGGACTCATCAAAATAGGATAATTAATGAAATAATTTCTTTGAATTGTCTATTGTTAATGGACTGGACATTGCTCATTTATTGTTTCTTTATAGTGTATATAATTATTGTACCTATTGTATGTAGTTTTTCTAATATTAGCTATAACCTTATGTTTTTATTTTGACATAAAAGGGGATATGTGGGGATATGTTTCAAATGTAATAAAAACAATCTGAGATATGAGAGGGATCTATCCACAGTCAGTCTAGGAGGATCAGACAGTGGTAGTTTACACCTTTAATCCCAGCACAGGAAATATCCTTAAGTGGTTACCTACACCCTTAATCCAAACAAATCTAAGTTTGAGGTTATCTTAGTTTACAGAAGGAATTCTAGGCTCCCAGGCTGGTAGTGGTGGTGCCATGCCTTAACTTAGTGAAGTTAGTATTTAAGGCGGGCATAGAAAGACAGAGCAGGCAGAAGAAGCAATGGCTCACACTGTTAGTCCAGCACTTGGGAAGCAGAGGAGAAGAATCCATGGTTTACACTGTTAGTCCAAGCACTTGGGAAGCAGAGGCAAGAGAATCTCTGTGAGATTCTGTCAATGGAAATTCTCTTAAATACACCAATCCAAAATTAATATTTATTAAAATATATGCCAACACTCATGATACAGGCTACAGCTTAAGTAGACACCTAATAGACTGGGTTATCCACGAGGTGGACGATGAATGCTGATGGATGCCCAACCAGTCTCTCCAACAGTCTAGAATCAGGAAACACAGCCTTCCAAGATCCCAGCAGCCCCTATGAATATTGTTGGCCACTCCCCCTTCCAGTGCCCGGGACCCTGGATAGGCGTCTTCATACCTTATCAGCTGAAACCTGAATCCTACCACATCTCCCCCTTTTGTCTAACTAAGAAGATTCTAAACTAAGACTATATACAATATAAAGTATTAAGAGGTTGTATCTAGGAGAGGTTTAGGCACAAATTACAGCTAAAACCTAACACATATAAACTATATTATATATTTCTAGAATATTGGTAGATGGTATGGTGTATAAATCACTTCAAAAATGTTGATCTGGGAAACTGATAATCCAACATCTGAATGTTCCTCACTAAGGGATAATAGGGTACGAACCTTAAATATCTATTCTTCAACCCTTTCAAGACCTGAGAAGGAAAATGTATTTCCTGAAAGTCAATAGCACATATAAGTAGTAGCTTCCAAAATTTGGGAGAGGACAGCGACACAGCTATCTGGACAATCACCTCTCATTTTGTTGGCCATCAGAGCATCCATCATATTGGCTACAGGCCTATGGTATCTGACAGATCTTTTCACAAGCAGGGCATTTTTGGAGGAACTGTCTTATCCTGTCAGGGCAGGTTTCATCAGTCTCCATCCATCATCTTGTTCATCCAGCTTGGACATCATGTGTGTAATGTCAGCAATCAAGGTAAGGGCAGTTCTTTACTTAACCAGCCATTCTATGCCAAAAGGACAAACTCCAAAGGAGTGTCCTTGATGCTCAACACCATCTCGGGAAAGGAGTGTGACACCAGGAGTCATTGTGTCTCTTGCAGCCGAATTCCAAATAATAATAAAGGTTAAATGCCATATTCTCTGAGTCTATGAAATGGTTGAAGACTCCTGTCTATCTATGATATTTTAATCTGTATTTGAGAAGACTGTGACATGGCAACTTAAGTAATGTTGACTGCAGTTTTTATCATCCTAAGGATTAAAATCTGTACTAGAAAATTAGATTACCTATAAAGGGGTGTATAATTTCTGAACAATGACTTTTAGTATGACTATCAAACATTATCCAGAGGTATATCTACAATGTAAAGTGGTAACAGTATTTTAGACATGTATATACATATATATCATCCAAACAGAGGTATATAAAACATCTTGTGCCTATATCATAACTAGTGCACTCATACTTTATCTCTAGTATAGTTAAATGGAGGTAATAATTGTATAGTGGACATGACAATAATATGCAAATATTTTAAACAGAGGTAGAAGCATATATAAAATATAACAGTTATAGATTCAATTTTACATGACAGTTACAGATTCAGTTATATATCGATGTAGAAGTTGTTTGGTTACATAAAGCAATTTCAGATTTAACTTTGTACCAATGTACACGTTGTCTCAATCAAATATATAAAATGATTTTACATTTGTATCAATATACAAATATCTATGCCATTGCAAATTGTCTTTATCTCAGCCCATATATTTGGCTAAAAATTGTTTATAGGTAGATAGAACAATCTACCTTTATCTATCCTATCAATTCCCCTTTCTCTTCTTTAAAAGAGATCCTTGAGGCTATATTATTGTTCTGTCCTCAACCCAATTTCAACTTATAGCTATTCTATCTGAATAATAATTACCCATATCAAAGCATAAAACTTATTGGGAAAGGGGGTATAGTCTTTGATAAGGTTGCTTCCTGTGGGGATTTAATAAAGTTTCAGAAGTTTTGGAGATATCAGAGGGAATCTACACACAGGCTATCTACGTGCGGGGTTAGTAAAAGCTCCAGTAGTCCCAGAGCTCAAACCACAGTCAGTCTAAGAAAATTTGAGTGGTGATTCCAACCTTTAGTCCCAGCACAGGGAGTATCCTGGGAGTGGTGACCTACACCCTTAATCCCAAAAGAGTCAAGGTCACTTCAGATTATAGAAAGAATTCCAGGCTCCCAAGCAGGTGTGGTGGGGCCACACCTTAATTACTTAAAATGGTATTGAAAACCAGAGGGAAGCATTATTAAAGGTAATCTGGGCTGAGGAAGCTGGAAGACAGATGGGTAAAATTTGACTGTGGTGTTTATTCCCTCTAGTATCTCCAACTTCTTCAGAGATCTATCCCTGAGTCTCATTCTTTCGTGCCACAGCTTCCTGCTGACTTATGGGCAATGGCATCTCTTTGGGATCCTGTAAAAGCTAAAACAATGGTTAGATCCTAATGGAGTGACTATACACATCTATAACCATTCTCAGAATAGAAATCCATCTGGAATTCTAATTAGGAGTGTGATCTGAAGGATAGTTATAAAGAGCTATCTTGAAGCCATTTTTGAATAATCTATTTTCTAAAAACAATCATTGATTGGTGAACACTAGGTTCTTGATTTTTTGATTTTTGCCTCTGTCTGTCTGTCTGCCTGTCTCTTTTTCTTTCTCTCATACTATCCCTTTTATTCTTGTTTCACTAGTAGGAGTTGTTGCGGTGGGGGCCCATCTCGGTTCCAGATTCTTTGTAGATAACAGATAGGAGGAAATGTTATTTACAATGGAAAACTTAAGCATTGTTGATACTCAAAAAAGATATTTATATCTTCTATGACTTCAGAAGATTGTATGCAGACAGGATGTTTGGAAGGTACAGATACAGAGAGAAACAAGCTTTAAGATGAAGCCAGGCAATTGTGGCTCATGCCTCTAATCCCAGCATTTGGGAAGCAGAGGCAGAAGAAGCCATGGATTACACTGTTAGTCCCAGCACTAGGGAAGCAGAAGTCAGAGAACCTCTGGGAGTTTCAAAGCCATCCTGGTCTTCAAAGCAAGTTCCAGGACAGCCAGGTATGTTACACAGAAAACTCTGTCTGAAAAACAAATACAAACAAACAAACTAACAGAAGACAGGAGGAGGTGGATCTGTCCTCTGATACCTCCGACTGTTTTTATTATATTTGAAACATATCCCCACCTTATTTCACAAAAAGTCAGCATACAGTGACAAGCTTCAAAAGAATATAATGCCCCTGATGTTGAGAATCACTGAGTCCTGACAAAAATTGTATCAAGGTAAAATAGAGTAAAAAGTGACCTCATGACTTAATTAGAAATGAGAGCTAAAGTCGGTGAACTTGTCCTGGGTGAGAGATTGTGTTCTGTTTAGTTGTCTATACTTAGTACTCAGATTGCCTGAGACACTTATATCTGCTGTCATCTGGCATGGCCCTGACTAAGTAAAAGCTGTTGAAGTGTTGCACATAGGTCATTGGGGTAGTTAGCAAATTCATGGCCCCTTTTGTTTGATGTACTTACTGCCCCACTAACTACCTTACAGGTTCTGAGAAATAGATGGTTTGGTAGAAACAGCCTGTTTGTTGTCCAAATCTTCAGCTCACAGTACCCAACAATGGATCATCAATTTCAGCTGTACTGTGTAACCATTTCTCCCAGTAATACACGTCCCACTTATGGTTCACCCTTAAGGTTATCTCCCAATAGATGATGTGAACCATATGCTGATGCATATCATTAACCTTCCGTGTGCTTACCTCAAAGGGTAAAGTGCACAGAGCTGCAGAGATGCAGAGCTGACCTTGAATCCTATAGTCTGTTAAGTCTCAGTACAAATCTTTTTGAAAGCAGAAGTTTTTAAAAAATATATTAATCTAAGATTAACATTTATTGAAATATAAGTTATCACTCACAATATAGGTAACAGTTTATATATGTCTGATAGATTGGATTATCTATGTGATGGACAATGGATGTTGAATTGGTCTCTCTAGCAGTTAGGAACCAGAAACAGGTCTTTTAAGATCTCAGTATCCCCTTATGAATGGAGTAGGCCATGCCCACTTTAGGAGCCTGGGACCCTAAATAAATATTAAAAAAATAAATAATAAAAAATAAATCACTAAGATACACAAATCTGCTAAATACTAAGCAATCTAAATATTATCTGTCTCTAGGACTGAAGCCAAAAAGCACAGAATGGAGTGCATGCATCCACTTTGTGACAACCTTCTTTCTCTTTAGTTCAAACTGATCTGGTTCCTTGCAAAATAATTTATTAAATAAAACGTTTTTACTAAAGTACCACAAAACATTTACTTTTGTACCATACTAAGTTTATGATAAATTTTCGATGAAATAGGGGTAATGCTGTAAATGCTAGTCATAAAATTTTGAGCTTTAACAAAATTTATTTTATAGGTATGTGAGTTTGCCTGCATGGGTGTCTGTGCATGCCTTCCATGCCATAGAGGTATTAGAGTGTGTTCAATCAGCTGAAACCCGATTTTCAGACAGTTTTGGGCAACTCTGTAGGTTCTGGGAATGGAACCTAGAGCCTACATATGAGAAACAAGCTCTCTTAACCACTGAGCTATCTCTCCACTCCCCTAGCTTAACATACATTTCAGGAATACTTATTAATGGAGAATGAATAATACACCAAACATTATTTATTGCTCATGTAAACCAAGTACTTGAGGAACTTATTACCTATAATTCATATTTTAATTCTTATAACCAGTAAATTTGTAATTATTTAATGAATATATGGGAATACTGTACAGTTGAAAGATTCTGAATGAGTAATAAAAACTGGAAGAAATACTAGTGTGTGAAAAAGCCTACTGGAATACATATTTATTATGACTCTAGGGTTATTTTCCATATATTCCAAATTTTACATGGAAGTCTACTTTATTTTATTTATTTTTCTTTACTTTAAGTGTCTCCTGTATATCTGTTAGAAAGAGAGGACATTATTACCCTATGAAATTAACTCTTATATTGCTGCTAGACCCTGGCCACTGAAAAATTCTAAACAGTGATTATCAGCATGCAGTATATTTTTAAGTGGTTGGTTTTGGTTTTGGCTTTGTGTGTTTTTCCTCTTTCTATGATTTCAGATAACTTTAGTTTTATTTTTCAATATAGGTTAAAACAATGAAGTTTTTTTAGACTGAATATGTATAGATATTTTTATGTCTCAGGAATGTATGCTCATTTTCTCTTATGATGAATAAATTTTATGCTTGTAGCTCATTTTGTATACAATATACTTTTTCTTTGAAAAGTCACCTAATACTTGGGTGATTTAGAATAATAAGCTTACATTTTCTTTTAACATTTCATTTGCCAATGAACAAGATCTTAAAAACATACAAACCTACTATTATTGTCTACGGTAGACCTTGAAATGGAATATATTTGTTAGAATTGCGTTAGTGAGCAGACGCACATCCAATCTGTGGCAACAAAAATAATTATAGCTTCTTTCTTATGAAGGGGATACAATCAGATTGGACCATTTGATCTCTTCTCCATGTGCCCTTCTCTTTTCTTTGAGTCCGAATTCTCAACTTCAGCAATTCATCCCATTCAGTTGGCATATATATTTTCTGGAATGTATCCTGTGAAATAAAAGAACAGGTTACACAGAAACTAGTGGCACCATCTCCTTTTACTTTCACATCAATAAAACCCAAAAACTGACTAGCTATTGTCACTTGACTCCAGAGAAGGATTTCCTTACAAAATCACAGCTCTCCATATTGGTTAAGTACTCACATTCCACAAATCTTGCCTCTTTTCTTGAATCCAGGTGAAGCAAATAAGGACATCAGCATATAATCAGAATCTGTGACACCAAAGAAACTATTATATACAGACTTATTATAGCTTAATAAGGAGCTGAGAATGTTTTCTCAGAAGAACTTGATGAAGGCCAACATAAGGAGCATGAGAGAGTCTAAGATGGCTACTTCTCTCAGAAGTTCTGCCTTAGTGTGTGCTCAAATTCCACACTGACTGCTTACCTTAATAATGTCTTCAGTGAAGTTTTCACCTCAGATATAATATGTGTATGCATAATATATCATATACACATGAATATCTGTAATCTGCACTAACAAGAATTAGAAGAGATTGAAGCAGTCTTTTGTCCAGTTAAGGAAACCATTTTTCTATTACCTCAGGGAACATTAACATCCTGTTGACTTTTGCCCCACTCTCAGTGTTATTCTGCATTTGGCGATAGCATATCTTGGACTCAGGTGACATTGCAATTTACTCAAGTCATCTCCTTCCATAATGATGCACACTTATGATAAGAAGGAAAAATATGTGTATTTTCTAATAACTTGTCTCTAGTTCATCCTGCTATATACTTTCTGTCATGTCTTCTACAATGTTCCCTGAGTGTTTCAGGTTCTAATACACACACTAAATTCTATCAGCTTAAAACCATTGTAAGCATCTGTGTGTCTCTGCTGGTCTGCAGGTCTGAGCATCTAAACCTTGAGGCTAGGCCCAAAAGTCCAGGCCAGAAAACTCCTACTACAGACAAGAAGAAAATTACACTTTTTTCAGTTCCTAAATTCAACCAGAAGTAAAAATTCAAGCCCATTTGGTACCATGACTTTTTTTCTCTGGTTTTTGGACAAACCATAGAAATACTTATTAAAGCCTGAAGGTGCACTTTTCTATGTATAATTACTTCTAAATAACTAACAAGAAAAAATCATGGAAAATTTTCTCTGTGTACAAACACACTGAATTCCTATATGGTGATAGATTTTCCCAGGTGATCTGATAGGGAAATGAGGTTCTTAACTCTATGTAAATGTGTGTTAGATTAGTAGGGAAAACTAAGACAGGGTCATTGGATTTTGTCATGATCTGTTATTTCTTTGTATCTCTCTGTGTATATTCATGTGAACATGTATCCTGTATGAGTGTGTGTGTTTGTGTGTGTGTGAGTATGTGTGAGTGTGTGTAGAGAGAGAGATGCCAGACAATATCCTTGATTTCATTTCAGAAATGCTATAGGCCTTATTTAATGTTGTCTAACTGATATTAATATCATCATTTAGATGAAACCAGTTAGTCGTTAACCCAAGAATTCCTGTGTGTTTTTCCCACTGATAAAATTCAAGAACATGACATGCTGCTGGGCATCTTTACCTTAGTTCTGAGGATGTAACTAAGTTCTTCATGCTTATAAGACAAACACTTTATCAGCAGGGCCCTCCAAATTTTTTTTTTTTTTTTTATGGCTGTGATTGTTAAATTTCATGGTTTGGAGAGTTATAGAACAATCGTCTCTTGGTCTGAACCTGGGATTGTTTTATATTCTTTGCAACATTTTAAAGGAATATACATTTAACAATAGCGTGCTGTTTGCTCAATACTTTGTTCAGGTTTGTGTAACACAGCACATGTTTGTTTGGATTCTCCTGAGAGCCTCTTGTGACACTCTGGTGTTTAGTTAGATTTTGATTTAATCTTTGCAACCTCATTTATGCTATTAAGGCCCTGTGGTTTCAAATTAGATGAATCTTCTGAATAAAATAATATGAATTGAAATATTTGTTGTTCAGTAGTTTCATCTGTGATTAGAGCCTTCCCTCTTAGAGGAGCTCATGAAGATGAAGTATAGAAATGGAGGTAAAACAACAAGTTGCTCTAAGGGGAGGTAAAATACTTCATCCTTTTGGAACGCTTATTCATTTCAGGCAATAAACAACTGAATAGCTTCAGGAAGTTCATGAAACTGATCATTCACAGACCATATATAATCCATGCATATATAAACCACAGAGAATGATATTCTCAGTTAGACGAGTACTCTTTTAGGGAGATGAAGGTCCTAAGACAACAAAACTAGCCATGCAACCTTGAGAAGGAAGATACCTAGCTGAGAAAGCTTGAAGATAACTCAAACCTTTGGGAGATTAGAAAATAGATTATCCAAACATTTTAGCTGCTGACAAACTGTACTATGTGATGCATGTTTTCTGACCTTTCATCCAAGTTGGTCTGACCTTTTGGTGAGGCAGCTATCATTCAGTAATTTTTCCCTACGTGTAACCCTACATCCATATTCCCATAAATAGTCATGACAAAATCATTAGTTCATCCTAGTGGGATCTGGATCTTTTTTCTTGTAGCCTGTCATATTTTCCTATTATGTGTGAATATGCATGCTTCTAGGACTAGTAATGTACATCAATACATCAAATATCTTAACACAAAAATAAAGGTTTTAGTACTACCATTGTTGAAGTGGGGGTTACAGACACAGACAAATATTATTCTTATATGTATCCAGTACACAAAGGTGTATGTTGGAAAATGTGAACATAAAGTTCATTCCTTTATTGTTCTTCACATTTGGGCTTTTTTTTATGATACAGGGAATCAAATCTGTCAAGAATTTTGATGTTTCCATAAGGCTGGTTATCAGTGACAACGTACTGACATTCCTAGTTACTAGTTTTCAAACTGTAAAAGGTTCATTTATGTAGCAAAATGTCATCAACATCATTTATACTGACTAGCCAAACACGCTATGGCAACTATTGTAATAGTGACATTATGGGAGTAACATTATGATGGAATTTAAAGTCTACTCTGCAATACCTAACAACTCATTAATAGTTACATTAACTTAACTTTGTCTAAATTCTATTTATGGGTATGTCATAACTCTTAAAGAAAAACATAATACTCTTAATTCTACTTATAACATAACAGATTTTCCTCTCTTTACTTATCTTCAAACACATAGAATGGTGTGCTGTGGGATGGTCTTTCTGTTCACTGTGAACATGCATTGCTATCTCAGGTTAATAAAGAAGCTGATATGGCCTGTGGCAAGACAGGGGACAGATAGGTGGAGGATTCTAGGGAGAAAGAAGAAGAAAAAATGTTGAGGCTGCACAATGATGAAACTCTCAACAATAATCTTATTAAGGAAGCAACTTTATGCAATATATTGCCTAGGAGGGCCTCTTCCATGTAAACCACATAGTCTGTTTCTTCCAGGTACTGCAGCGGATCTAACAGTCATTTAGGTAGCATACAATGTAGGAGAGTGTTTCTTGGAAATTCTTACAGTGTATAAGTGTTTAGAAGGAGGACCCTAACTAATTTGGCCAGGTTCATGAACTAAAGCACGTGAATTGATATTTCTGAGCATAGTGAGTTTTCCTGCATGATGGAATGTTTTCCTCCCTTTAGGACCCTTGTGTCACATGCTCACATCTTAACGTCTAACATCATAACATAAATAAGTTTCATCTCAAAGGATACTGGAGCAACAAAAGGCTAACTTCCTCACACAAATTTAATCTGAGATGACCCTGCACCATTATGCCATTATACATGAAAAGACAAAGATAGAATTTATATATTTCAAATACAATTAAAATAAAAGAGACTATATCAAAATCAGAGGAGTCCCAACTCCTTTTGACCTCTTCATCCAGTCTCTGCCTGACATCATAGCACCTGGGAAAGCTTACCAGCACCCGGCTTGCCTTATATTCCAACCACAAAGCTAACTGACTTAATTTACAGAGAAGTATACAGTTTTTTTTTACTTCCACACTTACCAGCAGACATCCTACACATTATAAAATATACAGTGCACAATATACATCATACCAAAGTGGAACTATGGATGAGATTAACTGGTATTTTCCAGAGAACAAATGCTGTGAGATTAAGGTTGTTCCTGTTTTCTATTATAGACAAAATTTGTGGGCTGTAAAAAAACTGGCCTACCCTGGATATTTTAGTTCATTTATAAATGAAAAATATTATAGAAATTCCTAATTTATGTCAGCTATATAACCTAACTGCTGCATAGCTGATGGATACATTATAATTTGTCAGTAAAAAACCTGACAGTTACTTAGGCAAAAGTGGAGCATGTTGTCTGTGCTCCAACTGAGAACACACACAGGATGATAGATACTGTAACAGAAGTTTTTTGGATTATTGAGTTAAAAGCAGAGAAGATGTCAGGGAAAAAAGGAAAAGGTTCATGAAGGAAGTCACTGGAAGGTGTGTGGTAAAAGATTGGTGCTGAGACTTAGCAGATTATAGGATTCAAGGTCAGCTCTGCATCTCTGCAGCCCTGTGCACTTTACCCTTTGAGGTAAGCACACGGAAGGTTAATGATATGCATCAGCATATGGTTCACATCATCTATTGGGAGATAACCGTGAGGGTGAACCCTAAGTGGGACTTTTATTACTGGGAGAAATGGTTACACAGTACAGCTGAAATTGCTGATCCATTGTTGGGTACTGTGAGCTGAAGATTTGGATAACAAACAGCCTGTTTCTACCAAACCATCTATTTCTCAGAACCTGTAAGGTAGTTAGTGGGGCAGTAAGTACATCAAACAGAAGGGGCCATGCACTTACTAACTACCCCAATGACCTATGTGCAACACTTCAACTGCTTTTACTTAGTCAGGGCCATGCCAGAAGACAGCAGAAATAAGTGTCTCAGGCAATCTGAGTACTAAGTATAAGCAACTAAACAGAACACAATATCTCATCCAGAATAAGTTCACCGGCTTTAGCTCTCATTTTTTAATTAAATCATAATGCCTTTTCTTAATATAGTGTACGTTGATACAATTTTCATTAGAGATTCTCAAAATTAAGGTCATTGTATATTCTCTTAAAGCTTGTCACTGTATGCTAGTGTTTTTATGATATAATGCCATCCTCTTCCTAGTTTGTTATTTGCAAAGTCATGAGGAAAAGGAAGAAAAATAGAAATTAAAGGTTGAGTGAAAGGTACATGTCATATGTGGAAAGCATTACACTAGATACTTTCAAGTTAACTGAATGTCTAAAAATAAATGTCTTTTAAACGTGTGTGTTTCTGAGAAAATAACTACTCTATGAGAAGAAAGCTTTTTGAATTTGAAAGATACATCAGTAAATTCACGTGTTTATAAAATGTTAAAAATAATTCACTGCTGCTAGGACAAGTCAGCCCAAAACTCAAAATATGTCTGGTGGGTGGCATTTTTTATGACCTGAAAAATATATGAAACTTTATGGATGACGTTATAAAAGGACTATAAAACTCTGATTCAAAGGCAAGTTATAAAGAACTAAATATGGTTTCTTCTGTAACATGATTCTCAATAATTTATTAATTGAGATGTCATCTGTGATTTTCAATATGATTTAATATGATTTGAACCCTGGACACAGTTGTATAAAGCAAAATAATACATAATGTAGAGACAGAACATTGGAAAGGTTAACGATTATTTCAATATTTTTCAATATTTCAATTTCAATTATTATTATTTCAATATATTTTATAGGATATAATATTGGATATTGGACAACTTACATTCCTTCCTTCTGCCCATGGATTTAAATGGTCATGGGCAGATTGTGTTCATACATATAGAGGTGATGAGTTGAGAGAAAACAGCACTCAGGTGTAGCAGCTTTCTTGTGTTGGAGTCCACACTGCAGTAGATCAAAGAGATGCAGCTGTCATTAACTTAACTGACTTCTGCTAAGTAGCAATTCAACCATGTTCCTCTACTTTGCTAGTGTGTTATCATCATGAAGATGTATTTAGATAGTATGTATTTTTGGAGTTATTGGTGCTGTAATATTTCAGGAACTGAACTGATGTATTTTATGATTCACATGAATCAAGTCAACAGTGTGCTCAGAAATACTTCTCTGAAACTAGCTGCTAAATTAACCTGCTTATAAAATTTCCTCAAGGAGAATCTTTCTTTAAAGATACATGCCAATGTCTGTCCAGAACATTATATACTGCTTTAACTTTATTTTAATTTTTTTGACATAAAAATTACAGGTTTCTAATGGGATCCTGTTTCTAATCATCTTCCCTTGCACAGGACACTTTCTAAAACAATGAAATAGTCCAACAAGTATGACCAAATAGCTAAAGTTGAGAAGTTGAATTTTTTGGGAACATAGAACTCAATGATAGAATTGTGCTGGTCACTAAAGGAAGCAAATTATGGGTTGTCATAATTGGAATGTGTTTCCCATCAAAAGAAGTCTTAGATATTAAAAAACTTATTTAAACAAGGTGATTAGCTTTGTGATTTTACCATTTAGTTGCATGTAAATTAATGGTGGATGGAAAATTTTTTAAAAAAGACATCTTAATTTTCAAATGATATTTGCATGAACATGGCTTAGTAAAGTATTTAAGATTAATGAGTTGAAAAAATGAACACAAATTATGAAACTTTAAAAAGGTAATTGAAGAGAATGGTTTAAAAACACCATCTCAGGACCAATTTTATCTCAAAATGTCTGCAAATTTTAGAAAATATTTAGTAGTAAACCAAATCATATGTAATTCTCCTATCACAAAAGCTGTGGTTTGGGGAAACATCACTCTTCACCTGTTTTCACATCAAAAAATTTATTCCAGATGACATGTATACAGAACTAAGTATCATAGCACAGAGACCTCAGAACAGACCGTACATCATATACAGTCACTAATACATCTTCCTTTGAAAGGGTCATCTCAGTTTCATTTGTCCTTATAGCTAGGACACTCCTTTTGATGGCAATGTCAAATCTGCTTTATAGGGAGCATGTGACCTCCTCACCAAATCCTTGGTTGTCCACTGGAAGCTTGTACCAGTATGTGATTCAGTTGTCACATTATATCCACGATCTGGCCTCAAATGTTTTCATTCACTTTGTAATTACTGGATATACTCTGAACAGACAATCAGAAAACCCAACTAATTAAACAAAAGCATATTTAAATGAAATTTCAAATACAATACTTTAAATGGTGAAATACAAATACTGAATGGGGACAATTGGATGCTTCATGAAAACTTAAATTTGTAAAAAGATGGACTAAGTGTAAAATCTTTAAGAATGATTTTTAAAGTTACTTTTTAAAAACATATCAAGTCCAGAATACATGTGCCTGAGTACTGTGAACTCTTGTCTTTTGTAAAAGGGTTCTATCTATGTGAGTATATTCATTTACCACACTCTAGATACATGGTGTAAGAAATTGTCTTGTAAATGAATTGTGTGATTAGATTAAAATTAGACCACAATAACCCTGTTAAGCAGAAAGAAATAGCACCTCAGAACACCCCTGTTTCCTTGGAATTAATGTTTTCAAATTTCCAGAGATAAATGTCTTATTGCTAAGTACAGGCTGTTTTTCAAAGAAAAAGTTTTCTTTATTCCTAATGAATATATGAGATTTGATTACAAAAAGTGAATAATAGAAAACAAAATCTGTGAAAAATATCATATGGAACATCTATTTTCAGAGTTGGGTGAGTATACATTTGCCTTGAAAGTCTCACTCACTAGAGTTTCTTTCATCAAATATCTATATCTATAGTTGTAAACTATACAGAATTCCATGAGTTTGGTCAGATCCAAGTACACAGACCCTTAGTCATATTCACTTAATCAGTTTTACAACTCTATACAATATAAAACAGTAAGCAAAACTTCCATTATTTTAAAAATATTTTGGAGAATTTCAGGCATAAGTTTAATGCCTTTTCATCAAATATGGCCACTCCCTCTCCTCCACTGGTTTTCTCTCCCATTTACTCTCGTCCATACGCATCTGTCATGTTAGTGTCTCCGTAGTCCAGTGAATGCTACTTGTATTTGGCAGGTAAAGATTATAGCCTAGGAATGGATAGAATCTCAGGACTGCATCATTGAAGAAATGCATTACATCCCTATAGTCTGAAACTTCTGGCCTGCCCTAACTCTGAGGTCTGAAACCATAGTCCCAAAGAATCATACAAAGTCTTATATTAATTACAAGCTGTTTGACCTGTGACTCAGGCATGTTACTTACTCACTCTTACTCGTAAACTAACCCATGATTAGCCAAGTACCTTTTCTCAGAACACTTTTATCTTATTTCCTCTGCATCTGCCTGGCATCTTTGGTCTCCTCTTCCTCTTCCCATAGGTTTTTAGTCTGATAGTCCCACCCACACTTCCTGTCTGCCTTCTGCCCAATCAGTGTTTTATTAAACCAGTAGGAGGGACAAATATTTACAACGTACAAAAGCATAATCCCACAGCAAGAGACTATTTTCTAGATCCAAATCAACTTGCCTGTAATTCTAGGACTCAAGCAGTTGAAGCAGGAAGAAGACTCCAAGTTTCAGGATAGCCTGGGCTATAGCACACAAACATGTCTCAAAATAAACAAAGACAGGCTTTCCCTAACCTTACTCAGGCTCGGAGACCAATAGGAAAAAGACAGTATGAAGATTCTAACAGGTTCCATGTGGTGGTGGACCATTCCTTTATTCCCAGCAGTTGTGAGACAGAGGCAGGCAGATCTCTGTGAGTTTTTGGGCCAGCCTAACCTTTAAAGCAAGTTCCAGGACAGGCTCCAAAGATAGACAGAGAAACCGTGTCTCAGAATATTAAAATATGTATATATATTCATATTTATTAAATGCATAATTATTTATGTATTATTTACCCATGGCAAGGCAGGGACTAGATCTTCTTCCAAGTACTTTCCCAGCCTCACTTCTTGACCTCACTGCTCTTCTTGGAGATGATACAAAGACATTGGGAATAGGTAGAGTGAACTCAGGTTTTCTCTAGTCATTTTAAACAAGGCACCTTTATCTTGGGGACTTACCTGGAGAAAAGAGAATTGTGTGGATTTTGCTGTCAGTGAGAAGTCTTTCTCTTTTCAAAATTTCTTCTTCTTACAACGTTCACTTGTTTCCCCCTATATCTATTCTCTTTGTCTTGGCCTCTGTTCTGTCTCTTTTTTTGTTGTTGTTTTGATTCCCATCACTTTTTTCCTAACTCAGCCTAGAGACTACAAGCTTTCAGAGATGAACACCTAGGTTGTCCATGGAAAGCATAACCACACAACATAAGCATGGGCACCTTTCTCTCCTCTTCTGGCCCTCCTCCCCAGGATCTATGAAGGACTTAAGTTTTCCTGCTGGCATGTTACAATGGAATGGTGTCAGTAAAGGAGGAAATAAGAAACAAATGGTGCTTGACTTAATCCCAGCAGGACTTCAGTTGTCATAATAGGAAGCTAAATCATCACATCACTAAACATTTCATCTTATAGGATCGACTCAGGTCAGCTCTCACAGTTTTTCAGTTTTCTGATGGGACTTATGGAGTCTTTGCAGCATGATGTCTGTGCACTTTTGAAACCAAAGATCCTCACAAATTTATATATATATATATATATATATATATACTTTTATTTGTCTACTCTCCATATGAGTTGAAACAGGAAATTTCCAAGTCCTAAATTGGAGCACTGAGGTTTATAATTTCAGGAGAAGCTCTGATGATAGGAACACTCTTTCCTAAGGAGCCAAAGTGTCATCTTGAAGATTTTCTCACTGGTCTCTAAAGGTTCTTTGAGGACTCTTGGTTAGCAAGGCATTTTTGTTATCTTCCTCTTCCCAGAGTTTTCTTAGTCTAGTAGCCATGTCAATACTTCCTATCTGGCTAATCAGCATTTTATTAAACCAATAAAACAATGACAAATATTACAGTGTACAAAAGCGTAATCTCAAAGTATTAAGAGAAAATTTTCTGAAGAGAGATTCTGGGAACAAAGAACAGGACTACCTGAGACTTGAGCAGAGCCCCGTGAGTGACTCCATGCAGGACTGTGACAAGGTCTCTGTGTTAAGACCTCAAGACCATCAGCAGATATACAGTCCTGATTCAGAATTTTTTTTTTATAAATATTCACTTATATTACAAAATTTTTGACTGTTTCAATAAAACAGCTGTAGTTCATGGTACTTCTATACATCTTCTCATTAAAAAACCCTGTTAAAATCTCTTACATAGTAGTTCTGGAAAAGTCTAATCAATTACAATCACTAAAACTACCAGAAAAGCTTTGCTGTGTTGATTGAAGAATTATTTCAAAGTAGATTTAATCATTTTTAGGATCTGTCATTAAACAGTGAATACACTCACTGGATTAAACTCTGGAAATATAAACGATTTACCTAGTGATGAATAGTTAAACATGCATTCCACAACTAAGTTAGGAATAACGTATGCTGCTATGATGACTTGGACTTTCATCCTGTAAAATAAAACAAGTAGGGAGGTCATTTTGTACACACTGCCCATTGCTCAGCATCCAGTTAGCCTGTTCTAAGTGTGTAACTTCAAGCATAACTCTTTATATAGTGTTAAATAAGGGATAGTATATGACACCTATGGGGGGGGGTAACAAAAACGTATTAGTGTCTAGACTTTTTAGCTGAATAACTTACTTCTCATTGCTGTTACACTATGTATAACATGTAACCTGTACAAACATCTGTTTTTGTTTCTCTTTTTTTGAGAAAAGAAATTAGCTTCAATAAAATGTGAAATTTACATTAGTTTGCTTTAAACACAAGATTATCTATTTTTTTGGCTCAGCTATTATATCAAAGTGTCTGCTTTGATAATATAATATGAAAAAGATCATATGTACATTGGTACATTCCTTAATTAAAATTTTCCAAAACCTATCTCAATGTATCTGTACAACTGATCTTTACATCAAAGTCAAGGTTGGCAAGTTGAGATGATTCAGTGCACAGTACTTTGGGTTTTGAGCATTCCTAGTTTTAGAGGATGTCAGTGAACTGCTCTTTGCATAGTCTCAGGATCCAACAGAATCTCTCATTCTTCATCATTTTGCTTCAATTTGTGGAAATCACTGACTCTGTCCCTAGAGGCTTGCTTTAGTGTGTCTGTTTGAATTCTGGGTTCCCATCCCATGTTGAACCTCAAGTTAAGCACTGAAGATTTGACAGGTATCATTTTGAAGTACCAGGATTTTCATTATGGCTTATTTGTGAAGTTGGAGCAAGGTTAGGTGAGATAGGCTATCCAGTTGGAAGGTGGGAGTTTGTTTGATGACTTTCATTTGATCAACACTTATGGTTCTCCTCTTGTTTCTGAAAAAAAACCTGATCTCTCTTTTTTTAAAATAATTTGTTCATGGTGTGCTCTTAATTCTTTGACCTGCTGTCCACACTGAAACGTTCTGGTAATCTTTACAAGGTACATGACATTTTTCCTGTAGTGTTGAAGCTGATCTT
This sequence comes from Phyllotis vaccarum, assembly GCA_033318265.1. Classification (NCBI taxonomy): domain Eukaryota; kingdom Metazoa; phylum Chordata; class Mammalia; order Rodentia; family Cricetidae; genus Phyllotis; species Phyllotis vaccarum. The sequence continues at coordinate 32,235,605 of JARWLC010000011.1, read as the reverse complement.
CTTGTTGAAGAAACTCCTGATGAAGCTCAGCCTGCGGTTCCTTTAAATGATGTATGTCAGCCATCAGATATGGTAAACATATCATAGCTTAAAATTGTCATCCTTGCATCTCTTCCCAGGCCCTCCCGGGCCCACAGGGGATTGCTGGACCACCTTAGTTGGCCTCCCTCTGGTCAGTCTGCTTATTTGTGTCCACCAAGAGCAAGAGATCTGAATTGTGCTTCTCTAGAAGCCCATGGGTTACCTTGTTGCCCTGGATTTGGCCCTGCCTCTTGGTTACCTCTTCCTGAAAGAGAACTTGGCCATAGGTCATGCTTCAGTAGTTTAAGGCAAGGACAACAATGACCACCAACTGATGAGTGAATGCCTTTCTGTATGCTGTGAATATCAATCTCTAAATAAAGGAGCTGTTTGGGGCCATGACAGTACCATAGAAGAAGTAGGAGGAGAAATCAGAGCATAGGTAGGAGAAGCAGGGCAGAGTCAGGGAGATAGAGCAAGCTGCCCAAGGCACAACAGGTAAGGAACACAGTGAGCCATGGGCCACGTGGCAGAGAGATTAAAGGAAATGGGTTGATTTAAGATGTAAGAGCTAGCTAGCAATGGGCCTGAGCCATAGGCCAAACAGCATAAAGTTAATATAAGCGTTTGAGTCATTTCTGGAGGCCTGAGCAGCAGCAGGGGACAGCTAATGGGTCTGGCGATGCAGGTATGGGCCTCTGGCCACCCGGGTCCAAGAAACCCCCATTGCAACAAACAAATAGCATTACCAAAGGCAGGTTCACTCCAAAAGCCACATTTCGGGGGTAGGGGGTTGACTCTGCAACCACCAACACCTGCAAGCATTTCCAATTAGAATTTGTGTAACAAGTTATAAAATTCTTTTATATTTATTTTAGACAAAGGGGTAAGTGTGGTGGTTTTTTTGTGTGTGTGTGTGCTTCAATCAGTAAAGCTGGTCTGAAGATCAGAGGCTGTAGGTATCTATTAGTTGATAATAGAGGTCTTCTCAGGTTTATAAAACACTGATGCTCACTTTCAGAAGATCTTCTGCCTACTCGATCACCAAGAAAATCTCATTAAACAATTCAAACACAGCAGAGTTAATGTATGAGGAGGCTGAATGGAGATTTTGAGCTCCAGTATTGCTTTATTATTAATAGGAATATAGGAAACCTTTCTAGCTCATGATGTGCAACATAGGAATAAAAGTATTCTGTCTACTAGAATATAATTTTTAAAGTAGAATAATTTTTAATGATGATTTATGGTGAATGCCAAACTGATCATGTTTTCACTGTATATTCTACTGCCTGCAATAAAGATGAGATTTTTCTATGCGTTTACTTCTTTTTTCCATGGTAAAGCATTTTTGCATAAACACTTTAGGTGTCTATGGGATTACTTTGCTGATATAAAATAGATATTAACATGGTCAAACATCAGAAGCCCAAATAATTTTCACACTCATGAAACAATTTCTCATTCATATATACCTGCTGTATATATCATTATAGAATATTAAAATTGAAGTATAATGAAAAAATGAAGCTTTCAGAATTATACTGCCTTCAGTATAAATGACTTCTCCTTACTTCTAGCATAGCATACATTTTTTTTTATGTACTGGAGAGGATCAATGCCTCAGTGTTTCTTTTAGTCACAGCATGAAATGTCAATCTTAGAAATTTGTGCTCATTGTCAGAAAATACATCAGTATTATAATGCCATGTCTATTGGCTACTGTCCTGGTAACAAAAGAAAGTGGTGGGGAAATCTCATGTACATTTTACAGGAGACACATAAAGCATGCAAAGGAAAAATACAGGTCAAATGTTGATAGCAAAATCCATTACCTGGATCTTTGCAACCTAGAAATTAGAATTGAATGTTTGAAATTAATGAATCTCAGATTCATATTCTGCTAGGATTCTTGTGATATAATCTTTATATAAGCTTTCAGAGCTTCGGTTTTTTTTATGATCCTAATAATACTATGTATTATAGAACTTTCATAGGGATTAAATTAATCAGTGCCAATGGATTGCTTTTTTGAGGATTCTAGATAAGTAGATCTGAGTAAAAGTAATCTCTTTCTATACCTCTTCTTCTTTCATTTGCCATAATAATACACTTATTCCTAAGAAAAGTTTGTGTTTAGGTTTCTGGTACTAGTAATAAACATGAAAGGTAAATAGATTATCTGAGATATACACATAATAAAATTTTTTGCATAAATCATTTTTGGATTGTTTATTACAGATATTAAGAGAAAGATGCTATAACAGTTATATATTATAAAGTACTAAGATATTAAATTTTCATGATGTAAAAGTTGAGAGTATTGTAAATTATGCAGAGAAGCCCCCATTTTACCTCAAGGGGAGATGTCTAATGCCATATTCTCCATATTTTCAGCTTTTCATTGAGATTTCTTGGATGTTTCCTCATCTGGTCCTAATACAATCTATATACACAGGAAATAGAAAAGTAATTTTTGTTTTAAACCTGCCCTCTAAGTTGATTTACTTTTCCTAGAAAATTAAAAACCAACAGCTCAATTCTCAGCATTTGTGAGTAACAGAGAAGCTATTTTTTCCTCTTAGCATAGTTTTCCATATTTTAGTTTTACTCTATTTATACAATTCATAACAAGACAATTCTTTTAAAACAGATATCTACAAACTTCTAAGTGAAAATGCCCATGTTGACAGCACTACTTCCTGAAAGAAAGGATTTCACAGTGTACTTAATAAATGCTTTTAGGACTTCATATCAAAATATGTTGCTTTTAAAAATAGTTTGTTAATAAAATTTGAACATTTATTGCTCTCTTTACAAGTTTAAATTTTCACGGAACTTCCCAAATTCCCTGCTCATGTTATCTTGTTTATTTTTTATTTATTAAATTGTTGCAATGTGTTATTTTTTATAAGTAGAATTTTTATTGCTCCTTGATAATAGAAACCTAAAGGAAGTTACATTACTTACAAATTCCATAATATCTTTGAAGCAAGATGATGGGTTTAGTGAGGGTTTGAAACCACATGTTTGTAGTGGGATTATGTTCTGGTACATTGTAAATGTTTATCCCTCCTACTGGTTTAATAAAATGCTGATTGGACCAAAAGAAGACAGGAAGTGTGGGTGAGGCTACGAGACTAACAAAACACTGGGGACAGGAAGACCAGGGCAGAGACATCAGGAGAGAGATACAGGCAGACACAGAGGAAAGAAGACAAATGCTGCTCTGAGAAAAAGTACCAACACACATGGCTAAACAGATTAATTGAGGTTTAGTTAAGATGAAAGAGCCAGCAAGAAAGATGCCTGGGTGACAGGCCAATCAGCATGAAGTTAATGGAAGCTTCTGTGTGTTTCTTGGGCTTTGGGACTGCTGGTCTGGACCTCAGGGTATACAGATCGAAGAAGCTGTGTGCAAGTCTAGAACTTTGTACTAGTCTGGGCCAGAAACTAATATTGAATATATTGGTATAGGTATTCAGTGGACACCAGGGAATTTGGAGGTGGTCACATGCTTCCAAAGGAGCAGGTTTGACACTGCCAGCAAAAGGAGTGATCTAGTTACATATTTAAAAAAATGATAATGAGGTGACCTATTTAAATAAAGTTAAATTAGTGACATTGTTTAGGATACACAATCTGTTCTGAGTTTCCTGTGCTACAATACATGGTTCTGTATAGATGGAGTCTGGGGTCTGGAATAATTTAGTCTAATGAGAAAACATAGGTGAATAGTGATGTTTCTCCCATCTACAGGAGAGTTCTCTCAGCTTGAACTTGTCTCAGCAAAAGTTCTCAACTTTGTGAATATTTTAGCTGATATTGATCATAAGCCCAAGTCTTCAAGTCATTCCCTGTGTATCTTAAAGGATCTGGAATTTATATCTATCTATCTATCTATCTATCTATCTATCTATCTATCTATCTATTTATTTATTTCATGACCAAATAAATTTTAACTACTTTATTAATTTCTTTCTTGAAAATGTCACTTGAGGTAAAAGTGATTTGTTAAAGGAGACCTTCTCTTCTATTTGCCATTTATGGTATGTACCAAATTGGAAAAGTTACCCATATACTGTCACTGTCTAAAGTTCCAGAACCTAAGTCTATCTTAGGTTGTTTTATGGAAGAAGAGAAACATCCAAACCTTCCCACCTGTAACAGTACTTCTTTCTCTATGAATGATGTTAATAGGCTATTGAATCCTATAATTTCAATAAAATACAACTTCTCAATTTTATCAACAATGTCATTTTTGTCTTGTTTTTTGTTTTGTTTTGTGTAGTTTTGTATAATGTCCTGAGCCTAGAAATTGGTTACAAGCAAGTGTCTATTAGAAAAACATAATAGTGTTCATTTTTATCCTCTTATGAAAAAATTATAACAGTAAACAGCTTCAAATGTCTATGGACACTGAATTTGCAATTTTCCTCAGAGAAGGAGGATTCCTATAGAGAATCATTGATCTCAAGATTGATTCAGTAACTGCTCTCAAAATTTAATTCTCAGCTCATTGTTGTCTTATATTCTGACGAGTCATGAAAAACAACAATTCTTTGAATACAATAGAACCAGTACAAACAAAGATTCTATTCTATCCAAACCATAATTGTCGAATAACACACAAATGAAAATTAAATATGAATAAAGTAATTGTTACAGAATCATGGTAGAGTCAAAGACAGCTGCATTTCTGAGAAGTGCTTCTTAAATGTGGACTATAAGACAAGAAAGGTACTGTATTGAGAGCTAAGGAATCATGAGGAAAGAGAGCCTGAATGATTGGCAGGGCAGAGGCAGTGGACAAGTACAGAGAGACAGTGTTTCCTGGATTTGATTGGTTCATTGAATTATGAATTCTCAGCAGTTTTGCCTGCATGTAAAAGACCCTCACAAGATCAAATCCAGGTGGATGGGGATAGAACCTTTAAACCTACACTGAATTGAAGCAGTATTGGCAATTAATTAGTTTTAGGAAGAGGCAAAGAATTTTCTTCACAATGCAGTACCTGCAATGTTATTTATGTTCTAGGTGATAATCTTCACCTGCCACATACAAATAGCATGCACAGGACTCCTGAGACATTAACATGCCACATGCATATGGAGGAGAGTGGATGGTATAAAAGAGGGAGTGGGCATATTTGATGAAAATACATTAAACCAATGCCTGAAATTCTCCAAAAATAATTTAAAAATGACAGATTTTCCTTTTTTTTTCATTTATGCTATAGTTATAAAACAGCTTTGGTGAACATGACTAAGAGACTGAGCACTTGAATTTGACCAGACTCAGGAAAAAAATATGTCATTCTCTATAAACAAAAGAAAAGCTAAACAATACTTCTAGGACAGAATTATTACTTTGAATTAAAATTTTCAAAGAGTATAATCACTGGAATAGAAATTTACAAAACAGAGCCAGCTGATTTCCCTTTTTCTTATCTAAAATTGGGTAGATTTTAAAAATGCAATTAAGTGGTATAAATGGTTTTTAATCTTAAATATTTTATTGTATTTACTCATATTTGCAAGTATGTGCCATTATTGAATTTGTCAAAGCCTTCCAACATATAGGAAAATTTCTTTAAATTTGAAACTAAAGGTAAGTGAAAACAGAGTATTTAATATAGATTTATATAGAGAAGTAACAAAGCTGGATATTCTATGGGGAAATAGATACATAATGCAAAGAAGTTCTCTTAGGACAGGAAATATACTCCTCAAAATAGCTTCAGAAGTCCCTAAAACTAAAGAGATTCATCAGGCCTTCTTAATATTACAAGTATATATGCTGTAATGAGTGTTAAGAGTTACTCTAAGGAGAGTCAAGGGACAGAAAATATAGAAGCCTTGGCAGCAGCCTGGAAGAAAGAAGAAAGAGAAAAAAAAGCTTACAAAGCAAAGACCAACAGAATAGCATAGAAGAAATAAAAACCAACTGAGAGTTTCAGAAAAGGATCATACTGGCTGTGTCACGGGGAAAGGCAGGCTATGTCCTGTTGAGTTGTGTGCTGCCTATGTAGTATGCTCCTGGATTCTAGCTTATATTATATGTCACACATGATGGCGTGCAGTGTGGTGATGCATCTCTCATGGGGACCTTTCTACTCTGTACCTCTCACCCACATTTTTGTACTTAACCACAGTAATTTCCAGGGGTTCACCAAGATAATCTTAGGCAGTCCATCTAATTTTGTATGTTAAGGAATCTATATCCAGAAAGAATGGATTTGTATTTCAATTTCAGAAACTATTGCCTTCTGAACAGGAATCCTCCAACCAAAAATGAGTTGGAGAACAGTGAACATGTGCTTCTAAGTTTAGCTGTGCATGCAACTGAATGAGCAGATTAAAAAAGAGCATCCATGCTGTACCATGCATCTGTCTTTCCACTATTGTCTGTGTTAGTGATTTTTTTTTAAATGTGGCAGAAGTTTCATATTTTTGTTGTAGGTAGTGGGTCAAGGAACATGCATGTTCCCAAACAGGAAGTAGAGAATTTAAAAATATCTCAACCTTACAAACAGAATTATAGGTAACTAAAGAATGTTAATAGTCAGAAAAATGTTCAACACTGGAAATATGAACTCAAGGATCTCTGTACAGACGTGTGTGTGTGTGTGTGTGTGTGTATGTGTGTGTGTGTGTGTGTGTGTGTGTGTGTGTGTGTGTGTATGAATTAATTACAATTAGTGAAGGAAAGAACTCACTAATTTGAAAGAGACCAAGAAGGAAATACAGCAGTGTTGCAGAGAGTAAAAAGAAGAAAGAAATTTTGTAATTAATTATCATCTTAATATACTTGTGCATATTATGTAGATGTGTGTGTAGTGCTTTTTGTTTAAATTAAATTGTATTGTTAGTGATGAGACTTTGAAACAATGTTTATTTCCTGTGGTTTCTATTCATAAACTTGCATTTTCTTAACACCATGGATCTACTGATTACTGGGAACCTCTTGCTCTGGGTTTAACATGTTAAGTCATCTTCACTCATTCTGACTAAAGCAAGTACTCTCTTGACTTCTGTAACCTGATCTCACTTGTGAACAATACTGGATATATGTATATCGGGATGCTATTACTAAATCCTACATTAAATATTCACAAAACATTGACAAATACTCATTTTGAATGAATGTTTTTAAAAGAATTGATCTTTATTTTTGAATCACATATCCATTAAACCTAGGAATTCACCAAAGAGAGGAATTCACCAAAGATTCAATTGAGCTTTGAAGGTCTAGATTATCAAAGACCTTCTCTGTGGCAGAGGACAAGAAGGTGAGCTCAGCAGTTGCTGTTATGGACTTCTCGGCACTTCAAGACCTTGAGATAACTGTCAATCCTAAGCGTATCCCTGAGCACACAGCGGGCCAGGTTATACAAAGCAATGTTGCGAGTGTCTTCATCAGGTGACTTCACAGATAACCATGTAGACCAGAAAGTAAACTTATTTTCAACAGCTCCAGGTTTAGTCTAAACATGGAAAGGAGAGGGCTTATTTAGATTGTTACTGTTGCTTGATAGTAATACCTTCTAGTGCATGAGTGCATAAATATAGATGGATTTTTATTTACCAGCATTTGTAAATCAAAATGTTTGTTGTTTAACTTTTACAGCTGATTTCTATATCTTTCTATGTATTTTTGAGATATCTACTCTTCTTTAGCAAAACTTCACCAGGGCTATCCATGTTTCTGTCTGCCTAATGTTTGAATAACATAGAGTATTCACTACATCTTTTTATTTTTTAGATTTGGGGATCAAATTCCTGCCTGTCAAAGGAGGCATATATAGCCTGAGCCTTTTCTTAGCCTCATTTTTAAAAGTAAATAAAGATTACATTATATTAAAGAAAATTTTATTAGTATAAAGCATGTTATATATATATATATATATATATATATATATGTATATTATCTTAAAGGTGTTAGGCCTCATAAAGTAAATATCATTTGTGAATACCTATTTTCTGACTTTATATGGGTATCCATATAAAAGTAGACAGAATGATCAAGAGTCTTGAGGATATTTTTTATGGTATACATGTATTTGACCCAAGGAAAATATTAGACCTGATGTCTTCTCAGCGTATTCTCATCATTTACACTCACGGGTTTAAGGACAATACTGTTTTAGTATTTTAGCTTTCACTCACTCTTTCTTCCTATAATGTATTCATTAAAATTCATGAAAATAATCAAACACTTCCATAAGTGTGTTAAACTTTAGGAGGTCCAAGACTGTTATCAGATTCCTTGAGTTACTCAGAAGTATCCATATTACCTATATAAACTACTCTCTTATTTACAATGGGGACAAGATACTTTCTATAGAGAGTTCTAGTGTATTTGGTTTTTAGAAAAAAAAAAAGCTGATAAAGGTAGGATTTTAAAATGGCTTTCTTTATAGGCAAGGCTGTGGATGAATTGGATATAAGTATATATATTTAATAAAATATATAATATTATATACATATCAATCTCAGAAGAGAAGTATTTAAAAATTAATTTCTCATTAAACAAATCACCTCTTTCATACAAGAGATTTGCAAAGGAATGTGAAGAGTGAGTAGGCTTACCGTTCTGAGTATAGTCTTTAGTCGCTCCACAAGGCCTACAAATCTTTCCCTCAACTCTCTTGTTCTTAACACCGTAATATCAGAGGAGTTTGGAAGAGCGACCACTGCAGCCTCCATGAGCTTCAGAGGTTCTTCCCAGGCTTGTAAAATACCAATGATCAGTTGGAGAAGTTCTTCTGACTAAATAATTATGAAAAAGTCCATTACAATTATTTTAATACACCATGGTTAATACATGTGGAGGATGCATTAAGGTAGTGAATTCCAGTATTAATTTATTTTTAATAGGAATATAGAAAACCTTCTTAGAATGTGATGTGCAATATATAAAATACAAATGTATTTCTCTCACAGAAATAAAATTTTGCCAAATAGAATTGATTTTCCTTAATAATAATTTCTAATGAATGCCAAACTCCTCATTTTTTTTTCACTATATGGTCAACTATCTGTAGCCCAAGTGAGCTTTAGTTCTTTATGTTCTTAATAAGAGCACAAATGAGAGAACATTTGCAAGGATTAAATGAATTCAATATAAGTACATCAGAGAAAATGGTGACCAGTTCTTATACACCAACCTTTATTTAATAGAAGAGTTTGTTTGTAAGTTCTAGCAATATACATGAAGGGGGAATAGACCATATCTATAGAATGTCAGCAATAAGAATTTTGTGTAAATCATATTCAGAATTTTTATGATTAAGACTATAATGGAAGATATCAAACACCTATAGATTATAGGTTTTGAGACGTTCAGCCATCATCATAGCATAAATTGACATTGAGAATAAGATAAAATGTTTAGCAAAACCTCTTTTATTTAAAATAACCTTTATTTATTTATTTTTAATTTAATTTTTTTAAACATACCCTCTGTAGAGAGCTGCGTGGTGGCTGCACCTTGAAGATGGTGCTGGCTTCCGCCTTTCACCTTCCCTAGAGAGCTCTCTGAGATAAACAACTCCTCATTTGGCTAAGGCTAAGCTCATGGCTTGCTTCCAGGTGTGGCTTGCTTCCGTGCACCTGGATCTATTGGCATGGCCCATGTGGCGCCCTGTGACTAGCAGTCCAGAGGGTATATAGTATACAACTGGGAGTGGGTTTTCCCCAGTAGGAGAGGCAGTAGTGGAAGCAGAGGCAGAAGAAGTTTCAAGGTCCTGAATAAACCACTGAAAGAAGAACCTGGTGTCTCGTCGTCCTTGCGGGCGAGGGTACCTGTGACAACCCACTACTGTTTCCCCTTTCTACCCACTTCTCAGTCATCTCCCAGCTTTTCATTGTCCTATCCCGCCATCTACTCCTCAGAGATTTTAAGTATTCCCAGATTGAGTCAATGAGGAATCTCTCTTTTTAATTTTTTTTTTAATTTACTTTAAATACAAGAGAAGGCTGAGTAGTTGTGGATGACATCTTCATAAATTATTTAAAAACCTGAAGTAGGACTAAGAGGATCTTTAAAAATTAAAAATGAATGAGACATTGGCCTTTAAGTACTATTCTTCCAGAGTAGTTTGTATTATACATAAACACTACTCGATCTGAAACTCTCACTCACATATACATAAACATGTATGGTCAGTTATCAATGTCCAATTCATACTAAAGCTTCCCAGATAATATTAAGGGCAACTCCACACCCCATATGTTGTTAAAATATGGTTCTCTGGATATCAGTTTATTAACCTGTTGTCATGGGAAGAAGCTTTTATCTTAGAGAGAAATTATCAACTATATGATGTTATTGTTGGCTTCTTGCTTCTCCTCTTCTCTTGGCTCTGAGATAACCACACATGCTACGGCTCCAGTAACCAAACACCCTGTATATTATGTCAATTATCTTGATTAAAATAAGGAAGAACACCTACTGTTGTTTTGATCATTTCCTCATTGTTTTCTGGGGCAATGATAAAGGTAGTATGGCAGCGTTTCAGCACTGGGTTCAGTTTCGAAATATTCTTACCAAACAGCAGATTCTAGAAGAAATTAAAAGCTCAAATTTACTACAGTTAAACACTGAATTAACACATTTCTAAAACCATCAGTAACATATTTTATAGATATAATTTTGTTTTTAGTTAATGATAATTATATGGACATTAAGACAGAGGACAGAAGTGAAGACTGTCTACAGACATTATTTGTCTAAGGGAAAAGCAATCTACTACTTACTCACCAATATTTTCTCCACTCTCTTAATCTTTTGTTTTGCATTCCTAAATGGTACTGCATAGAAAGAAAGCCCTGAGAAACACATATAGTGTAAAATCATTAGTTTTAAGCATCCATTTTCTCTTTATGAAGGCGTGTGTCATTCAATATAGCACATTATGCTCATAGTGTCATTTGGTCACTTAGTTTATTTGCTTCAAGCAGATTTTGTAAAAGAAGTATTTACTTTAAGTACATAGTTACATGACAATAGTAAGATGCAATTATATTGATAGTGTCAAAATCAGTCAAAGTATAGGCATAATCGAATGTAATATTTACCAGTGAGTAAGTAGTAAATTAAAACTTTATTCCATATATAATATAGAATATATGTCAATTGAAGAATATATTTGCTTAAGAAATTTTTTACCTAAAGTGTCTATTTTTAGTAAAGAAAATAAGTAAATATGTCAGAGTTTAATGGATTTCTAGAAATAACACAGTAGAACAACTATAGATATAGTCTTTAGAATGAAAGAAACACTAATGAGTGAGAATCTCAAGAAAAAAATGTATATTCATCACAACTCTGGAAAGAGATACTCAATAATCTAATATTGCACTGAATTTTTTGTTTTCTACTATTGACTTCCCCTAACCAAATTTAATATATTTAGTAGAAATAGAGAAAATATTTTTTATAACTCACAATGAGAAACTCATTCTTGAAAATTTGAAAACAATAATCCTAAGCAGGCACCGGCATTCTGAGAAACTAATTATTTTGACTTAACATGGACTTTTTGTCATTTAGTTTTGATCTAATCACACGATTCGTTACAAAACAGTTCTTCTGCACTAAATGTCTATAGAGAGAATGCTAAGTAAAAATGCCCACATAGACACGGCACTTCACAAAAGATAAGAGTTCTCATAGTTCTGATCTATGTATGTTGTACTTTATATCTTAAATGTGTTCCTTAAAAATCATTTTGAAAAACTGTACTGTGCTCTGAATCTGGACCGACAGCTTGAGAGCCTGCATGGGTCCAAACTAGGCCCTCTGAATCAAGGAAACAGTTTCTCTAATCAAGCTGGGTCCCCGTCTAACCACCAGGAAATAACCTGGTTACATTAAATGGCTTTTTTAGAGCCCACTCCCTACGTTGGATGCCTTGCTCCAAGAAGGAAGGAATGGGTCTTGCTTCAACTTGATATGTGAGCCTACAGTGAATACTCAAGGGAGACCTTACGTCTTTGATGAGGGTGGGGTGTGAGGGAGGTGGGGAAGGTGAAGGGAAGCAGGGGAAAAGAAGAGAGGGATAAAGTAAATGCTATGGAAAGGGAATTTTATTAATAACTTAAAATATAAAAAAGCAATAGGTAAAAGACAAAGCTACATAATTGTACAGTTACTATATCTTTACAAATTTAAATGTTTATGAAGCATCCAATTGACCCTTGCCAATGGTTCACTGTCTACATTTCAACATTTAAAGTAATGTATTTAAAATTTGACATATAATAGACTATGACTTTATTAGTCAAGGTTTTTGATCGCACCTTCAGAGAAGATGCAATACTTACAAAATCAGTGAAGACTTGTGAGGCAAGATTATGGGTGTCTAAGGCCAGTTCAATCACACGCTTGTATAAGCTTTCGGTTGTCGAATGGGGTCTTGGTGAGGAGGTCACATGCTCCCAAAGGAGCAGATGTGACATTGCCAACAAAAGGATTGTCCCAGCTACGAATAGAAATGAAACTGAGATGGTCTATTCAAATGAGAATACATTAGTGATACTGTAGAGAATGTACTGTTTTGACGTTTCTGTGACATAGTACTTGGATTTGTATACAGGGAATATGGAATAAACTGTAAAGTGTTAAAATATCAGTGAATAGTAATGTTTCCAAGAAAACTATAGCTTGTGAGATTGGAGAATTACCTTGACTTTGGTGTACCTTTGTAGAGTTTCCAAAATTTGCAAACATTTCGAGGTGAAATTGGTCCAGAGACAGAGTCTTTAAGCCATTTTTTCAAATGTTTTTAAAGTTTTGTAATTTTTGTTCATTTTCTATCTCATTAAAGTTAAAAAGTTTACTAATTCAAGTTCACGCAGAAATCACTTGAGAACTAAGATGACTTTAAAACAAAGATACTTTTCCATTTCCCATATTTGCATATAACAAATGTATAAAATCACAATACTACTCTTCTTGTAAAAATAAGATTCCAAAATCTAGGCCTTCCTCAGTTGGATTTATGTGATGAGAAAATCATTCAATTTCCAGCAACCCATAATTTACTTCCTCCTTTTTTTACTGACACAATTAATCTGTTGAATACTATGTTCTCAAAAATAGTTAAAATTTCAATTTTAGCTATTTGGTCATTTTTTTGTACTATTTATTTATTTTAGAACGTGTCCTGTGCAATGGAAGATGATTAGAATCTGGTGCCCAGTTGAGGTAGGTCCGAGTCCCTCATGCCAGTATTAAGGCTGAGTTAGGTGTTCCTCTGCAGGGAAGAGGCTGCAAGGTGTCTGTTCATGTACCAGAAACATATTTTGATGCTCCTGCAAACCTGTAATACCATTCCCTTTTATCTTTAAGTTAAAAAGTTATGTTAAAAGAACATATAATGTCTATGGACATTGTGTCTTCACGGAAGAAGTATTTCTCTAAAGAAATACTGATCTCTAGATTAATTTACCAACTACTTTCAGAAAAGTTCTTCTGAGCCAGCTACTGACTTGACTTCATAAAAATAATAAAATGCATCAGTTCCCCAAATATTACAGTGCCAATCACTCCAAAACTGTATTCTATCTAAGCCCTAAATCATTCTTCATGACATAAAACACTACCAAAGTAGAGGAACATGGATGAAGTACTACTTACAGAAGGAGAGGTGAGTCAAGGTCAGCTGCATCTCTGCGATCTACTGCAAATGGACTCCCAAAAATCTGCTGCACCTGAGTGATATCTTCTCTCAGTTCATCATCTTCTATATATACTAACAGAACAGAATTTACTCATGGTCATATACGGGCAGGGAAAGAAGGAGCAATGGCTCTTATCTAAGATTTCAAGATTGTATCCCCTCTGGAAGTATTCAGATAATACTCTTGACACAGCTCTGTCTCTACATCCTCCTTGTAACAATAGCCAGGGTTCAAATCATTGGAAATCACAAATGTCATCTCAGTTCCTTAATGACTCAGAATCATGTCATGAAGTAAAACATACTTATTTCCTCCTATTTTTTATCTCTGGAATAGAAGTGCTATACTCTTTCTGTCATGTCATGTGTAAAGTTTCATGAGTATTTTGGGTTGTGATAAATGACTTCAATCATATTAGTTTTGGACCAGAATATCCTAAAAACAGTCAATTATTCACAACATTTTATCAAAACAAATTTATTGATGCTTCTTTCAAACCCCCCAAAATGTTCTTCTCACAGAGTAGTTATTTTCTTAGTAAGTAGACAGAAACACAAATGTTTAAAAGACATTTACATTTATGCATTCAGTTAACTTGAAAGTATCTGGGGTGATGCTTTTCACATACAATATGAACCTTCTACTCATCCTTTAATTTTTATTTTGTTTCCTTTTCCTCTTGGTTTTTCAAATAACATGCCATGAAGAGGATAGCATTATATTGTGGAGATATGTTTCAAATATAATAAAAACAGTTAGAGATATCAGAGAACAGATATCCTTTGGACTTATCAAAATAGGATAATTAATGAAATAATTTCTTTGAATTGTCTATTGTTAATGGACTGGACATTGCTCATTTATTGTTTCTTTATATTGTATGTAATTATTTTACCTATTGTATGTAGTTTATCTAATGTTAGCTATAACCTTCTGTTTTCATTTTGACACATAAGAGGATACGTGGGGACATGTTTCAAATGTAATAAAAACAGTCTGAGATATGAGAGGGATCTATCCACAGTCAGTCTAGGAGGATCAGGAAGTGGTAACTCACACCTTTAATCCCAGCACAGGGAATATGCTGAAGTGGTGAGCTATGCCCTTAATCCAAACAAATCTAAGTTTGAGGTCATCTTAGTTTGCAGAAGGAGTTCTAGGCTCCCAGGCAGGCAGTGGAGGTTCGACGCCTTAATTTAGTGAAGAAAGTATTTAAGGCAGTCATAGAAAGACAGAGCAGGCAGAAGAAGCCATGGCTCATACTGTTACTCCCAGCATTTGGGAAGCAGAGGCAGAAGAAACAATGGATTACAATGTTAGTCCCAGCACTAGGGAGGCAGAAGTCAGAGAACCTCTGTGGGTTTCAAAGCCAGCCTGGTCTTCAAAGGAAGTTCCAGGACAGCCAGGACTGTTACACAGAAAACTCAGTCTGAAAAAAAAAATACAAACAAACAAACAAACAAAAGACAGGAGTTGGTAGATCTGTCCTCTGATATCTCTGACTGTTTTTATTAAATTTGAAACATATCCCCACCTTATTTCATAAAAAAAGTTAGCATATAGTGACAAGCTTCAAAAGAATATAATGCCCTTGATGTTGAGAATCTCTGAGTCCTGACAAAAATTGTATCAAGGTACAATAGAGTAAAAAGTGACCTCATGACTTAATTAGAAATGAGAGCTAAAGTCGGTGAACTTGTCCTGGGTGAGAGACTGTGTTCTGTTTAGTTGTTTATACATAGTACTCAGATTGCCTGAGACCCTTATTTCTGCTGTCATCTGGCATGGCCCTGACTAAGTAAAAGCAGTTGAAGTGTTGCACATAGGTCATTGGGGTAGTTAGCAAATTCATGGCCCCTTTTGTTTGATGTACTTACTGCCCCCACTAACTACCTTACAGGTTCTGAGAAATAGATGGTTTGGTAGAAACAGCCTGTTTGTTGTCCAAAACTTCAGCTCACAGTACCCAACAATGGATCAGCAATTTCAGCTGTACTGTGTAACCATTTTCCCAGTAATGCAAGTCCCACTTAGGGTTCACCCTCAAGGTTATCTCCCAATAGATGATGTGAACCATATGCTGATGCATATCATTACCCTTCCGTGTGCTTACCTCAAAGGGTAAAGTGCACAGAGCTGCAGAGATGCAGGACTGACCTTGAATCCTATAGTCTGTTAAGTCTCAGTACGAATCTTTGTGAAAGCGGAAGTTTTTAAAAAATATATTAATCTAAGATTAATATTTGTTGAAATATAAGTTAACACTCACAATATAGGTAACAGTTTATATTTGTCTGATAGATTGGATTTTCTATGTGATGGACAATGGATGTTGAATTGGTCTCTCTAGCAGTTAGGAACCAGAAACAGGTCTTTTAAGATCTCAGTAGCCCCTTATGAATGGAGTTGGCCACTCTCCCTTCAGAAGCCCTGGACCTTGTATAAGCATCTTTGGATCTTATTAGCTGACACCTGAATCCCACCACATCTTTTATCATATACCTTCTAGTGAGTTCCTTCATGAACCTTTTCCTTTTTCCCTGACATCTTCTTTGCTTTTATATTCAGTAATCCAAAAACTTCTGTGTAGTATAAGGTTTTTGGTCTAGATTTTTGGGCCTAGCCTCAAGGTTTGGATCCACAGATCCACAGACCCTCAGTCCCACAGATATACACAGATGCTTAAGTTAATTGTCCATTGATTGACCCGGGGCCCAGGCATATAACGTTCTAGCCTTTGCTCTTAATCTAACACATGACTCTTATCCTGTTCAGCCATGCAGCTTGGTACCTTTTCTCAGAGCTGCATAGTTGCCCTCTGCATCTTCTGGATTTACTGTGTCATTTTATAAAACATATCCCCACACTTCTGTTTTTCAGTATCTAATATCCTGTGTGTGTTCTCAAGTGGACAAATATATTCTGAGAGCAGATAGCATGCTCCACTTTTGCCTAAGTACCTCAGTTTTTTGCTGATAAATTTTAATGTATCTATCAGCTATGCAGCAGGTATGTTATTCAGCTAATATACATATAGATAAGGAATTTCTATAATCTTTCTATTTAGAAATGTTCTAAAATATCTAGGGTATGCCAGTTTTCTACAGCTTACAGAAATTTGTCTATAGTAGAAAACAATTCAATCCACCAAAATGTAAAAGGGCATTGACTTAGTATGTGCGTTAGCAACTGTGTGCTCTGATTGTTCCCCGACCTCCTGTTTCTTTCTCTGTTCTATTGCATCTGAGATCAACATATCTGTTATATCTCAGTAACTATATGCATCACAAGTCTGCATACTACTCCAGTTGTTTTTGCAAAAAAAAAAATGGAGGAAATCAACTTTTTTTCTGGAGGATTTACTCAAATTTTTCTGGAGTAGGAATGGATACACTAAAGCAGATGCAGAATTCTGTGACAAAATTTCTTGGCAAACTTAAATCCTGGAAGAAATTAAATGATTATATTTTTTGAGTTTCTAAAGTGATAAACGCATCAATAACCAGAACATTAATCCATTTTATTGATGATCAGTTTATTTTTTGTTTGTGATTCAATTATAATTATATCATGTTACCCATTACCTATCCTACACCCACTCTCATGTCTAATGTCTACTGACCCTATTCCATCTCAAATTTGTGGTCTACTTTTTTTTAACTATTAATGTTATACACCCAAACACACTACTATTTTATATATACATATGTATATATGTACATTTTTACTTCTACGTATATGTATATACAAATATATTAAATTTGCTGTCTTTCGTTGCTTGCATTTGATAGGTTTTCAGTTTTCAAGAATAGGAACTACATACAAATTGTATCACAGAAAGGAGAGAAATATCATTGACCTACTTCTTCTTCCAATTAGTCGTGTATTCTAGATTTTCAGCCTATCAACATGTTCCCTTCATTATTACTTTCTTGCTCCTTTATCCTTTCTACCTTGGGAATCAAGTACATCACCCTGACCTAGAAATCAGTATTGTTTAAAAATAAATCACTAAGATACACAAATCTGCTAAATACTAAGCAATCTAAATATTATCTGTCTCTAGAACTGAAGCCGAAAAGCACAGAATGGAGTGTATGCATCCACATTGTGACAACCTTCTGTCTCTTTAGTTCAAACTGATCTGGTTCCTTGCAAAATAATTTATTAAATAAAATGTTTTTACTAAAGTACCACAGAACATTTACTTTTGTACCATACTAAGTTTATGATAAATTTTCAGTGAAATAGGGGTAATGCTGTAAATGCTAGTCATAAAATTTTGAGCTTTAATAAAATTAATTTTTAAGTATGTGAGTTTGCCTGCATGGGTGTCTGTGCGTGCCTTCTATGCCATAGAGGTATTAGATTGAATCAGCTGAAATCAGATTTTCAGACAATTTTGGGCAACTGTGTATGTCCTGGGAATGGAACCCTGGTCCTACATATGAGAAACAAGCTCTCTTAACCTTGCTTGCTTACAGTTTGTTAATCTATAACATACTGCTTGGACATGAATGTATGTGGATTCTTGGGACAACTGGTTTTTCACCTATAATAGCTGTACTATTTAGCTAGAGCACTAACTTTATACAATAATAGTGATAGCATAAATAGAATTCTGATGATTGATTGTTTTTAATAAATATATTAAGCCTTAAGATAGAGGTTAGTTTAGTGGAAAAATTAATATAGATAAAGGTAGGATATGGTGTTGCCTTCACCCGATAAAGAAGGGCTGCAGGGGATAGGTGTTGTGGGATTCAGGTGTCAGCTGATAAGGTCCAAAGAAGCTTATCCAGGGTCCCGGGCTCCTGGAAGGGGTGTGGCCGACCCCTTTGATAAGGGGCTGCTGGGACGCTGGGGGGCTCTCTTCCTGGTTCCTGGCTGCTGGAGGAAGGACCCCTTCGTCCGTCCGTCTGCAGACTTCGGTCCCTACTGTGCTTGGTTACCTGTACCGTGAGTTCTGGATTATATTCTAATAAATATTTTTCTAGTATTGGTGTTCTTGTGGGTAAACTCCGCCTACATCTGGCGCCCAACGAGAAATAGATTATTCAAAAACAGCTGCAAGATAGCTCCTTATGATTATCCTTCAGATCACACTGCTAATTAAGTTTCCAGATGGAGTTAACCACTATCCTAAAATTGGTTATAGATGTATATGGTCAGTCCATTAGGAACTAACCATTGTTTTAGCTTTTACAGGACCCCAAAGAGATGCCATCGCCCTTAAGTCAGCATGAAGCAACCTTATAAACGACTACGCCCCCTTTCCCAATAAGTTTTATGATCCAAAGGTTGTGGGTAAAACTGGGTAAAAGACAAAGCTATAATATAGCATCAGAGATCTTTTTTTTAGAAGAGAGGGGGAATAGATAGGATAGATAAAGATAGACTGTTCTACCTACCTATACTTCATTTTAACTAAATGTATGGGCTAAGCTAAAGACAATTTGCACTGTCATAGATATCTGTATATTGATACTAATGCAAAATCATTTCATATGTTTAATTGTGATAATTTGTACATTGGTACAAAGTTTAATCTGAGATTGTTTTATGTAACCAAAGCAACTTGTACTTCGATATAAATCTGAATCTGTAACTATTATGTAAAGCTGAATTTGAAATTGCTATATTTTATGTATGCTTCTACCTCTGTTTAAAATATTTGCACATCATTGTCATGTATACTATGCAATTACTACCTTCATTTGACTATACTAGATATAATGTATGATTGCACTAGTTATGATATATGCACAAGATGTTTTATATACCTCTGTTTAGATGATATATATGTATTTACATGTATAAAATGCTGTGGACACTTTACCTGGTAAGATACCCCTGGCTAATGCTCGATAGTTCTACTAAGAGTCATTGTTCAGAGATTGTACATCCCTTATATAAGTATTCTAATTTTTAGTACAGGGTTTATTCCTTAAGACGATAAGATCTGCCGTCAACACTATTTAAGGTATCATATCCCAGTCATTTCAGATACAGGTTAGAATATCATAGATGGACAAGAATCTTCAACCGTTTCATAGACCCAGAGAATATGGCATTTAACATTTAAAATTTGGCCACGAGAGACACGACGACTCCTGGTGTCACTGCTCCCTTCACGAGATGGTGTTGAGCATCAAGGATACTCCATTGGAGTTGGTCCTTTTGGCAAAAAATGGCCGGTTGAGTAAGGAACTGTCCTTACCTTGATTGCTGACAGTACACACATGATATCAAGCTGGATGAACAAATTGAGATGGAGACTGACGAAACCTGCCTAGACAGGATAAGACAGTCCCTTCAAAACTGTTCTGCTTGTAAAAAGATCTGTCAGATGCCATAGGCCTATAGCCAATCCGATAGATGCTCTAACGGTGCACAAATCCAGAGGTGATTGTCCAGGTAGCTGTGTTGCTGTCCTCTCCCAAATTTTGGAAGTAGCTGCTTCCATGTACTTCTGTCTTTCAGACAAATTTACCTTCCTTCTCAGGTCTTGAAGAGGTTGAAGAATAGATGTTTAAGGTTTCCACCCTAGTATCCCTTAGATAAGAACACTCAGGTGTTAGATTCTCACTTTCCCAGATTAACCCTTTAAAATAATCTATACACCCTACTATCTACCAATATTCTAAAACTATTAGATATACCTTATATAAGTTAGGCTTTGATTAGCAATTGTACTTTAACCTCTCCTAGATACTACCTCATAATGATTCCTACTGTACATAGTCTTAGTTTAGAACCTTCTTAGTTAGAAAAAGGGGGGAGATGTTGTGGGATTCAGGTGTCAGCTGATAAGGTCCAAAGAAGCTTATCCAGGGTCCCGGGCTCCTGGAAGGGGTGTGGCCGACCCCTTTGATAAGGGGCTGCTGGGACGCTGGGGGGCTCTCTTCCTGGTTCCTGGCTGCTGGAGGAAGGACCCCTTCGTCCGTCCGTCTGCAGACTTCGGTCCCTACTGTGCTTGGTTACCTGTACCGTGAGTTCTGGATTATATTCTAATAAATATTTTTCTAGTATTGGTGTTCTTGTGGGTAAACTCCGCCTACAGATAGGAAGTACAAACAAGAAAATATCACACATCTATGACTCACATGTTTATTTTGAGGAACTGTATAGACAATGGCTCAAGTTAATGATTAAGGAAACAACAACTAAGTTCTGAAAGTTAAGATAGTTCAATTTCTTTTCATTTTAATGTTTGGATATATGTTAATGTGTTTCAGTTTTAATCATAGTTAAACAAAGCTTTTAAAATGACTCAAGTTTAATTTAAAATGTTTTTGTTAAAGGTTTTAAGGTAGAAAATCTTGGGGAACATTTTAAAGTTGTAATTACATGCTTTGTAATTTTGAGCAAGGGACATGAGTGCAGGAAGCAGGAATAATGGAAGCCTGGCTATTGTGAGCTGACTTACCTTTCTTGTTAGGATGCATTGGTGAATAAGGGTGAGGATTAATTCAGTGTACACATTTCTTCCCTTAGCTACCTGATATATAAAATAAAAATTATTGATGAGTGGGTATACACACTGAGGATAGTAGAGCTGATTTAAAATAAATGTTCAGATTTGTGATTCTTTTAGGGTTTCTTATAAGATTACCTTTTGAGTTATCAATCCTTTCTTTATAACCACAAAATGCAGCCTGATAGCAAAAGAACTGCTTAAGAAAAATATCTTGCTTGCTTACAGTCTGTTAATCTATAACATGCTGCTTGGACATGAATGTATGTGGATTCTTGGGACAACTGGTTTTTCACCTATAATACATAAAATGTTGAATCATGTCAGTGATATGGAGAACATGCTGCTTTTTACATCTATCATTGTAATAATTCAATTAAATAGAATACAACCATATTGTAATTTTTATACTGCTTGAGAGATTTTGCTGGCCTATATAAACTCCAAGGAAAAAAAAAAACTAAGAATAGACAAAAGGGAAACATCAGGGTATAAGAACATAACAGAAAAAGAATAGAACAGAACAAAAAACAGACAGAATAATGAAATGAATAACTGAGCTTTGGGCCTCTGAAAAGTGCACGTCTGTATGTCTGTTTGTTTGTCCAGTAGTTTGCCTGTTTTGTATCTCTTCTTTAGTTTCTCTGACCTGAGGAAGGCTAGCTATTCTTCAGCACCCTACATAAGGAGGTAAGATCCTGACATGTTGGAGGTGTGTGTGTGTGTGTGTGTGTGTGTGTGTGTGTGAAAGAGAGAGAGAGAGAGAGAGAGAGAGAGAGAGAGAGAGAGAGAGAGAGAGAGAGAGCATATGTGTGAATGTGTGTGTGTTTTCCTCTTATACTATACTATTCTCAAAAAGTTAAGTCTTGCTACCCTAGCCAGCCCCAGAGAATAAGCTTTATTCCCTCAGACAGAAGGAGTAAAGTTGAGTGATTAGTTCACTGACTGTGGATCCCCCTCAATCCCTGAGCTGCTGAAGGCTGAATTTACAGCAGTAATATATATTGTTGGCTTTAAATATAAATAAGAACATTGTTTGTTACTACTACAAATATTTGCTCAAAATTTACTTGTAAGCACTGCCAGAGTTGCTGATTATTTTACCATGTGGTTGAGTACTAACAACCATGGCCATTTCCCTTGAAACAACGTGCCATCCTTTTGCAAGCTAAAAGCTTTTTATATGTGGGAACATCAGGATCACAGCATAGCGGGAGCTGTTCTGATGTTAAACTAATGTATAAAATTTCTTCAATAATTGGGTATAACCATTAGTATAAAACTAACAGTGTGTACAGAGTATATTATCTGCTTCATTTTTCCAACACTCACAGGGAAGACTGACTTTAGAGACAGAAATTTTACCGAAAAAACCCTATAACTAGCACATTTGTATTTTCTCATCTATGCTGCACACCCTTGTACAAACTCTTCAACAACCTTACTGTTAATAGATATTATCTCTTATTCTTCAAGATGATTTATTGGACCGATATGCTTTGTGAATGATAGTATTATATCATAGAAAGTTTACAGATACTAGACATCTTCCTTAGACATAAAATTGTCATTTCAAAGCTGTGAGAATGCAAAAGAATAAACATAGTCTAATACAGTAATATAAAGTTTCAAGACTTACCAAAGATTTAGACAATAACCTCATTATCTCAGCATTGATGGTAGACCTTATTACATTTAGTTGTAAATAATCTAATATTACAATGCCTGAGCCTCAGTTTCATTATCTTAGTATCTTGCATTCTGTTACTAACAGTCTTAGTGGATAAAATCAGTTTAGGATATACAAAGAGCATTGAGGAACCAAGTTAAGCTAGAGCTCATTCTGTCCTACTGTACTGATTGCCTCCTGTTGGGCCTTATGTGTTTTGGCAGGTACTAAATAAATCTAGTGACTACAGCTTTTTTTTTTTTTATAAACCAAAACTATTTGCTCAAAGGACAAATGGAGGAGTCAACAATATATCCCAACACAGTCCTGTTTCACAAAATAATTCAAGATTGCCTTACATTCTACCTCAATCAAATCTTCCAAAATATGGTATGAACAATGTCACTATCTTATTCACCTTCTAAAACTGTACTTCAAGAGAAGAAGTTCAAACTATAATCTGATGCAGAAATAATTATTCACTATTAGGAACTTCTTGATTTCAAAAACAAATATAATGTGAGTTGCCTTCATGTTAATCTTGTCTCTTTTCAGACCATTGTGAGTGCTTTAACACTCCAATGAGCCAAACATTCTCATATTATAACAACAACCTGTCAGTGAGTTCTGGTGAGGGAAGTATATTATGAATACAGATGGGATGGTTCACCCTTAGTTATAGACAGTCATCTTTTTCTCTGACAAATTTTATTGTGTTCATAAAGCATTTGACCAAACCTCTAAAAGAGACAAGATACTTTCATTTTCTACATTTCAAATACAGGAACTCTGAAAATCCAGTATTTGTGAGTTTCATATATCCTACAATGCATATCCATAATAGACAACAGAGACAGTCAGAAGTCCTGGAGTCCCCCAAACTGGAGATGGGCTAATGATACTGACTCACTGTCAGAATTAGATATGGTCTAGACTGTGTCCTACACATTAGGCCATATCTGAATCACAAGATGGCCCTACTCGTGTATGGAAGTAGAAAGGACACTTTTCTTTCTCCCTTAGTTCAGAAGTAATGTAAAGAATCAAGTCAATTTCTTTTTTGTAACACTTTTTTCTTTGTGTTTAAATCAGAGAAATTCATATTATAGGTTTATGGATCTACCAATCTGTGAACCATTTTGGTCTAAACAAACCACCAAGAAAACATAGCCAAATTTTCCTGTGATTGGAAGACAAGAAATTTGTAATTGCTGGTAATTTTTCCTTGGTGTTTTGTTATGAGGATAAGGCTGCTAATATTACATAAGTGAATATAGGACACATTGGTAAAAATAAGAAGTAACTCTTTGATTTTTACATATTCTAGGGTATTCTGTTTCTCTCTGTACCCCATCAGTGTGTTTGTGTGTATTTTTGCAGAACAACAGAGTCACAAAATCAGCCTTGTTGTCACTCTAGAAATGTTACTGATCTCATTTGAAAAAGGCCTTATTCTTGACTTGAACCTTGTCAATTAGGCTAAACTTGTTGGCCACTGACCTAGAGATCTTGCAATACCTGTGTCCTTGGTAAACCTAATGCATGCCAAATGTCAGGCATCTTTATTTCAGATTTTAGTATCAAATTCAAGCAAACACTTACTGACAGTATAGCCTATTGGTCTTATATGTTAAAAATTTTGATGTTTTAATTTTATAATTAAAAAATATTTTATTATACTTTCTAAGTGTTGACCTTGGTTTGTGTTAGTCTTGCTATGATAATTTCAGAATTATATAAATGAAACTAGAAAATATTAAATTGAATGAAATAACCTAGTCAGACAGGAAAATTTCCCATATTCTCTATCATTTGTATTTTCTAGTCCCAAATTTCCAAATATAACTATATATCTTAAATTTCATCAATAATACCCTTTTTTTGTAGTAGGCTCATTACAGAAAGGCAATTCTAGAAAAATATAGAGAACAAATGGCCCCGGAGTTTTCAGCTCCAAGTGTAACATCTACACCACAACTCTTGTATCCAAAGCTCAGCGAACATAGCAGTAGGAGGGGTGATAAGAATGAATGCAAGGTCTGTGGGCCCATAAGGTATGGTGTGATTGTGTGTCCTCTAGCTAGTAAAGAAATCTTACTCTCCTGAAATCTTAACATCATGTCTGCTTAAATAAGACACAATGAATTCCAACAGAATTTGGTATTCCAGTGTAGAAGGGAAAAATCTTATGGAATTTACTTCTAGATTAAGAGCTACAAGCAATAAACAACCACAAAGAGAAGGAGAATTTCTTACTCAAGGATAAATCCATGATTGTTTTTCTAATACCATGATGTCCTAAATCATATGTATCAGGGAATAGTGAATAAATCCACCAGGTTGTATTTAAATGTTGATTTATCCATGTGTAAGCATAATAGAGGTGTATATATAGAACATTAGATAACAGGAATCCCAGAATTTGGGAGAGAGATGGAATGTCTAACATGGGAGGGATATTAGAGAGGAGAGAAAAAAAATGATATAATTATATTTTAAATATAAACAAAAATACAAACTAATCCCAAACTCAATCAAGGTGGTCTGAGAAATAGAAAAGATCAAACTGGCATAAAAATTATGCAATATTTGTGTTGATAACAAAATGGTATTAATCTTGGATAATTGTCCCTGTACCAGAGTTCATTGTGAATGTTTCTCATATTATATGTACCCTGAAGATGAGTGAACTATGGAGACAAATACTTTATATCATATTTAAGGATTTTTTTCTGATGGTAGCCCTTTTAAATTATTGTGGTTTATTGTGAGATAAGCTAGTTTATCACACATTTAGAATAAAGAAAGCCTGTTTTCTAGTAACTAGATGTAGAAACTTTCCAAACCTGTTGTTAGCTGAAGAGGCAACGAATGCAGCAGAATAGAATGGAAACTGATTCTTTTGGCTCCTTATCAGGCTGAGCATCATCTTAACTGCTTCTACCTGACAGTACCCATTCAACATGCCAGGATGAAGAAACTGAGGCTCGTGCAAAACAATGATAGATAACAACAGTTAAATAGTTTAGTGTGTCACATCTATGCCATGCTTATTGACATTGTCCTTTGAAGGAAGCATTTGATACATTCTTGAGATGCCTGAGGCCTTTTTAAAACACTATTATTATTATTATTATTATTATTATTATTATTATTATTATTATTTTACTTTCACTAACAGTCCTGAATCCATTTATAATGTATACTATCTTGAAATTGGCCTTTGTGGATTTAAATGACACAGTGATAGTTACTACATGGTTAAGAGATTTGGAGATTCATCTGGAAGAATTGTAATGAATATAGTTAAAGAACTGGAATTAAACAAAACAAAACATGTCAGGGTCAGTGGATATCAACAATCATGGTGAATAAAGGCTAGAGGACCAGAACAACAGAATGCTTGCTACTAAATCACATCTTCTATTATAGAACAGAGATGCTGTGCCCATGAAATGTCAACAGCATGGCTGTCTAAATGACACCTGCAAAATGACCCTAGGTGGCATTCCAACATGAATGGAGAAAACCTCACAAGGTCCTAGTCCTGTATGAAGAGTTACAGAAAGTCAGTGGCTGTTGAGAGAGATAGAATAAATCTCCATGGATGATCAAACTGATAGATTATCTATACCGAGTTGCCAGAAGTAAATACCTAAGCATATGACTAACACTAAATGGACTTAGTTCTTTTGATTGTATAAATATCTAGGTATATGTATAAATTATAAATATGTGAATATATGCACATATATATTTATACAACTAATCACGTACACATTCAAACAACCACAAACATAAAAATTGGTTAATTCATAACTCCTGGTAAATAGACTTATTTAAAATGAGAATATGTGGTTTTCATGCATATGGGGAAAAAAGGCTGAAAAGGAGGGGACAGAAGGTGTAACTGTGGAAGGGATAAGGGGAATTAGATAGTGCATACTTCATGATAGACACCACCCCAGAGATATTTTTGTACCACACTAGCATGCCTCATGGAAGAAACACCTGGTTATCAGAAGATTTTAACTTCAGCCTTAGTCAGTAATACTCTATCCGCTTTTTTTTTGGTCACCATTTTTCATATGTTCTTATCTACTGAATTTTGAGAAAGTTACAGACACTGATATGAAGAAAAATGGAGTGGAAGACAAATTGTGAGAATGGGTGAAATCTTGCTTCCCATTTCTCTGGACTTAATAACTAGAGAATATGGCAAGAGTGTTGAATAACTTGAATATATAATAAAGTGTTTTGAATTTAGCTGCTATATAGATTGCAGTGTATATGAAACTTTTCTAAAATTGTGCTACGGAAGACCACATTGGAAATTTTCACTGAAGAAAACTAGACACATATATACTTGCATCCTAACATGTGTATGGAAAGTTTGAAACAAAATATCTTGGGATAGTACA
The DNA here is from genome assembly GCA_033318265.1 of Phyllotis vaccarum. Taxonomy (NCBI): domain Eukaryota; kingdom Metazoa; phylum Chordata; class Mammalia; order Rodentia; family Cricetidae; genus Phyllotis; species Phyllotis vaccarum. The sequence continues at coordinate 32,208,328 of JARWLC010000011.1, read as the reverse complement.
ATACTTACAGAATTACAACATCTGTCTTTGGATGATCAAACATTTTTTTTCATAAAGAGTGGTTTGATTTCAAAACATCTGCATATTTTCATCATATTTATACTCATTAATAGTAATACCTGATAATTTTAAAATAACATGCTCATCTGTAATTCTAAAGTAATTTGACAGTAATTTTGCTTTCTTTTTAAAACCTCATCATTTCTGAAAATTGTAAAGAAACTTTGTAATGCTATGTTTCTATTTTATACTATATGGACACAAGAAATTCTCTTCCAAGTTGACATTTCTAAGATATCATACTTTATTTTATAAAATGTAATCTAGTAGATTAAAAATTCCAAAGCACTAAAGGTCTGGTTCATTCATCAAGGACTATTTCAGCAACAGATGTCATTGATGTATAGTCATCATATATTGTTTTTAATGACTCGACGCCTCAAGATTTTAAGATAACGATGAACTTTTTGTGTATCCTTTCCTAAGCAGAAGAAGAGTTTATAAAATGCCAAAAGGTGAGTGTCTTCATTGGAGGACCTCAATTGTCTTAGTTCTGGCCAGTTAGTGTTGTCAGTTTCTTCAAATCCAGGCTGAATCTAAATATCAAAATGACAGTATTATGTACTTCATTGGTATGGTTGGTTTTTATTTCTTTCTTGTGTGTGTGTGTGTGTGTGTGTGTGTGTGTGTGTGTGTGTGTGTGTGTGTGAACTTAAATATATGTATGTGCATATGCACATATGTTGATGTACATACACAAAAAAATTAAAGATCAATCTTAGGTAAAGTTCCTTGAATGGATTCTACTATTTTTTTATTATTTTTTTTTTTTTTGTATTTTGTTTCTTGTAAAGGATAGTTTCTCTAGAACACACTGGGGATCTGCTTGCCATTACATCCCCAGTGTTGGGGTTACAAGAAAAGTTTTATTGATAAAAAATTTATAATCAAATTCAGGTCCTCATACTTGCAAAGAGGAAATTCACAGGTTTGAGCAATCTCCACAGTCCTGATACATTTTTCATCTACATTTTTAATAAAGTTTGAAAGAAAAGTTATGAGTGGAAAATCAGTTAAAATTATGCACTGTCAGGTTTCCAAGCCAAGGAATCATGAAGTCATTAGCACATCAAACTAGAAGTGAAGTAGGTTTTCATAATTTCTGATATGTCATTGATCCCAAATGAGGAAAGTACATACAGGATTATAAAAATGGAGAAAGGCAAGTTGCTATGTTACTATATAGGATTTTAACCAAAGGACATTGGAGAGAATAGTGCCAGCTCTTTCACTTTGAAGGGTTCTACACTTTCTCAGAACTTTTCCTCGTCTGTCCTCCACACTTCTATAGATTCTGGTCAAGCGTCCTGATCTATTTTACCTTTCAACTAAATCTAATCTCCATATTTTGTATTTTTTCTAAACCTTTGACATGATAAACATTGCTTTTAATGAGTTAAGGTGAAGGAGACATAAGCATAACTATCTTAAAATCTTCTGAATTAGACAGGAATGTCCACACTATTAAGAAATGCTGCTGCCCAAATTATTATGATGAGCAACTGTTTTCTACTGAGATTACTTGTGTTGGATTCTGAGTAAAGAACTTTATGAGCAGTTGGTTTTGTATGTGATTCTGTTACTGGAAAAGTTGTGAACATATTGGATACTCTTTAAAGTTTTTATGATCAAAAAAAAAAAAATGTGAAGAGATGGCTCACCTTGCTGAGTAAAATTTTTGCACCCTCCAGAATTTGCTTATTTCCATGTTCAGCCTCCGTGACATTTTCTAGCATACCCTTATAGGATCCTAAATGAGTCAGTGTTGCAGGTATCAGCAATTTCAGTGGATACCTCCAAGCATTTGAAACATTGATGATCACTTTCAGAAGGTCTTCTGTCTAAACAATCAGATCAAACATTGTATTGAATAAGCAAAACAGAGCATGGTAGATACATTGTATGCTTATAAACAGACAAAAATTAACAAATTTAAGTAATCAGTACATAAAAATGTGTTTTGGAATATGATACATATTGTAAAAATGTAAAATTCAAGCTATTAAAATTAGTTGGCTAACATAAAACTGAATATATCTTAATATATTTTTTCTAATGACATGTCTACTGATGTCTACTTATGTCTACTTTTCATAATTTGTTGTATTTTCTATATGTCAACATGTGGCTTATTGTAGTGATGTATTGAATACAAATAATCTGGAATATCAGAGAACTGAATCACCCACAGCCAAGCCATGAAGATCAGGGAGTAGTGACCCATGACTTTAATCCCTTACTCTGAAGTGGGAGATCTGTCTGGATCTCTGTGAGGTCAAGGCCTAAAAGCCAGGCAGGGGAGACACATACCATTAGTCTCAGCACTTGGGAGGCAGTGGCAGAAGGATCTCTGTGATTTTTGAGGCCAGCCTGGCCTACAAAGCAATTCCAGGACAGCCAGGACAGTTACACAGAAAAGTCTGTCTTGAAAATCAGAACAAAACAAAACAAACAACAAAAAAATACAGACAAAAAAGACTGGAGATATGGCTCTCTCCTCTGATATTCCAGACTATTTTTTATTAAAAATACAACATCTCACCACAGCTTATGGCAAGGCTTTTTTTTCTATTTAATTGCCTTTCTTGTCTATGATAATCTAAAATTTGCTGGATCTTAGTAGGTATTATCAGGATCTGACTGAGACCTAAGCATTACCAACACTGTCAGTGGAAGGTCACCCAAACCTTTTCACATTAGTGAGTCAATTTTCTCATTTAAGCACTCAATTGTGAATTCTGGATGTTGCAAAATCTTTAAAGATAAATACAGTGAGGAGAACATGCCGTGAAGATAGTTATTTTCTGGGTTAACCCTACTTCATACTTGTGGAAGAGCAACATACTTTTCCAGGAGAAAAATGTGACCCAATACTACTTTTAATAACTGCATCAGTACAAATCACAATGGAATTATAACAGGGCCAGTTTATGATAGCTATCAGAATCTTGTTTGACAGACATATCTAATTTCAACTGCTTGATGTTATGTATGTAGTTAGACTCTGGCAATGCTAAGAAGAGTAATGAGAGCCTAGTGGACATGAGCAAGGAAATATATAAAGGATATGAAGGAAAGGAGAAGGCTAAACAGTGATGGCAAATACGGTTGACAGCACAATTGTGACATGATAATCAGTAATGAGGAGCTGGGGTAGACAAAAGCCAACTTCATAAGCTTACTTGACAGGCAAGAGGTACAAGTTGTTTATAAACCTGTTGAGCCTCAGTTAACTATTATCTAATAGTATTTCATGTTAGAGAAATGTTTGTGTCTAATATGTGTATCAGTGACAACATACTGCTTTTGGAACTGTCTAGGTATGTAGTTCTATGTAAATTTCTCTCGTCGCCATCTCTTTTTCTTTAATTTCCATTATTATAGTCACACTTTTATGAGAATAGTTTTATATAGGTGACTGGTGTTAGTAATAAAATCATATAGAATACATAATATATATGAGAGGTCTACATTTTAGTTTAGTTTAAATAAAAAATGATTGATTATGATTGTGAGTCAGAAGGGAGAAATAAAACCATCATATATTAGAGCTACTGATGTGAATACCAGCAAAATAAAGGTTATCCTGAGATACATAGCACAGTATGCAAAAACCCTCTTGTTAAACTGATTTCTTTTTATTATTTTTTTTAACTTTTAAAATATTTTTATTTTAATTTCCCCCGCTTCTCCTCCTGGTCCTCCCCAGCCTCCTGCCATCTCATCCCCCCATCCAGTCCAGGAAGGGCAAGGACTCCTAAGTTGAGTCGATTCAGTCTGGCATATCCAGTTGAGATAAGTCTGAGTCCCTCATTCAGTATTAAGGCTGGGTTAGGTATTTCTTTGTAGGAAATAGATTCCAAGAAGCCAATTCATTCCCTAGGAATAAACTCTGTTACGAGTACAAGAGGTTCCAAAAACTGCCCACTATGTTTGACTGTTACCTACATTCAGAGGGTTTAGTTCGGTTTCATTAAGTTTGCCCCACTGTGATTTCTAGTTGTGAGCTCCTAATAGCTTGGGTCAACAGTCTCTGTGGGTCCCTTCCTCATAATTCTGATCCTTTTGTTCATATGGTGTGTGCTCCCTCTCTTCAGCTGGACCAGGAGCTCGACCAAAGGTTCAGCTCATTTTCAATGAATAGACAAGACAAGGTAGACCACTCAGGGAGTATAACATAAAATAATGAAACAGAAATAAGACCAAGAGAGTTCCAAATTCAAAAATAAGCTGTACACTGGTGATTTAAGTATCCTCTGACAGAGGAGGTGCCTTTAAAGTGAAATCGTAAAAACTATTGTATTTGATTTCCTCTGCATGTAAATGAATGTATATTCAACAATTAATATCCATTTCATATCAAAAATTTTAATTCCATCAGCAAAGTGCTGGCAAAGCAATATTCTACGTGGGCAACATAGGAATAAACTGTAATGTGAGCTGGTATTTGACTTAGTGTGTAAGTCACCTACTGTGTGCTGTGATGTTTTTCTGTCTGTTCCTTCTTTCTTCGTTCTATTTGATCTGAAATTATTGTAACATCTGCAAGAACAGTAATCACACAGAGCACAGATAGCCAGAGTACTGCTGGAGTAGTTTCAGTAAATAACATCAAAAACCCTACCTTTTTTGGAGTAGGGAGGGAAGCTGTAAGGCAGGTGTTGTTCACCCTTTTTATAAACCGTTTTCCCTCAGATAACTTTACATCCTGGAGAAATGAGATGATTCAAGTCTTTGTAGTTTCAGAATAAAATGAACACATCCATGACAGACTTTTAATGCATTTGACAGATGTTCAATTTTATCACATAATAGCTGCATACAATTTAAAATAGACAATTGAAGCAAATACTGCATATCTACTGTTTTCCACCTTAGACATGCAATTGAATGTCCTAACCCCCCCAAATGCTTCCCTCCCTCACTATGTTCTTGTTGTTTTGCAATTCTAAAACTTATTATTTTGAAAGAAATTAATAAAAAGTACTCTAACAACACACTATTTAGTGTTTTAAGAATCAGAACCCTGTAAGACTCGATGCATGCCATCAAATAGTGTTATTGTATTGATATTTATGAATAACTCTTTTCATATTGATTCAAGCTGATGTGCTACTATTAGGTATATAGCTGCAAATTTTTACCGTTTCCCAAGTATAATGAAGTATAATATGGAGCATACTAACTTCATGGTAAATTTGCAATTAAGTTGTGTTGATGGCATCAAACAAGCATAAAAATCTGGATATATTTTAAAGAAGAATTTAGCAATGGATGAGGAGAATTCACAAAATAGCATTTAATGTGACTATATCAGTTAACTGAATATTGTGTTTACTAGAGGTATTTATTAACTTAAACATATACATTAACAATAATAAACAGCAAATATATAAAAGCTTGATGGAATCCTAGGAGAGCTACATTAGAAAGATTGTGAGTGAAGCAGAGAGATTTAAAGGAACACTTCTGACTGAAAATGACCATGTGAAGGTGAATTCACTGCAACTCTACAGACATATGCTTCATTTCCTAAGTTCGCACTGTCTTCTCTGTTTTCACTGTAGTGACTCACCTAAACAAACAAACAAAACGTATCTCAAGCAGGAAGAAAAAAATATCCTCTTCTGTACCAGTTCTCCTGTTGTAAGTAGTCAACCCCACTGAAAATCTTGAACAATGTTTTTAGCATTTGGAGGTTTCTGAGCAGCTATTTTTTTTTTTTGTTGCTATTTTCTACTTTACGTGAGTACAGATTAATTTTATTTTATTTTCTCCATAATTTATTGCGACACAGTGCTCCTATACTGGACATATCTGGACATATGTAGAGCCCTATGAGAATACATCCGCAGAGGTATTCCTCAAACAATACCAGGAAATCAGTTCATCCTTGGTAAACTTTTCTGAACATGATGTTCAAAGTGGAAGTACAAAACAAAAATGTGCATTTTTATGGTTTATTAAAGGCCAAATTGAAAAAAAAAAAAAAACTCACTGACTCCTTTACAAATCTTTGCAATTACATGAAAACTCCTATATTCTCTCATCTACATTTTAATATTTGGTTCTTTCTACTACATATAAAACATATTACTTCAAATTTGATTCATGATGCTATATGGTTAAAACTAGATTTTTCTCATATTCAGTTTAGAGAAGAATTCTGAAATAAGTGAGGTACTAAGGTACTTACTAAAGCTTTATACATTCCTTGGGCAACTATACGGGTCTGATCAGAAATTGAAAGAATTCTGTTACACAGATCTTCATTAGACATCTGGTTGTATGAATTAGAGATCGCATGTTCCCAAAGAAGTAGACTTGATATCAGCAACAACATGGCCATCCCTGTTATACAAAGAAATGATATAAGATCATATTTTCAGGTGAGGTTCTAAGAGCTCTCCTGTGTGTAAGCATTATCTGCTCTAAGGGTCTGTGCCAAACTTAGTCATGTATAACTGGAATTAGGCATATGCTCATTCTACTGTAAAAATGCAGAAAGACATTTAGTTCCCACTTGGAGAGATATGTTATCCTTTAGTTTTGGCTGCTCTGGAAGAGCTTCCCAAATTTGGAAACATTTAGAGCAGATATCAATCCAAATCCAGAGTTCTTAAGTCATTGCTTTGCATATTTTAACATCTTGGGAATTTAAATTAATTTTACATTTTATTTAATAAATTTTATGTCTGTAACTAACTGACTTTTAAAATATTACCCAGGATTTAAGGTAATCAGCATGGACACGGTGATTTTCATTTTGCCCCTTTATGTGGCATACACCAAATGGTAAAGAATCAAATCTGCCATCATTGCCTTTATTAGGTATTAGGCTTTGG